>VZTH01006501.1:89571-303434 GCA_013397815.1 Aleadryas rufinucha | reverse complement strand
GGTTCACTTTCAAGGGTAAGCAGAGGGGAAACATCTGAGGTTTGAGTCTAAAGGCAGGAACAAGTGTCCTTTTTAATTAGCCACATCCTTAAGTGACTTTTCACTTAATACGTGGTAACACAGAAATCAAGGTATTTAGCGCAGATTTCTTATGCTTTTCTCCCAGACCTGCAAATCCCAAGGTCCCTGTATTGACCTTTCTCACCTTCAGCGAGGACAGAAAATGGCATGAGAGAAGAGATGGACTAGAGGGAAAGATGACACTACATGCTGGTTTTTGTGGTCACAATTCCTATTATAGCTTGATTTTAGCAACCAGAGAGAGAACTAAATTAAAAATAGAGCAATCTGTATAGTTTCAAACTCAGTCTTTTGCTGTAACCATCTTTCCACAGGAAGAAACCCCACAGTTGTAGTTACCAAGCTGTAACACTACCTCTCCTTTTCTGTAGCACTTGGTTTCCTTTCAAAAACTGCATGGTCCTCTCTTGTGGGATCATACCGGAGGGCATTAATATCTCTACAAAAATAGAAAGGAAAAGAAACAGCATTGTACATTCTAAATGCCTAACTGAAAGCTACCCCAAACCTTCACAGTCAGACCCAAATTCACGTTGGTTTTTTTACCAAAAAAACCTCCAAATTGATCCAAAACATAACTGGCAGTTAGGAAGCACCCTCTAGTCAGTGTCTGGCTCAGGAAATATATAAGCAGAAGTGGATTTAATCAAACTGCAATATTTCAGATACAAGATAGCCCTCACTTGTGTGTTACGCAGTGAGCTTACACCTGCACCTGATAATCTCTTGAGGAGTTACACAAATACAGCTATCTATATAGATATGGATATATTTCTTCTAGTACCAAACATTGCATAAGTAGTCCAAAGGAGCTAAAAACCCAAAACAACACACAAGAACTTTTTATGCCCTTCTTTTAAAATTTAAAGATTTCAGGGTCCTTCAGCTGCCTTCCTAAAAAAACCTTAGCCTTCCTAAACCACCTTGTTTACTGACAGTGGATGATTCATACTTGAATTTCTTCACACTCGTGGCTGTTTTATTTGGCTTGGGCTGTTCTAGGTTGATATTCAGGAGGCTTCCCAGTATTTGCAGATTTTTCTTTTTCTCTGCAGCAAGCTCCTCTTCTTCATCTGCTTTCAGGCTGTTTGTCTCTGCTAAGAGAAAAATAAATACATTCTATTTTCTCTGCTAAGCCTGCAATGCTGGATGCACAACATTTACTACAGTACTAGAAGAATTCATGTCTATGAACATATCACTTCCTTTATCTTAAAGCTACCTAGAGGTTTTTTCCCTTGCACTGTAGAAAACCTTTCATTAGAAATGTCACAGGCATCTATTTCATGGGAAAGTCAGAGCATTTATTTAACCCGTTCCCCGCTTGCGTCACACAACTGTGCAATTCCTCTGCCACTGACAGATGCTCTACACAAGATGCCAGGAAAGCAAGAAAGGCTGTTGAAAGGCTCTGTGACTACCAGCAACCAGGAAATGTGATCAGCTTTACCTTCGTCCTCACTGTCACTCTCAAGGAAGCGAGCATCCATGCGAAACCTTTCATCGGTGCCAAAGCGGGATTGCAGCTTCAGGAGCTGGACAAATGGAACAGATTCTATTAAGCACCAGAGAAGGAAATCATCATTCAGTAATTTTTTTTTTTTTTTTACTATAATTATGGTAACATACTCTTTACCTTTAGCTTTTGATGCCTTTTCCAGTAATTATTTTTTATACGAAGATGACAATGTCAGAGAAATTCCTCCCACTCCCCACTACACATTATTTCCTTCCTTTAAGGGAATTTAAGTTCATAAAAATCGTATTCAGCAAGAATGAAAAGATACAAGTTGTGTTCTTCTGAAGTGGTGTTATGGAGACCTAGAGGAAAACTCAATTACAGTAATGGCTTCACTCACTTTTTCACCAGCTTTGCCTTCAAACTGGGGCTTAATTTTGAATCGCTCATCATCCGTATCCTCTTGCTCATCCTCACTGCTATCAAACAGTCGGCCTGAAGGTTTGGGAGCTGACTTATCCTTTGTCACACAAAAAGAAAAGAGAAAAGCAGCTGTTTACTTCAGTTGGAGAATATAAATCAGTACCAACTTTGTTCACATGCTCTCCAGTTTAGCTGAAAAAGCACATTTCCTGCACGAGCAGTTCCCTTCCTGATCCATGTGCTTCAAATCTTCCCTTGTACACACACCTGGTACAATTCTGCTTTACAGTTACGACTATTCAGTTTACCATGGGCAAAATATCCATGCAAAGGGTAATTCAAGTGTTACAATATGACATAGTTCAGCATAAAAACTCAACTTTCTGATGATGTCACACTGAATTTTTCCCAGCAACACTTACCTCTCCGTGCATATTTCCTGAACTTGCATCTTTTTTCAACATCTCATCCACTTCAACTTCGTTTTCCACATCGGAATCGAATATGATGTGTTTGTGTTTTCCTGCTGGCTGCCTGTCCTAGGAAAGAGTCAACTGTCAAGTCAGACACATCAAATACTTGCTGCACTCAGACATGACTATCTGAAACACATTTCCATGATACAAAAAGAAGAATCTGCTATTCCTCTTGCAACTCTAACAAGTATTCCAGGGATGAGGTATGCAGCATTTTGTAGACTCTCAAAAGAAAACTGGCAATGTCATCAGAAATTCCAGACTATGATTTTAACACATCTTACTCCACATGCATTAATTAATTACCCTCTTCCTTGTACTGTGGACTATTCAGGTAGAAGTTGTGAGTGTAATTACCAGATTTGAAAGAGCTCCTTGAATGAGTTTCTTCTGTAATTCCCTCTCTCTGTGTCTCTCTTCCAGAGCTGCCAGCCTCCTCTGGTTGTCCTGGAGCTGTTTCTCCATTGCACTGGGCTCCTTAGAGGCAGCAGCACGAAGACAAAGCTCCTTATCTTCCACAAGGCTTGTCTTCCCATTCCCATCTTTATTACCTTCACATTCTGCATTTTTTTTGCTTGTATTCCTCTTTAATGTTTTGGAAGGCAGTTTTGGGCTCTTCAGCTGCTGTTTAATGTGTTCCTGGGCCCCTGCAGCATCACTGTCCATGTCACTGCTCCCATCACTCTGATCAGTACTGGCAGCAGCAGCTCCATGCTCGGAGTTTTGGTCTTGTAGAGAACTCACACCTTTGTTCTTTCCTTGCAAATGAGGCCTGGAACCAGGCTGAAGTCTCTGACCTGCTGAGCAGGCAGCAACTGACAGTTCCTTGTGCTGTTCACAAGGCACTTTGTGTCTCTTTTTGCTGCTGACTTCAAGTGAACACCGTGGATGGTTCTTTGGCTCATTTTTAGATGACTCCTCCCCACAAGAAGATGTAGAAGCTTCAAGTCCTGAACTTTCTACAGACTTTTTCTTTAACCCAGTGCTGTCCTTACTTAACTCTTTTACACAAAGGGACCCCATTCCTCTGAAGGGCTGATATTTCAAATGTGAATTATTTTGTCCCTTGGAGCTTTCCTCAACAGCATCCTCCTCCCCTGCTAAAATATCAGCCAGAACATCTTCAGGACAGATGCTTTTTTTTTTAACTGCAGGGTGAAATTTAGAAAGTTTTGCTTTATTTACAATATTATCCTGGGGATTATCTTCAGCACTGGACTGACAAGGACTCTGTGCACTGCCTGACCCCTCTGCAGGTGTCCCAGTGTTTTCTGCAGCCAGTGCTTTTAAGTCATCCAAGGTAAGGTCCAAGCGGTAACAGTTTTGCATCATGGACTCATAATCAGAGCCGATTTCAGACTCCCCTTTCTCAGACTCTGAACAAGAGCTGTCACTATTAAGTGTCTCTGTTGTACTGTTGGCTGCTGTACTCTGCAAGGCAGCAATTTTGGATTTTTTAATTTTCCCTTTTCTTTCAATGTGTTCTTTTAAACTGCGAGTTTTCAGTGAGGAGCCATTTACCAAACGACATTTTTTTTCAGCTAACATTTCTTTATTTTTCACCTTCCCCTGTTTAGAATCTTCTGGAGTTTTACTTTCAGCAATAATTTCATCTGTATCTGCTGAATCATAACCATTATCACACTCCATAGTCTCTTTCTCTCTGTTACTTCCTTTGACAGCTTTCTTCATGGCATCTGAATTGCTTAAGGACCAGTGACTACTGTATTTTAACTCAAAATTATCCCCAACAACTTCCAAGTGCTCAGTTTCAGTCTCAACATTTTCAGCTTTCTGTCTTTCTGTCTCTTTCTTTACCATTGCTCTGATCTCCTCTTCAGAATCAATGTCACTTTCAGAAACGCTCGGATTATTTTTGGCTGTAACTCCATTAGCATTGCTTTCATCTGATAAGAAACCTCTCCCTGATACTTTCCCATCAAGCCTCCTCGCTGGAGATAATTCCAGCTCCTCACTAGGTTTGGGTTTTGATTTCTGGTTGAGCTGTGGTGAGTCTGTGTGTTTGGGATGTGATGGGCACCCAGGGGACAGAGCTGCTCCATTCAGGGACTCGCTGCCCAGCTGCCTCCGTTTCTTCGGTGCTTTCCTCATCCCAGGGATTTCCCCTCGCCGCTTCCTGGTCATGTCATCTCCCCCTTCCAGGTGCCAGGTGAGCTGGGCCACAGGAGCTGCATGTGCCAGGTCTGGCTCCAGCTTCCTCAGGTTATGGCAGTACTTTGAGGGGTCGTATTTGACCACGTTAGTCTGAGTTAAGGATTTCAAACACGCCGATTGTTTCAGCAGGCTCAGGGCTTTAGGAACAGGCTGAATTCTGCAGGAAAGGACAGCAAAGAGTTCTTTTTCATGTCATGACCACAAGCCTTTGAACAACTGACTGCAGTGTAAAACAACTATTCAAGTCACACAAACTTACTGCAGGATTTACTGGGGGGATTCAATAAATTAAGCCTGACAGAGGAGTAAAAATTAAGACTGTTTAGCAATTGTTTCTCCATATGACAGAAGAAGGAAGGGAATTGTGTCCAAGCCCAAGCAATCAGAAAAGGATATTTTATTTTTTTGTTGATTCCTGAGGTGCAGGATGGGCAAGACTCTGCCAAATTTTCCAACAACCCATTTCTAAAAGGAAACAAAAATAATCAGTGTTAAAAAAAAAAACAACAAAGTGGAAGTAACTCTGGAATAAAACAAATGTTTATTCTTGAATAACAAAAATACTAATAAAGAACCACACGTGACTAATTCTTGTTTATTCTCTCTAGTGAGCCCTAACTATGCAACTTGGCCATCCTTCTCAAAAACCAAACAAACCAAAGCCAACCAAAAAACTAAATTTCAACAACCTACAAATAAAGAGTGATAATAAAGAATTAAATTTCTTTACTTTATAAGTGTTGTTTTTAATATAGGGCTTCTGGTTTATGAATTAACAGTCATACCAACAAAAATAGGATCACTATTATTTTGCTCTTTTCCCCTTTCACACAAAAAAAATTTTAAAATCCCTCCAAAACCATTCTTAGCAAACACTTTTGAAAGCTTTGTGGTAAATGTAAATTTCATTGCCTAAATTTGCATGTCCAGTGACTTTTGTAAGACCCTGACCCTGTGCTGAAGCCCAACCCAGCCACCAAAAGTTGTGGTGTGTAGAAATCAGTCACACATTCTCTTAACAAGCTTTTAAGGGTGACAAAACGATATTCCCAATATAAATGAGGAACAAAGCATTTCCTCATTTCACATGGCAAGAGAGGACAGTATGATCATGATTATTTCCAGTCATTGCAAGGAATGACAGGAGCATTCTCCATGTCTACACACACGAGGTATTTCCTCAGAGTGCTTTTCACAGCTTGGACTATCACCCTTAATAATTAAGTTTCTTTACAAGCATAAATCTGGCATGAATTTAGATGCAATGAGCTTGCTTTTTGTTGTTTTACTTTTCTTATACTCCTACCCCACCATACCTTATGATCTGGCACCTCTGTACCTGGTACTGCTCTCATGTGGAAATCCACGACTCCAGTCTTTTTCAGCGATTCCAACAGACCCATTTGGTCATTTCTCTGTGGTTTTTCTTTCTGCAGCTTTGCTTCCTCCCTCTCCGTGGCCAGCCTGTACCAGAAAGTACATCACACATGGAAAAAGGTCTGCCCAGGTGCAGGATTGGAGCTGGCAGTGATCCCCTCCCACAGAACAGCAACCCCTCACTACTCAGGGAATTAACACCCATCACCTTTAAGGGAATAATGATGCAGAACAAGTTGCAGCATCAAACACACATCAAGAGCCCACCAGAGTCTATAAAAACTGAAAGAATAACAGCACAGAAGATGAAAGTACAGCCATATTATTATCAGATAAGCAGAAAAAAGGTAATTTTAGCAACAACATACATTTTAAAAGATTGGTTTCTACCTGTGCAAAAAGCTTTCTTTGGCCAACTCAATCTGCAGTGTCCCCCCTTTCCATTTTGTTTTATTTAAAACTGAGATGCCTGCAAAGCAAAGAGATGGGAAATGAGTATTTTCTATGTTAAAGAAAGCACACCACAGACTTCATTACTCCTCCTTCTGTGACAGCCTGAGGCTCCCAAGCATGACCTTATACCTCACTTGGGTTAAGGCTGGATCTGAAAGGGCCAATATCCAAATCTTAAACCAGGTTTACATCCAAAACTGGAGTTTTCACTTCACAAGTGCCTAATGGCAGCATTCCCCAGACACAGGAGCACATCACAACAGAAGCTTTGCATCAGCTCTTCTTCTGGGTTTCCTCTCACATAATTCCATTTCAGTGTTTTCTAGACCTGATGAAAGCATTTGAAGCACATTTCCTTTTCATAAAAGGTTTAGAACAAAGAGGTTGTCCATAGAAGCTGTGGCTACCTCATCCCTGGAAGTGTCCAAGGCCAGGCTGGATGGGGCTTGGAGCACCCTGGGGCAGTGGAAGGTGTCTGTGCCCATGGCAGGGGGTGCAATGAGATGATCTTTGAGGTCCCTTCCAAGCCAGACCCTTTAATGAGTCTCTGAAACTCACAAATCACCTACTTCAGTCACAAGGAATCTTTTCAATCTGCTCACAGCAATTTCTGAAAACTTCAGCAAAGCAGCTTCCACAAAACTGCAGCTTAAAGAAAAAGAATCAGCCTGACAACAGAATGAAAGAGGCTCTACCGTGACCACAAGTGGATGTGACAGCATGAGGTGAATTACCAGCACTGTAACTTGGCTCAAAAATATAACTAAGCAAAAAAAAGAAAAAAAAAGTACTCACACTTTTTCAGATCTGCATCAGAAATGTTGACACTGATGTAGGCAAAAGTTTTCATAGGGTTCCCTGAGGAGTGACAAACATTAAGTTAATTTCCATGTAGTTTCAAGGTTTCCTTTAAAACTGACGTGTCTCTGAAGCAAAAATTCCATTTCACGCTCCAAAGAGAAAAGCAATTAACTTTAAAAAGATGAAAGAAAACTGTTACCCTGATCATCTTTTCTGGTAATAATCTCTGCTTCCAAAACACGCCCAAACTTGCCAAATCTTTCTTCCAGCTCAGCCTTGGAAACCGTATGGCCAAGCCCTCCAACATACAAACGTTTAGAAACCTGTTCCTTCTCCATGCTCAGAAGTCAAGGTGTGACACCCAGAACACAGACTCTGTTCCTCTGCAAGGAGACAGAACAGATCAGTGACACAGGAGTTAGTGTGATTAGAATAACGAATCAGGGACAAACCAGCGCATTAGAAAACCATGAAGAACCCTATGAGCAGAGCACTCCGTTGATTTGCAGCAGGTAACACGCTCTGCTCCAGCGCAGCGACAGCAAATCCCGCGCTGCTGCAGGAAACAGGGTTCAGGCGTTGGGGGGCTTTTTAAAAACCCTGAACCATATAACCGGGTGCGCGAGAATAAGCGCAAACAGCTCTTTACAATGCAACCCCAGGGTTCCCTATGGAGGAAACGCGAACCGCCCACAGCCCAACCCTCCCCTGCCGGGAGATGCCGAGGGACCCCCGGCCTGAGGAGCCCCAGCCCCGCCACTCCCGGCGGCGTCCCCGGCCCTGCCTCACCCGGCGTCCCCGGCCCTGCCTCACCGCCGCCATGTGCGAGCCCCGCAGCGCCACCAGCTTACCTTCCCCCTCACAACTCTTCCCAGCCCTCACTCGGAAAAAAGGGTTCCGCTTCCTGGGGCCGCTGCATTCTGATCGGCTGCTCGCCTCTGCCGGGTTCCTGTTATCCGACCGGTCAAGTGTGGTGGGAACACAGGGGCTGGCTCGTGCGACAGCGGACGCTTTGAACGTAACTAACCAGGAAGAAAAGCGGGGGTGTTTCCCGGAACACGTGAGCAAAAGTTAACGTAACCACGGGAACAGCCGGCAAAGCAAGGCTTTTTCCTTTCATTTATAATAAACAACTCGGGAATTATCCGCCAGCGGCTCTACTGTTTGACAGGGAAGGGGAAGGAAGGCGCGGCCGGCGCCCCCCGCTCGGGCAGCACAGTGGTAGCGCTCGGGAGCGTGGGTTGGCGCGCGGTTCGAAAAGCGCGGGGCGCGCGCGCTGGCTCCGAGCGCTCCGCGCCGGCCTCAGTCCGCTCCTGCCTCGGCTGCGGCCTCAGTCCGCTCCTGCCTCGGCTGCGGCCTCAGTCCGCTCCTGCCTCGGCTCCGGCCTCTGTCCGCGGCTGCGGCCGCTCCTCCCTCGGCTCCGGCCCTCCGCGGCTGCCGGGGCTCCCACGGCTCCCGACTGTGCTGCTTCGGACGCTCCTTCCGCCCCTGGGGCACCGCTGGCACCTGCGAGCCTCGGGGCGGGTCAGGATTTCAATCGGACGAGTCGCGATTTCAGCATCGCTGCGCCAGGTGTGAAGGCGCGCAGCGGAGCAGCGGGCACGGAACGCACCGCTGCGGTTCTCACGAACGCTCCGAGCGCTTCCCAGCTCCTCTTGTGGCAGCATAAAGCTCGGCGGTGTAAACGGGCAGGTACGTAGGAAGGTGAAAGATGTGCTGTTAATGCATAAGTATTTATAAATATACACGGCATATACACATCTATGATACATGAGAGAAGTGTTTGTAAAAGTTTTGTTTTACCTAATTAAAGTGTAGGGGTTTTTTCCAGATATAAAGCTCTTTGAAGTCATAATTAGTGCTTGAGTCTTGTGCAGTCTAGTGAAATCCTTGAGTTCAAGTAGCTGTAAATAGTTTATGTCTTGTGTTACTGCTGTTAAAAGAGGGATCAGCTGACCTGGGGTGAAGTTCTGGCTGTTTTAATGTTTTTCTTTTTCACACCATACTCTTTATTATGACCGTGGCTTTCTTCACTGTATCCAGTTAAAAAAAAAAAAAAAATCTGGTGCTGACTGGATGATTATTTCAGTGCATATACTGCCTTTATTCACTAAGCAAGTTTTTAATGGAAAGTGTGCTTTGGATGTTGTTTTCTTATGTGTGTTATAAAGGCACTGTTTCTTATGAAATAAGTGAATAAAATCTATCTCCCCCTCATCCCCTTTTATTGAACCATGTTAGTGTGGAGTTTGCACATAGAGTAGGAGTGGTTTAAAACCCCACAAAACTAAATGTTGGGTTTTTCTTAGTCAAAGGTATTAGTTCATTAGTTTTGAGCTGCATAATATCTTCCACAGACTTTGAATGTGTTGTAGCCAGGCTGAATTCAGGTTATTATTTTTCCTGAAAACTGAGGTTATTTATTTTTTTAATTATTTGTGAAACGTCTTTGTAATTTGTGTCTCTTTACCGCTGTTTACTCTGAAGGCAGATTGTTAGGAACAGTGTTGGGGGCAGCTGTGCCTCATCTGACCAGGTGAGGTCAATTGGTCAAAGCTGGGTTCTATTTTTATACCTGATTGCAATTGGGTTTTACCTGTGGAGCAGCTCGTTTTTCTATAACAACAAATGTAAATCAGCTGGATGCTCTCCTGGATCAAATCATTACTAATTACAAAGGTTCTTAAAGCCTTTGACTGCATTAGATCTCTGATTTAACTTCTGTGTCTGGAGGCTGTGCACTGGTCTGTATCTTAAAACAATTACCTAATGTTATGTTTGTGTTTTTAAAAAGTTAATCCCTTGTCTGTTTGTTCCTGAGGAAAATCTTTATTTTGTTTTATACAGTAACAGTGATTCTGAGAAATGGACCAGAGCGATTGTCAAGCTTATGAAGATGAAATCCAGGCACTGGAAGAAGAAATTAGGCTATTGACAGAAAAGTATGAAGATATCCAACAAGAATCCACCTTTTTCTCTGATGAAGAGATACTGAAGTCAATGTAAGCCTTTTCTTCATTTGTTAGATTACTAGAGATTCT
The DNA here is from genome assembly GCA_013397815.1 of Aleadryas rufinucha. Classification (NCBI taxonomy): domain Eukaryota; kingdom Metazoa; phylum Chordata; class Aves; order Passeriformes; genus Aleadryas; species Aleadryas rufinucha. The sequence continues at coordinate 293,148 of VZTH01006501.1, read as the reverse complement.
TTGTCAAAGTTGTTTGGGATAAGCTTTTGCCTCTATGTTGGGACTTTCCTTATGTTAGTAAATGTAAACTCTGGGGATAAAATAAATCACTTAGATGAGTAAAGGCATCTTAGCTCCCTTTTGTTGCATGTTTTTGCATGTTTCTCAAAATGGACATTTGCACCTCCAGAGCTGGAGTAAAAGCTGTGTCTATCTGGCAGTGAATGGAAAGAGTTTATGTGAGTTGGAATAGTTTACTGTTTGCAGCAATGTGATCCAACTGAAATTTGACTCCTTGAAAACTGACTTGGGTCTGAAAACCATCAGACCTAATACCAAAGCCTTTCATTTAATGATATTGCTGTACTGACATACAGAACCACATTATGTCTGGCTGGTTTACCCTTTTGAGTCTATATTTTTTTTTCCATTCTAGAAAATTATTCCAAGGAGAAACTCAGGGAGCAACGAAGGGACACGAATCTCCATCAGACCTGAAAGCTCAACTTGAAAGTCTAGGAGCAGATCTCTCATTTTTCATGACATTTACTGGTTTTCAGTTCACAAGCCATTCCAAGAAAACAGTGGAAAAAAGTAAGCAGCTTTGTGCCCTTTTCTGAGTGTACTGGTTCCAGTTCATCTGCAAACCTACATTCTACTTCACTGTTAGCAGAAAGACAATGGCTATGAAATGTAGTAAGAGTTGGTTCATTGGCAAAATAGTTTGTGAGTAAATGTAGTGCTTTGCTTAGTGGGAAAGTGACAGACTACTGTTGTGCTTTGCACAGGGGGAAAGTGGAGTTAGTTGTTAGGGTTTTTAAATGTGTTAAAGTTCTTTACATGAGGAATAATATCAGTTGGTAGTTTAAATATGACTAAGGGAAGAAATGCAGTAGTCATTGAATAGAAGAGTAATTGATTATTTTGTTGACTTGATTTTATAACAGCCAGAGACAGGACAGTGCAGAAGCACAGATTATCAGGGAAGTGTCACTCCTTGTCTTTTCAATTGGAATTCCAGCTTCTTGAAATGCAGGTAAGGGTCAATGTGTGTTTGAAAAAAACCCAACGACCAAGCAAACAAAACTTCAAATGGACAAATGTCAGTACTTCCTTTCCAGCTGAAACCTTTAACTGCTTAATCTAAGCTTCAGTGGGTTCTTTTGACTCTTTAACATCTGGACCCAACTTTGGAATTCTGTGTGCATCCACACAAGATAGTTCTGATATAGATTTAGTGTTCAACCACAAAATGGTTACCACAGAATGATTTAGGTTGGAAAAGACCTTCAACATCAAGTCCAGCTGTTAACCCAGCACTGCAAAGTCTCTATCACCCTCCCTTCCCAAAACATGCTCCCTGCAGGATGCTCTTGCAGATTAACACTGAGGTAAAGCCCTGAGAGCACTTGGTGTCCCTCAGCTCAGCCAGGTGCCTGCTGGGGCCTCATCCTGCCCCAGCACAGCTTTCATTCCACACAAAACATTCTCCTATAGTCACCTGTCTTAGTCTGGAAACTGGAAAATGCCAAATGTTCCCTCTCTGGAAAAAACTGAGGAAAACCTAAAACACTACAGACTCCCAGCAGCTCTCTTTGTTGGTTTGGGGTTTTTTTGCTTTGGTTATATTTGTGTGTGATTGGTTAATGTGAGTAGTCATTGCAGCACTGCCCACAAGTTACACTAATGACTGCAGATTTGGAGGGAGCTCTTTCTTGAGACTCTATTCTTAGCAGAGAATTTAAGATGCTAAGCAGAGGGAAACAGCTACTACCCTGATTTGTAATAGTATTTTTCTAACACTGTTGTACTTTGTAATAGTATTTCTAACATCAGGAAAACTTGATTTTCAGCTCAGCTTTAAAGGGTTTTTTGGTTTTGGGGGTTTTTTTTGTAATTTAATGAGATTGGACTGAGAGTAAACAGTAAAAAAGGCCTTCCTATACTTTAGTGAAGCCATATTATGAATTTGGGAATTGAATATTTAGGTAGTCACCCATGGATTTTATCCTTTGAAACTGCAAGAGTTCAGCTGAATGAGCAGCCTCTGAAGTCCATTTGTGACTTGAAACTTGTGGTCTTTGTGATGCCTCTTTACATTTGCTTGTATGAAACTGCACTTAGCCTTGAGTGGGGACATGGCCCACACCAATCATGCAGCTTGATGAGATGAATGCTTCTCTCTCAGCTGCATCTCCTGCAGGATGATGACATCTTTTGGTGTCAGTGGAGCTCAGAGGGGTAACCGTGTGTTAAATTTACTGCCAACGGCATTGGTGCTGCTTAAAGCCATTGTACCACTGAGCGGCAGCACTTGGCTGCCTAATGCCTAAAATTTGGGCTACTTCTGAGTGCTGATGAGATCACCAGAGTGAGGGAGATAGGGAACACCAGGTGTATATGTACTTTAAAACCCCCACTTCAGTTGTAAAAGTATAATTTTGAGCTAATTTTTGCATGAATTTTTTTTTTACTAGAAGTACATTGTATTCAAAATAACCTGCACTATCATTAGTGTGGGCAAGGTTACAACCATTTTCACCTGTCTTGAGGAGTAAAAGGTGTTTTTGGGAAGTGTTCAGCATGTTCAGGTCTGTCGGTATGCAGCAGAAGATTAGGAAGTTTTTTTCACACTGCTAACTGTAGCTATCTATTCTAGTAGTAAAGTCACAACAGAGTTAACTCAGCTCCATAGTATTAGGAGAGGACATGTGCAATGAGCTTGAAAATCAGCCAAAACAAGTCTTAAGCCTTTTGAGAAAGCAATCATTTAAAGTTTCTTTCATGGCAGGAGCTTTCCTTTTCAATCTGTTTACTTGGCCCCACAATGGCATTTTGGCACATTGGTAACTCACCCAATGGCAAAGCAGTCCCTTCAGAAGGTGGCACATTAGCCTGTGACTGCTGGCTGCTTCTCCACAACTCCATCCCCCCTGCTGAACCTTTTGCTCTAAACCTAAAATGATTTTTCCTGATGTTATTTAGTCCATCCACTAATCTTTGTAGTGCCTTGCTTTGCTTTTCCCATCTTTAGTGGTGGCAGTGTCAGAAGTGCTTCTGTCCAACCAGTACAGGGCCTGCTGAGATGTGTGTGCAGTTAACTCCAGCTTCCCTTTCTTGCCATTCCTGTTTGCTTGTAGTGACTTTTCATATGAAGCTTAAAGTGAGGCATTTGCTATGGTCCTCAAACCATGATTTTAAGCTTTCACTCACTGTTACCTAATCCATTACTTTGGTATGTTCAAGAATGTATAGAAAAGAATTAACTTCTTTTGTGGCTTCATTTCTATTCTGACTACCTTTTCTCATTCTTAGTTAACAGCTTATTAGTTAATTTAGTTAATTAGTTGATTTAGTTAGTTAATTTAGAATAATTTTTTGATCATTCACATATTTCTGAGTAACAGTGATTATAAAAAGGGACAATATTTTGAGACAAAACTACAGGATTTAAAATTAAAAAAACAACCCAAAACTAACAGATAAAACCTTATATTTGAATTTTCTGGTATATGTGGCAACTACAGGTTGCGTTGCAAAATGAGAAGAATCTTAAAGAAGTGGAATTTATGTGCAAGGAAGTAATGAACCTTCCTTTATTTTTAGATATATAGATATATAGATATATTCTCTATGCTGACTTTCTCAGGTATTATTCCAAAAGCCTTGTTGTGTGGGTAATAGTGCTGCTGTTGAAATGAAAGAAACTGTTCACGCACACAAACTGTAGTTTAAAAGATGCTGGTTTAAGGATTATAGTATTTAGCAGTATTTATATATACTTTTTTCTACTTTAGTTGCAAATAGACACATTTTTCTTCTCCCTAGAGAAATTTCTAAAATATTTTGTTGTTATTTCTCCAATCTAGAACGATGAGAAAGTGTCTGCTGTTGTCAGTGATCTCAGCATTATAATGGAATCTGGAGAAGATTCAGGTGTGAGCAAGTTTGTGTCAAGGTAAGGTGGAATTTTTTGCTCAAGGGGACGTTATTGTGTGGGATATGGGACACTGAATGCAGTACTGAGTTTTCATGTGAACTGCTGGCAGTCACTGTCTTTATGTGACGTGTCCTTAGCCCAACCTAAACACTTCCAGTCCCTTACCTGTATCCTGGAGAGAAGATGAAGGGCATATAATTTTTAAGCTCTAGAAAGGACCATTACAAATTCATGTTAAACAGAGCCAGATTTTGGATTTTAATGTGTTTTAGCTGTTTGAAGAGAAAGGTAATCTCAGCTACGGCATTTTAATTAATATAATTGTTCCTCAGATGTTTATGTGAGCTGCAGATGTGCAGTGTAGGTAATGCCTGAAGTGCACATCCAGAGCCCCTCTCCAGTATTTGCCTGTTTCTGATTCTCAGCTCTAGATTCCATTTCTCTTCTTGGCATCAGGATTTATTTCACTGGTATCTTAAAAACAATATAATTTTAAAACCTGGAGTAGTGTATTTGTGCAATAGCTTAAGAAAATTTACATACTGAAAGTTAAATATATGAGTGAATGCTGGTTTTTTATTTTCTGGAGTATGCCAGCTTCTTGTGGTAACATGATGAGTAAATGATCCAATTATTTGTCTGCAGTATCCACTGAATTCTCCTAGCAAACTGTTCTGAGAACAAATCTATTATTACTGAGTGGTTGATTTAATCTTAATCTTGTCTTTTAAGTAGTTTCTTTTGTTTTCTATTATTTTCTGGACTTGGGGAGGGAGAGGGAAGGCCAACAGGTGGGTGAAGAGAGAGGTCTATTCAGTTACCTCAGGCTTCAGTAGTCTGTACTGAAAACTCAAGTTTTTACTTGAAGGCTCTGAGATCTCCATATAAATCTACTAAAGCTAGTGGTGTGACTGGGAAGAGCAGTTGGCTGCTCTCAAGAAGTGGGATTTAGAAGAGGAAATTGCCCTGTTTTACTCATGAGTATTTTATGACAGCAGAAGTGTATTGGAACTTAATAGTCACACTGGAAAGGAATGTGTTGAAGTAGTGGCAGACTTTATTTCATCCTGGCTGGAGCACTGCTGTCTTGTCCCTGTCTCTTCTCCTTTTTCACCTTGTGCCAGCATTCATAAATAAACACAAGTTTTCATGAATGACAGAAGATGCCAACAAAGCAAGCAGTGCTTTCTCCCGAGCCTCTGTGTGCACGTGCTGTCTGTTGGCCTCGTGTCTGTAGATACCCTCGCAGCCACGTGGCCAATAGGATCAATGGGGTCATTAGGTTGAAAAATACTTTGAGGGGTGGGGAACAACCCAACCTTGTTCCCCCCCAGCACCTTCAAATTGCGTTTTTCCTGTGTGCCTTGTCCTGGCCACAGTGTGTGCTGCCCATGGAAGGCAGTGAGGATGTGGCTGGGGTGGGGCTGATGCTGACAGTGCCTGTTTGAGAGCACCCCAATGTTCCATTGCCTGCTTCTGTGATCTCCCTTTAGGGCCTGTTTTCTCAATCCCCTTGCTATGCTAGTCCTCATTTCTGTCTCCAAGTTGTAATCCACTCATGTCCAGTTTCAGACTTTCCCCAACTTCCCTTTGTTCTTTAGTCTGCTCCCAGAATTCCTACCTCTTCCTTCATTTTCCCTCCATTCCTGACCAGCTGAATCTGGTCTTCTGCTGTTTTGTTCATTTTCAGCCTCCTTACCAGCTTGTTTTCTTCTTTGCTTCCTTGGTCCAGTCTTGCCAAATCCATTGTCCAGTTCTGTTCTGATTTGTCTCCTGGCCAGGATTTTTTTCCCTTCTCAGTTTTCTAATTTTTTTTGGCTTCTTTTTTTTTTCATAATGCATGTCAGAAAATGGTCTTTGAGAACAGCAGAGTTAAAAACTTGGCATTCAGTTCCTGCTTTGGAAGAAAATAGGGGAATTCTAGAACACTTGAGCAACATCCTTTCAAATGAGGCAAAATCCAGCAGTCTGTAGGTACTGCTGCAATATAGAATTGTACCTCTCTATATAAAAACTACATCTTTTAGAAGTGGGTATATTTTTATACAATTTCTTCATTATTTTGTGACAATAAGAGATGTATGCAAATAGCATCACAATATTTAGTTGGGTTTTTTTTGGATTGTACTTGTGTCCCATTTGCACCAGTTATCACTTATTTTATACTTTACTAGTGTTGAGAACCACAATAAGAAAACTCTTGTCAGTCCTTTTTATCTTTTTTTGATTTGACACCCCATTAATTGCTGAGTGAGTTAACCTTTGCATGGATTACTTAGGCAAATGGAGATTTTAAGCAGTATGAAAATTGCTCTTTTTACTTACTAACTAACTAGTTAGAACCTATAAATCAGAGTGCAGGATTTAGGAAATACACATTACAGTAAATGCTGTGTGGGCAAGGTCTCTTGCAAATGAAGGGAAGCAGGAATTCTGCCCCCAGCTTTGAGTGGTGCTTTGGTTTGCTATGCTAATGTAGGAAGTCTTGCATTCTGCAGTGAGTTAAAATAGATTTCCTCCCTTAAAACAGATGAAAGAACATACTAAAGGAGGCGTAGGTACTTTTACAACAGTAAAATTTCTTACATACTTCTGTGTTCTGTTGATGCTATTTTGTGAAAGTGAAAGGGTGTTTGGATGAAGAGCCCATGATTTGAACCTGATAGAGTTACTCTCTGCCTGAATATCCTTTTAGCTGGTTTTGGATGACTTTTCTGTAACATGGATGTTGGCATTGGAGACGGGTGTTTTCTGCTTCAAGTGGATTTTTGTAATGCTAAATTCTTTAAAAAAAAGTCTTGAATTTTACCATCCATTCTCTTACTACCTTGTTATTTTATCCCATGTTTTCTTGGTATTTTAGCATTTGTTGTAGTTGATTTCAGCAGGAGGAATCAGGCTAATTTGGGCTAATTAGGAATTACTGTTTATGGGTAGATGAAATGCTGTGAGACAGTTCTCTGAGCTGGTGCTCTTATGCAGTCTCTTACTCCTTTGCCAGTATGGATTTACATACAGCTGTTCTTGCCAACAGATTCCCCCTTTCTAAACACTGAATTCAGTTTTCCATCTTGAATTTAGCCAGTGCTATGTGAGAAAAGTACATACTCAGATATATTGGTTGACTAACTTCTACATTTGAAACTGGTTCTTTGAGCTTCTAGCCAAAACTTTTTCTGTTGATGATCTAGCCTTGAAAATTCTCATCTGCTGCATCACCTAAAAATGATTTTGAGGCAAAAAAAGAAATAAACTAAAGACAATGCTAAAACAAGCTCACAGTGTAGTATTTTAAATAGCATAAAAGTGGATATTTATAAAAATTGCCAAGTTTTTCAAAAAGAATTCCAAGAACGTAGTTTAGTAACAAAGCTTTGTGTTGCCCTGTTCTACGTGTGGAGGTTGAAAAGCCCAGAGCAGTTTGTGTGGAATCTGTTCTCCAGGCATGGAGAGGTGGGCAGTTGTTACCAAGTCTCCACAGCTCCTATAGAATGTGTAGATTTTGACTTGTACAATTCAGAGCTGTGGTTAAAAACAGCTCCCAGAGCAGAGCTAATGAGCTATTGTAAATCACTGTCTGTGTCCTTCCAGGGACTCACTTTTCCCAGTGCTGCCAGTGTTTTTTTCATCTTGGCCTCATTTTGTTGGCAGCTGTGACTACTGTGGTAACTTCCTTTAATGATGCTGTTCTTTCCAGGCTAGGATAAAACTTGTTTGGCTTTTCTTTTACATTTTCAATATCTGAATGACCTTAATGTATTTTTTTTTCCAGTTTGTTTGTGTAACATGTTAAGGTTTGCTGTTCTGGATATTAAATAGAGTTGGATTGGAGGCACAGTTTTCCCTAGAAAGGCTGAAGTGACTTGATAATACACTATTGCAGCCATTCTGTGAATGCCTCAAGTCTCTGCTCTCAGCTGTTCTGAAACTCCAAAAAGAATAGCTAATCTCAAACAGAAAGGATGTTAAAAGTCAAATTTACATTAGAATTTAAATCCTCTAACTTCCTGAAATATTCCCAAATATCAGTCAGGTATCTTCCTCAGTCAGGTTTTGTAAACTTGTAAAATCCTGTGTTAGGAACCAAAATAAATATTTTTATTTATTAATAAATAATATTCGAAGCAGTGCTTGCCAGGTGTGTTTTGAGGATGGCCAATAGTCTGCTTCTTTTGACTGTGGCTTCATTTCAACAATGGCGTGGAACCTTTCACCCTTATGGTTCAATAATCATGTCACTTCAGGGATTCTGACGTGGTTTTTGTGGAGTTTTGCATCCTTTGCATTCTGGCTGCATTTGTTTAGTGAAAACTGCACAGCCTTTTATGAGCTTTTTTCCTCCTTTCCCCAACAGCCCTGGAGGGATGGTTGGCTGCCTGATGGTTGTCACCTTGTATTGTCTCTTTTCCTGTCTCCATCCTGATCCTTTATTTACTAGGAATTTGAAAAATTAGTGTTTATATTAATCTCTCCCTCCAACTCTCCCCCCCACATAAGGAGGACATGGACCTGTTGGAGCAGGTCCAGAGGAGTGTGAGGAAGATGTTCAGAGGGCTGGAGACAAGATCAAATCAAGGTTTAACTGTCTAACAAAAGTTTGGGGTTAGATGCCCTGTGTGGTCAGGTCCCCTTACCTCCTGAAGCTGCAAGGTTAACCTTGAAAAGCTGAATGTCACGTGGGCAGAGGCAGATAATGTCATGGAAAGAGTTAGGACAAAGATTTTGGGAATATTTGAAGGTTAGTGATGCAATTTTGGGAAATCTTACCAATTTTGCAGGTTCAGGTTTTACTGTGCAACATCTTAAAATTTATTTAGCAAATGGTTGAACAAGAATAAAATCAAACTAAGATTTTGCAGGTGACTACTTTGTTCCCACATTTTACATGTAAGACTGACACTATAAACACTGGTTTAGAAATGTGTTCTTCAACTTCTTTTTCAGTCATTACACTACAGCTTTTTTTTCTGCTTTGTCATTATTATTTTGGGTGATTTTTGGCTTCATATTCAAACAATACTAATGAAATTAAGAAAAAAGCGTGAATTTTAGGCTATTGAATTGATACATCTGATTAAGACTGGGTTAAACAATATATTTTTGGTTTATAGCACTGAAGAACATGGAAGTCTTCTAACATTTTTCAGAAGCCTTTCAACCTATGCTGAGTGGCATGAACATCGTAGACGCACCTTCCTGCATTTCAAGGTAGTGTCCATCAAGCCTTTATTTATTAGTACAATATTCATTGCTTTAAGTAATTTATTAAGAGCATTAGAGGTGAAACTGGCTGTCTTTAGAGGAATATGGGATCTTAATTTTGTATGTGGTGGTGAAGAGAGAGCTCAAGATTTGTGCTGTGTTCATGGGACAATTGAGCAGCAATTGCTGCTTCCTCATGGGTGGAGGAGAATAAATCTGTGCCTTTCTGCGAGGGAGTAAGACAGTTTGCTTTGGTATTATATTTTATTTTGATTGCAAAAGAAAAGGGGAAAAGGAGAAATTAAAATAAAACAACACTTGTAGTCTTTGGCATGTAAATGTTGGTTTTGAAGGATTAGATCTGTTTCTCTTGAAGATGTGTCAGCGTGTGTTTGGGCGACAGCACTTGCAGTTCTAGGGTGTTTTACTTGTATGGGAAATGAACTGTCCCTCCCTCCTAACTGGAACACAGGACTTGAACTCAGTTTTAAATGATCAGTATTTGGCTTGTTTGTTTGGGCTTTGTGCTGGTTTTAAGATAAACAACTAATCCTTGGAGTAAAAATACTACAGTCTTACAGACACAAAACATCTTACATGATACCTGATGTTAGAGGAGGATGTTTAGCTGCTTAATCATTTGTGGTTTCTTAGCTGAGTTTTATTTACCTCAAGAATTTACTGCATTAAACTCAACACCATCTTTACTTTTCAGCTGTAATATCAAGTGGAACTGTATTGTTTCCTATTTTTTGATATTTTAGGCCTTTTGAGTTTTGTGCCAGATGATTCAATTTCTATTATCCAATCAACCAGGGTAGAAGAAAGAGTTTTATTTTCTGATAACATTAAAAAATAATCCAGTCCTTAGCTGAGCAATGAACTGGCATTGCCTGATCCTGATGGCTTTTGTATAAGGGCTTTTCTGTAATCCCTCCATAGAAAAGGTAGAGCACCAAGAGCTTTAGGCCTTTGTGATGGTTTTTTTCCAGCTTCACTTGATGCTTTCTGATCCACAGATCAGCAGTGACTGTGGTTTCTGGGACAGTGATTTGGTGAACTGTTGTAAATATTTCTCATTTTAAAATATAACAAAAGAAAAAAAATAGGAGATAGGTTTGGAGACAATTTTTAAATTGTTATAGAAGCAGTTTTTAGAAGTATTTGTTCAGATGTTGAGTATAAACAATGAAATGATCTACTAATTGCTAAAAGATGTGTGAAGATAATTCGCTGAAGACATTACAAGTTTGTCAATATTACAGATGTTCTTTCTAGAGGTATTTTTATTTCCATGGACAAAGACAAGGGTGAAATTGAAAGGCAAACCAATTTGGGAGAATATTTACCAAATATGACTGACTGTGTGCTTCTGAAGATTATTTTAGGCCTTCTTACTTCTGCTAGCATTACTAATCATTTCATTTAGAAACAGAAGACATTCTCAGCTAAGATAATTAATAAAAGGGTTCGAAGATCAAATCTGACAATTCAAATAACTGGATTGCCAAGGAGAATGTGTATTTGTAATTTAATGGTTTTAGTAATTTGTATGAAGGCAATTAGACATAGGTTGTTAATACATGCATAAAACCAGCTCAAGAGTCTCTCCTGTTAATATTCACACTTACACAACATTGAAAAGGAGTCTGTAATCTTTGTATTTATTTTTTTCCCCCCACCTGCTCTCTAGACTCCCCTGTTTTGGAGAGAAGACTGTTTGGGGTGGAGTCAAAAGCTTTGAATTTAAAGCTTTTCTATTAATCTGTTATTTAAAAGAAAATTGCCAAGGCTTCTAAGTAGAAATAAAATAGTTCCTGACACTTTCCTCAGGGTGTCGTGTAAAACCACCAAAAGTAGGTTATTTTTTCTTTCCTGTTTTGGTACTTGAGAAGAAAGGGATAATGTAGAAGTGGATTAATACCTCAGGTAATAGTGAATGTTTTAAGATTAATGGCAATTCAAGGTCAAGTCAAAACAGGTTTTGAAGGAGCAAAAGGAGTGTTCCCCAAGTATTCTGTATGGCAGGTCTTGCTATTGTCACAATAAATATGTCTGTAAAATGGATTTACATCTGCAAATAATCTTCTAACCTTAGTCTGCTGTGAGGCTGAACAACTGAAACACGCTGGCAGGGCTGGAAGGAGCAGATTGTTGAAGCTGATACTGATAAACAAGAACAAAAAATTCAAGTTTTATTGGAAATACAGAACAGAAATGAGTGATAGGAAAAAAAATAGAATGGTTTACATTCAGCTTGATATTAGTACTGGTCACACAAACAGGAGGTGGAAATCCTCCCTCCTGAAGCCTTTCTCACTCATGTTTTGATTAACTTGGTGTGAATGGGGAAAGTAAAATAAAACACATCAGATAATTTGGTGCCTGCATGAGGCAATTAGAAAGTACCACTTGTCTACTTTGGGCTGCTCCTGAAGTATTAAGAGTATTAATTAGCATTACTGATGATAATTAGTACATTTGAAAAATATATACAACATTTTAATGTAAAATTAATCGTGTGGTAGTGGATAGGTCTTAGAATGTTTACATGTGTGTCTACATGACAAAAATGTGCATATATTTGTTGGTACACATTTTTGGTGATATTTATTGATCCTGTTAATACTGGGAAGAGCTTGTTTTAGTAGCAAGGATTTGTGATAAGATCAGAGGCTGCTGCTTATGTAACATCATTACACTTAACAGCTGTGTTCTTTCCATCTTAGGCATTTATCACAGGAGGCATGAGAGAATTGATGGTTTTAATTTTTTCCTAATAGAACTTTGGCTTGACTTTGGAATGTATTTTTATGTGCTTTGAAGTTGTTTTTTACGTTTTGCTAAAAACCTGGGAACATCAAAGTTTTATGACTTATGTGGAAAAATGAAAACCAAGCATTGCTGCCGGGCTTGGTTTTGGTCTCAGTTAAGACAATGGAATTTCCTTCTTGTTACACCAAATAACTTAAAATGGAAAACACTGGGAATTGCTGTTTTTCTTTGGTAATGGGTTCAGGGCAAAAAAATGCGTTCAGAATTAAGTGGGCATCAATTCCCCATAGCACAAGCACTAACAAATCAAGGCTTAGCTAAATAAGATAAATAAAACTAATAGAAAATATCTTGTAAATCAGTATTCTAGATGTAGTGATACATCATCATGCATTTGATGCTTAACTATTTCTACAAATTAGGAATCTATACTAGCTTCAAAATTAGTACAAAGTTGATGTGATAATAGCAACTAGCACACCTTTGGCATTCATTTGTCTGGAGGCTTTACACCTGTGGTAGGTATTGGAGGGGAGAAACTGGATGTCAGAAATGTGTAGTTGTGGAATTAAAGATCTTGTGCCCTTTATCAATGATGTCCAGTTTTAGATGAACTGACTGTCAAGGCCTGCACATGTCAATTTGTGTTTTTAATACACTGCATAGGTTAAAGTAGTTGAGTGAAATGCTTGAAGTTAACTCTGATTTCAGATTAACAATAGAATCAACTTTTCTTTTAAATTTAAAAATCTGATTTGATTTTTCCCTGATGATCAGAAGTATTGTTGTACAAGAGTAATTCTGTTTCTTCGCATTGCCATCTAGATGAAATCATACTTATTTACAGGTAAACACATGGACTCAGCTTTGCTCTTAACTATATTGTCACATCTCCTGTCAAGGGAAGCTGTGGAACCATGGCTTGGTTCACATCATTAGTTAATAACTAAGATATTTGAGTCTATTATGCTGTACTTAGCCCGTTGTTTTAAAATGGGAAGCTGGTGTTGCAAAAACAGCTCTTATGAGAACAGCTCAGCAAAATATATCTATTTCACTTAAAAATACCTTGTGTAAAAATAAAACACATATGTGATTTTCAAAGCAAAATAGTAGAAGGAAATCTAAAACGTCTTTGAAAAGTTCCAGTTGTGATGTTGCTTGGTGTACTAAACCTAAATAGGAGTTATTCTCATTTACCACAAATCAAGTTTTTAAGGAAACTTTAATGAATTTAAGCTTTGAGAAGTTCTGTTTCTAAACATAACTTCCTCTCATATTCATCTTCATCCAATACACCTTGGAAGGTCAACTGAAAAGATTTCATTTCAGATTAAAAGAGTGGGATTGGAATTCAGAAGTATTTTTTCCTCTTCTGCTTGCTCAAGGAATATCTTGCATTTATCTGAAAGTAAAATGTGGCGATTGTTCTGAGTGCTGGTAAAGAATGAGAACAAGCAGTTTTGTGTGATTTTACCTAGAAGAGTATGTGGTGAAATAAAAGTTGAGATGATGTGTGTGCATATATATGTATTTTTACACTTTGATTAACAGAAAAGATTCTGAAAGCATGAGGGGACGCTGTAACTGCTGAAGTGACTGGCTTGAAATGGTTATTTCAGAGGAGAATGTTTCAACATAGCAGAAGGTCCTGGGTATGCAGGGACAAGAGCATTAATAAGGGAGAGGATATGGACTTGTAAACAGAGGGAGAAGGGATCCTTGTTACCATGCCTGGCTTTGGCACGTGGAGTGCCACGAGCAGTGCTAGTAGTACGTTCCCACGGGCAGCATCCTCAGGCAGGAGAAGGCGTTCACGTGCTTGGCCAGGACGATGGGGTTGCCCTCCATCCTGATCTCGTCCATCCGCGTGCGGATGTAGCGCGTGTTGTTGGACTTGCAGAACGTGTCATCCGTGATGCTGGTGATGTTGTTGTACTGCCAACCAAAACGTTTTTATAAATAAATACACACATGCATGTGTTCAGTGCATTGTTGATAAAAGATTATAGCTTAATTTGGCCATTTCCTATCCCTGATGTGCAGAAACCGATAATAAATCCTTGCATGGGAATTAGCAGCCTCTGAACTTGTGGATGGTTGTGGCCGTATGTGTTAGAGGTAAATTGTTTTATTCAGAGGTTCATTGGAAAACTGTAGTGGGAACTGTTTTAAACTAGAACAAGTTTGATTTGAAGTGTGTAACTACTGAGGCTTTTCCTAAGAGAATGTTAAGGAAATCCTTTGGGGATACCTGAAGGTGAAGGATGCGCAGACTCTCCGGTAAGTTCAGGGGAACCGATTCCAGTGCGTTGTGTCCTAGGTAGAGGTAGGCCAAATTTGTGAGCTTCTGTTAAACAGAAAGAGAGGTTACTAATGCTGGTATTACTTGAGCTTAAGTAACTCATGCTCGTAACAAGACATCAGTAATTTTTTTCTGATCACATAGCCTGTAAACTGATGTAACAAAACCCATTCTTTGACTGTGGATGTTGAATTCTATTATATCAAGAAATTGATAGAGTAGACCTTCTATGTTTGAGAAATTTCAGTGTCAGCATGTTGGTTATAAAATTTGAGACCACTATAAAATACTATATATATATTATTACTATTTCTGTGGTTCTCAGAACTGCACTTGAGCCATGAATTTTTGAACATTTTTTCTTTACATGTAGGAGAGAAAGGAAGCAGGTAAGATATTTCATAGAAATTCTTTTCTACATGAAGGACATGTGAGAGTGCATGCACAAATGACTGATATTCCAGAATGCCTTAAAAGCAAAGCAAAAGCTGGAAAACTGCTTCATCATAGTTTGTTTCTTAGATTACAAAAAATACAGAGAAATAATTTGGTGGCAGACTGAACAGTCTGGTTACTAGTTCTGTTTACTTTGGCTACTGAAATTATTGGGTTTTTCCTTACCTTGAAAGCATTTGCTTTGATTCCTCTGCTCTTGATTCTGTTTTGGTTTGCATTAAATGTTGTTAGTTTGGGAGGTAGAACAGGAAGTTTTACAAGTCGATTTTCAGCAAGAGAAAGTTCTTCCAACAGCAGAAGCTTTGAAAAGGCTCCATCTTCTATTTCTTCTATCCTATTTCCACTAAAATCAATTCTTCTCAAGGTAGCTTTACACAAAAGAAATGAAAATCTAAGTATTGACTTTATAATGACATGGCATGTGAAATATGTATAGCTGTATATGCTAAATGTTATACTGTTGGCTGCAGCATCTACAAATGCAAATGCTATTAAAATATGGGTAAAATTGACATTAGGATTTTTTTCTGGTCTTAAATTGAAAAAAAAGTGGGGGGGGAATACTCTGGGTCCTTCTTTTTGTCTTGGAGATAATATGATTTCAGATATTCATAGAATTTGTCATGCTGTAGAGCGAGATAGCTGGGAGAGCTGTCCCTGGAGCATTTGAAGGAAGAACAATGCCTGGTCATTTAAGACTGGCTGGGATGCAGAGCTGAATTTTATTTTTAGCAGTCTGCTCTTTCCCTGATTGCTTGAGAGTATTAAGATGTTCACAGCATCCAAAATGCGCTTCCATTTTGCCTTTACAGTTCCTGCTCTAAAACAGAAGTGGAAATTGGGGTGTCACTCACTGATGTCGGCGAAGTCCGAGGCCGCAATCCGTTTGATCTTGTTGAAGCGGGCGTAGAGATAAGCGGTTTCCTTGGGCAGGGGCGGCACGGCCTCGATGTCGATCTCCTCGCAGTACACGGAGCCGCTCAGGCACACGCACAGCAAACACGTGGGCAGGTCTGCCAGCAACGGGGTTCAGCACACAGTCACAACTTGCTCAACTCACTTAAGCTTGCTTATTCAAAATAGAGTTTTCTCTAGTGTCTTTTAAGGTTTCGCATTGTTAGGTTTTTAAAAAATTCTATTTGCGTCAAGTTCTGGAAAGATTTAATGTTCTCAGCTGGTCTGGGACTTTCATTCCTTTTATTGTGTATGATTTCCCTGTGTATAATCTCTGTTCTTACCTGAGCATGTGAAATGCTATTAATCGACCTGAATTCAGCTGAAATCTTTAGTTGGCTCAGAGTATGGTGAATATGACAACTTCAAGTCTGTGACCATGTTGAATATCACATTTGGAACTATTCTTTAGAAAACAGAAACCCACGAGGAAAAACACCTGGCAGTGCACACACTTGGTGCTGTATTGCATTGGAGCACTTCTGGCAGGTCACACATTATTCTGTGTTACTCCTGGCTACTATTTTGTCTAAACCTTTTGATAAAAGCTCCAGCAATTATGTTTCTATGTTATATATATATTTATAAAACCATAGAATGGTTTAGGTTGGAAGGGACACTAAAGATCATCTCAATCCAACCCCCTGCCACAGACAGGGACACCTTCCACTAGACCAGGTTACTCAGAGCCCTGTGGACAATCTCTATCAGTTTTATGCTGAGGTTTTTACAGCTGTTGTTTTAAGCAGAAACTTTTTGTAATGTAGTTTGAGACCATTGTGGCTTGTCCTGTTCGTCATGAACAGTAGTAAAGTATAAGTAACTTCTGCTTGGCTCTAATCTTTTATGCCAGCAATATTCAAATACAACCAATGAATGTGGCTTTGAATCCACTTCCATCACCACTGCTGTGTCTTGTGCTGTGTTTTCTATGTTTTGAGAGTTTTGCTTGGCTTCCACCCTGGAGTGTCTGCAGTGCAGGCAGCAGGGCCATTCCATGGGGTAGTTGTCACTACACAGCAAAACAGGACCTTCTACAACCAGTGAGGAGTTACAGAGGGAGCTGCTCGATACTGGGAAGCCAACCCAGTGCATGTAACAGTGATTCTTTTTCTCAGCAGCACTGCAGAGAACAGAATGAAGATTTTGAGGTTTAGCTTTGTGAATATCATCATTTTTAGGCTTTGGAGTTCTGCCCCATTTGGTGGTTTTGGTTGGGTTTTTTTTTATTATTATTTAGTGGCTTGTTTTTCATATGTTTGTGTAGGAAATGGAAAAAGTCAAACAGTGTTGTCACTGTTAAGGCAATAGTTTTTATGCTTGTCTGTCTAGAAGCTCTGATGTTCTTGGAGACTTGCTCAGCTTTTGATGGGGGCTCGTTGACAGGTGCTGTTTGGCAATAATTAACCTTGAATTAGCACTTTGGTGTAGATGGCCAGTCCACTGCTCTTGCTGAGTCATCAGTTATTTTTGGGAGTTTAGATCACAGACACACAAAATAAGTGTGTCTTTTTCTCACCGCGCTGTTTGGCAGAGAAACTTTGTCCTTTTCATGTGTAGAGAGCACTGGGGCTTGTTAGGAGAAACCTGGACAATGTACCCAGAGCCTGTAGGAAACTTTGGCAAATGAAGAATGATCGTGATGTATTTTAAACATTGACCTCCCTGATCATCAGATGCAAACTTTGAGAATAGCCAATTCTTCAAATAAATCTACTGAATTAATTCAAGCACATCATATTTCATCATCACTTGGTTAAACTGTGGAACTTACTGGGGGGTGTATTTTGTTTTTCTGAGTTGTCCTGCCTAACTTATTTAACTTGGGTACATCTCAATGGCAAATATGACTGGGTAAGTCTGTGGAGATTCTTATAAGCTGTGCTTTGTGTATTCAGAGTTTACCTGAGGATCCTTTAAATATTTCAGCCTGCTCCATCAGAAGTTAGAAGGTTTTCCACAGGAGATATGAAAGATATTCATAAATGAAAAGATTAATTCTGTAGCCTTCACCATCCTTTGCACATTAGATTTGCTTATTAAAATATATTCTTTTGGATATCTTAGACATGGCAATATTCCTGTCAGTTAACTTACTTGTGTCCTTTGTTGGTGGGACATCGAGCTGGCTGTCATCACTTTGCAGTATTAGGGAAGTGTCAAGAGAAACGTTTGTTCCATCCTTTGTGAGAGAGCAAAGGTTATTTTAAAACACAAATTGCAAACACAAAAAGCCCCAGATCATTACAAGGGTCTGAAATAACATATTTTAAAAGTGAGCTTCCTACAACATAGCTCCTTATGGCACTTAATTTTTAAAATGCTCTTACAGGTTGGATGACTAATGTGATGTATTATCCCTTTTACACACGAGCTAGTCACTTGGAAAGGTGAGAAGGGAAGGTGCTGCCAGTGCTCTTTAGAAAACACAAGTTCTTTAGGAAAGGACAGTACACACAAAATAGAAATAGACAATACAGATTATGTGGTGGGAAGGAATATGTAAGTGATGGGTATTTACAAACAGTGGAGTTCTGAAGATCAAGATTTTGCATATCATGCAAAATTCAGTAGGGTTCTTGCGAGTATAAGTTGTATTTTGTTGTTGTTTTACCCAAATAATCTCAGTAAAATGACTGAGATATCCTTGCATTTAAAGCTATTCAGAATTCCTCCTGGAGACAGTCACTGCATCTTTTCAATTGCAGGACAACTTAGTTTATAAACACATTCCTTGCAGGTATTGGCTGAAATGGAGTAATTTGTTTTCATGGACTGCATGTAAGTCTGTTTCAAGATGTGGGCTGCAAACAGAAAGGGCCTCTTGTGATGTAGGGAACAGTAGTCAGGTTTTCACTGGATACTGGAGGGATTTTAGAGAATTACCTATTATTACTGTATTTACAGTATAGATAAAGTGCCTTATACTGTGATTTGCATGGATTGAAGTTAAGGGGATTTCAGGTTGGTTTTGGCTTGCATCATTCATTTGGTTTGGGGTTTTTTGATGGGGAGTATTTGTAGGACAGAACAAGACAATATGTTTTCTGGTTTGCGTGGCTATTGGAAACACATGCAGGAAAGAACATTATGAGATGTGGAAGATGTTTTGCTTTAAACATGCTTGAGGATCAGGCCCTGGCAGGAGCAAAGTGCTCTGTTGGAGAGCTGCTTGCACATTGGGAGTGCTGACAAATGAACCCCTTTTAGGTTTTTTAATCCCCCCACTCTCCCCTCCTTCAGGCACACAGGTGGCTCATCTGCAAGTGCAGTGTGCAAGGAAGAGCTTTCAAGCTACTTCTGATACTGGGTTTTATTTGGTATTGAGTTGCTTGCATATACTTTACTGTGGGAATTTTTGTATTCTGCAAAACAAACCCCTCAGGCTTGACATAAAGCCTGAGAAACAAATATCTTGGCCAGCCTCTGTCATTTTGACCCCTTTTTAGCCTGTGAATCATCCGTCCCTTGGCTCTTCCCTGCGTCTGCCTCTCCAGGCTCTGGCTCTTGTTTGGGCTAGGTTGGTTTGCCCTAGTGAGGTTTTAGGTTCTCAGTTGGGATGCTGGCAGCAGTTTGGCCGTGCTGGGTTGGAGGGAAGCTGGGGGTGTCAGCTCAACAGCAAACATCAAACCTCCCAGAAGCTTTCTGCAGGAGTTAGCTCACATAGACGGGTTGGTTAGGCACATGAAAACATGGACCTTGAGGTATCTGTGCCAGTGGAGACTTCTGAGTGCATGGACTGGTAAAGGAACAACTGCACTTGTATGGCTGCAGCTGGTTGGGCTCCTGAGGGACATTTAATAACATTTGCTGGCACAGCTCATCTGTCCCAGGTGAAGATTTCTTGCAGAGTCTCCTACTTGAGCCATCAAAGGGTCTGCACGAGACTTGTTAGCAGAATGCAATGTATCACTAATGTCTGCTAGTGGGAAATGTCACAAAAAATTAAATCTGGTCATTTGAAGAATACCATTAAATCTCTAAAATTAAAAATAATAATAATAATTTGCTGATCAGCTGTAAAAGTTCCTAACCATGGAGTATCAGTGCAGAAGATTGTTTGGATTATAACCACAAGTTCATTACTTGCATGTGTAAGGAATGCACTGAAGGAATATTGGCCTACTCACATACCTAAATTCCACCTGCCTCTTGCACTTTACTGCATAGACAGAATTACCCATACAAAGCCACATTAACACTTCACATCTAAATACTTTAACTATCTTCAAATTTCTTCAAAATATTTTATTCACCTTATAACACAAAGGTCTGTAAAGCTGGTAGTTTATATTCCATGAAATGAGTTTGTCCAGTGTGAGACAGCATCTAATTGGGTGGTTCTGTTCTCTTGTGGAAATTAAGATTTTTGTGTTTTAAATTGCTCAAATGTTATTCAAGACTGGTGTGGCTGTGGTTTCAAATAATCATAGTAATAAATTTCTTCTGATGGTTTCAGTAAAAGTCTTTTTTTCTGTGTGTTCAAGCATACAGTAAGGAGTTAAATTTATATGCAAGATAGATTTCTGACTGGGCATGCTTGAGGAAACGTTTGGCAAGCATTTCAGTTCCAGTTAACACTTGGAATATTTGGGGAGTAAAATTTGCAATAAATGAATAGAAGATCTGTTTGTGCACCCCATGATTTCAAGCTGGGAACACTGGCACTTGTGTTGACATAGTTGTTGCCCATAAGGAACTCATTTATTATTTTGCAATGAAAACATGTCAATGGAGAACTGACCTGCTGGAAATAATGACCAACTACATTCCTAGAATTATCCTAAGCAGAACTGTTGGCCTTCAGAAGACCTCCAGCTTATAGCACTGCCAAGAGGACTTTGATTTGTCTGTGGCACATCTGCTGGCACAATTCCATGTAGGTATACTCCTTGTGGTTCCTCTACTGAAACAGCAGCAATCTTCTGCAAACAATTTATTAATGGGTGTCATCTAATGCTGTGCCTAGCTGGTTAAAGTTAACAGGTTTAGTATTTTTTAAATTTTACTTCTGAGCGGATAGTCACTGATCAGTTAAGAGTCATTTATATAGTGCCTTTTTCATGGGTTTATGGAAACATGTTGCTTCATCACTGTGGCAGATGTCAGATTTAAAAATACCTTGGACATTTTTTGGATATAAATATGTAGCTGTTTGTTTTAGTCTAACAGTGGAAAGCTGTAATTTAAGTAAAATTGGGAAAATATTAAAAAGGTATGCAAAAGTGATTTTTCTGTATTTGGGCTGCAATTTTTTACTTACTATCTTTTGCTGTTTTATTTTTCTTGCTTATCAGACTAAGTTATTGTAAGGAGTACAGTTAATATTAATGAAAACATCCTTGAGCTTTTCATACTGGGCTGTTACCACTTGGTTTGGATCTGTGGTATTTTCCTTGGCAGCTACTCTTGGGACAATTGCTGCTGGCTTTTCTCCCTGATCAGTGCTGTATCTCCTCCTCTTGATGTGTACTGGTTAGGTCTGAAGGGAGGTGTGAGGTTTGTAACTGTTCCTGGCAGCTGAGGCTGTGGCACTTCACTTAATTCTCCTCTGGCTTTGTGTCTTCTGCTTTTGTATTGAAATTCAGAGGCGGGAATGTGGAGCACCCAACAAAAACATTTTGTTTGGAGATGCTGGTGAGTGCACTGAGATATAGGGGATATTGTCTTTATTGAGACCCTCAAAGTGTTAATAGTGTAGGTGACTCCTGCAGCACTGGACATTCTATAGAAGTTTGGGACTGCTGAACTGTTGAGCTGTAAAAAACCCAAACCACCCACCCTTAAGAAACTTGATAGTTTGGCAGGTCAGAAGAGAAATTGTGGTTTATACTGGCAGGTTATGTTCAATTAAAAAGGGGGTTCCAATTATTACTTTGATACTAAAATAAAATAAAATCACCTTCCTTGTTTGTAAGCAAACTTACTGAGTTAATACAATATTGTTCAAACTGTTGAGCTAGTAATGAATATATCCTATTCTTGAAACTCTTACAATTGTAGGCACTTAAGTACAGCAGAGTTAAAATGATGCTTTAGCCTTATTTGTGCAAGCCTGCCTTCTGTGGCTTACTCAGACTGTAGCAAGGGTAATATTTTTGTGGTTTTAGTTTGAGTGGCTTTCCCTATGTCTGAACCCATTGTATGTTTTCCTGTTATTTTAAGACTTTTCCATAAAACTCACATACATGCACATAACACCTTTTTCATATAATGCTTAGCAGTTAAAAATATTAAAATAAAAATATAAATAAAATACCTTTCTTATATCCTTGGATTGCTTTTCATAATCTTGTTGGGTCAGGCTTTCCATGGAAACATCTGTATCATACTCATAAAACTGGAGTGATTCTTGCTGTAGAGGTGGTGCTGGATTTACCAAAGGTACGAACACAAACAAAAAAAAAGTAGCCTGCAAAGTCTCCATTCTTGCCCAGAACAATGTATGTGGCTTTCAGTGAGCTGGTGAAGATCTGCTCGTGCCTGGACTCTGGAGAACACTTTCTTTGGGACTGGAAATGAAAATGCAATCCGTCAAAACAATATTTAAAGCCTAGAGGACTTGTTGGCAGTGGTTTCTAACGCATAAGGAACATGGAACAACTTTTAACTCTTGATATCCTTTAATTAGACTCTCACTTTATAAAATCTGTTCTTAACATGGGAAGAAACTGGGAAATAATAAACATTTTCCAGCTAAGAAGGACAATATTATCTTAATTGCATTTGCTTGTTTCCCAGTTTATTTTTGTTAAAAGCAAGAGGATCTTGTAAATATGAAACATTTGGCATGTATGTAGGTGAACTAGTTAAAATATGTGAAGTTCAAATGCATTTTTCTTTATTTTCAAAAGAAGGATTTTCAAACCTAAATGCTCTATAAGAATAGCCTCTCATTGTCTTTTACTTTATATTTGAGATTAAACAAGAGAAGATAACTTAATGCCCTGAGACTATTGTACAGGTTGTCCCCTTTTCAGGCAGAAAAGGGGGAAGAGGCTGCAAACAATTCTTGAAACATTACAAGTATGCATGCAATATTTTAAAAAATAAATCCTTGCACAGCATTTTTCTCCTCTTTAGTGCAGTTTTATCTAAGCTCTATGTTAATATACTTTTAGGAAAAAAATCCACCTACCTTTTTAGCAGATTGCAAGCTCTTCAGTGAAAAAACAGATATCCTTATCTATAGTTATTCTTTTGTCAATGTACTTCAGGTTCAAGCTATGAATTACATCCAAATTGTTGCAATGAATACTCTCTCAGAGTTTGACAGTCAGAAGAGTGCTTTCCATGGGGTAAAAAAGCTTTGCCACAATTCTCTCCCCAGGGTGAGAGGTAATATCCTGGAGCAGGGGGTTGTGCTTTGCATAACATTTGCAAATGCTAAGCCTGTGTAGCTCATCCTCCTTCTGGTGTTCCTTGTTAAAATGGCAGCTCTCTGCTTTGTGGTGATTTGCTCTTTATAATTGCTAAGGCTTTTTCTGTAAATCAAATATTAATGGTGCAAACTGGAGGTCTCTAATAAGGCATGTGTTATCCATTTTGTGAAATGCTTCAGCCTAGAGACAAAGCAGCTGCTTTCTGAGACAGAGGTAGAGCCAAAACACACGTCTGTTGTATTAGTCACATTTTGTGAATAGTAAAATGTTTTATTGCAAGTTGTTATATGTTTAGAGAAGTTTCACCTACCTATGAAATGGAAACTTTTCAGTCTGAAGAGTTCTGGAAAAATATTCTTTGGAACTTCAGGTGTTTGTGTTGAGATTTTTAGACAATCAATGTCTAAATGCCTCATTAATTGACTTATTAGACAGTTTCTTGAAACATTGGTTTCACAATAAATACTTGCTTTGAATAAAGTTCTGTTTCAGTTCTACAGATAACTCAGTAAACGCTGTCCAGGTGTAGAATTTCCATCTGAGCTATGAGCAGCAGTTTTCTGGATTTGTAATGCGTTTCTTGCTCCCCCATCCTTTTCCTCATCATGAATTTTTGGCGGTCAGCACAAATGGGAGACAGATGACCAACTTTGAAAGTTTATAGAGTAGCTTTCTCAAGTCTTTAAAAAGTATGTAGCAATAAAATCTAATGGGAATATATCCAGACTTACGTTTTTCTTTTATTGTCATACCTTTTTTTTCCTTTTTTTTTTCCCCTAGAGTAATATTGGTGATAAACTGTGGACCTTTTGGTTGAATTTTCTTTTAAGTGCTGCCTTGTTTTGCAGCCAAATATCTGTAGTAAATCTGCAGAGTGCCTACAGCCAGTTGCTCCCTAAAATCTTTTTGGATTTATAATATTACCAGTTTCTGAACTCATTTGGATTTGATAAAAATGTCTGTAGTTTAGTTCATATGCAAATTTAACAGCGTGATAGTTTGGGCTTGAAGCTTGCTCTAGGATAATGCTGTGATGATATAATGGAGATGTGAAGGGAAGAGGCTCAGTAATAATAGAAATTGGGCCCCGAATCCCATTGGATGCTATTCTGCTGGAATAATAGGGACAGCAGGAGTTTGGAAGTGGTTATGTTGCAGTGTCAGTGCCATCTTGCCATCCCCCCTGGCTTCATGCATGTCTGGGAAGCAATGGCACAGCTCTGCTTTGTACTCATCCTTTCCAGCTGGCACCCCTCTGCCAAACATCCAGGTTAACATTTCCTCTGTCCCTGGGGCATCCAAATGTTTCCAATGCTTGAATGTAATCAAAGGGTAACTATTCTAAGGGAAGAAAAGGAGTAAGTATTGAAGCTTGAAAGCAAGATATAAAATGTGAAATATATTTGTTATAGTCTTACGATAATTTATTTTGCAAGTACTGAAATCCTGGATTTCACAGCTACGTACACAGAGTGTCTTAGGAATAGCTTTGTCTTTTCCTTACATACGACAGCTTTTAAAAATGAGGGAAAATTACTAGATAAATGAGGCCTTGAAAATTTAGGAAGTCTTCATTCAAGGAAACTCTTGTTTGCTTTGCTCTGCAAGAGGAGAAGAGGCTCCTAATGGTTAGACAACTTCAGGAACAGCTTCCGCACAAAATGTGAGAAGTCTGTGTTCATCAGGGTCACAAGATTTCGGTTGTGTGCTTATCACAAAAATGTTGTTGTGTGTACTCCCTGCAATAGAGGCACTTCTCAGAAACTCAGGAATACTTCCTTACAAATACACTCAAAGAGTGAGATGTTAAGTAGTTCATTTGGCATGATGTTATCAAGGAGTAGGTTACAGTGCCAAATAAAGGAGTAGTCTTGTCCCACAGTTTGTCTGCATTGTCATGAAAGAAGAAAATATATCAGCAAATAATGTCAGATAAAGCCGGTTTTTATCTGAACATGTACCAGATGCTCACATCAGCACAGGCATGGGGGTGGTACGAGTGGCTGCAAACAAGGAACAGGAATATTGCTTTATTCCTATTTGGAGAGACTAGAAATAACTCCAATATCCAAATCATGTGAGATGAAATATGTGGTTCATATGCACTGGCAGTAGGGAAGCTCACAGGAAACACCCTGGCAAGCAGGGAGTGCTTTCTAGGCACTGTTAGTGCTTGGAAATTGGATGTGTAAGTGTCTGTTGCTTGGACTCTGGTTACAAGGATTGATGTACTCGAAGGTGGTTTCTTTTCTGGCAACCTTAAGCCTGCTGTGTTGTTAACTCATTCAGCTCCAGTTTTTGAAGAGGGCCTTGATAATGTGTTCATGGTGTGTTTTTTAATTTCCCCATGATATCTCATTTGCACTGACTGATTTCCCCACAAAACACTTTCACCTGGACGATAAGGCATTTAAAAAGGTTATTTTTCTTAATTTTGTTGACGTGGAATTGTGGCTTAAATTTCAACAGCAGTCATTTCCCTGTGATTTTGTAAGGATATGAAGTGTAGCTGAAGGTGTAAATGAACCACAAGACTTCTTTTCTTGTAGTGGGTAGAACCTGAGCCAGTCTAATGGGATTGGGTTCTGGTCTCTGGATTCTGCTGTCAGAAAAACTTAACTTTAGGTGAAAAGGGTTGCATACACAGAAGGTGTAAAATTTGTCCCCCGAGGTTCCCTTCTGTCATGTTAGACAATGAAGAATAAAGAGCTTTTAGGAGAGAAAAAGTAAGAATATGGGTATGGGTGGCAGAGATAGGAAAAACATAGGAGAGCAAGACAGAAATGAGGGTAACTATCCAAACTCTACATGTTGCTGAATAAATCTTCAGCATCTGGGAAAGAATGAAAGTATTTAGTGCGGTTTATAGGTCAATACAGAGGGGATAGATTTTTCCTCTGGTTGGAAATGACTTCTCCAAGGTGCCTGTAGGAATGACATGGAAGCAGGGGCTGGCACTGCCTGTATAAAGACTTGTGGTTGTGCAATGGGAGGCAGAACACTGGAAAAAGAAAAATGGGGAGGAAAAAACTTAGGACCTTATGTCTGGGGTGCAGGGGTTAATAAGGCTTTGAGGCAGCACTAAGGAGAGTCCCATAAAGTTCCTATCAAGATATTCCTTACAAAATAAACCGAAGCTGAGATTATTTTTAATAGCTCAGGTTTGTTCTATATTTAGACAAAGTGTATTTTGCAGCTGCCTAAAGACCTTGGCTTTCTTCTTGTATCAGAGTCCCTAAAGGATGATATTGGCAACTTCTGTAGTTTCTGAGTTTTACTGTCGATAAGTGTTCTTGGAAAAAAGCTGTGGATTATTGCTCAGCTGACCTGTGCTTAGGGTGGGTGCTGGGAATCACTTACACAGAATGCTCAAGTCAGTGTCTTCTCTTGGGCCACAAATTTGTGTGGGACAGAATTAAACGGGGACAAATTAGGAAAGCTTTTAAAAATTGCTGGGCACAATGCTGGATTTTCTTTTGTGTGTGCTATTTCTGCTTCATATGGAAGGTGACACGTTGGAGGTTCCTCAGCACAGCTCTTGTGTGGAGTGAGATTTAAACACTTCAGTGTTGACCAGCTGTTCTGGATTGGAATCATCACAATAGAAAAGGTTTTATAGAGGAAAAGACAGTTATTGCACCAGCCTGATAACATGTACAGAATAATCTGCAAGCAGTGAAACAAAGATTTACTGTTAAAGAGGGCAAAAGCATTAAGTGATGTTAAAACTGAACTCGATGGTTCTATTTTTATTTTCTTTTTTTGTAACCTAAAATAAATCACTTTTTGGAACGGTTCTCTACACAAGTTTTATTTTCTAAAACACAGGCCTTTTCTGCCTGATGTTTCTGTGGGATTAATTCTACTTTCTGAAACTACTTTTATCTCTTTGCTGCTGCATAAATGTGTGATGTGAAACTTCTCAGACTCCTTCATTCCCTTCTGCTTTTTGTTGAGGTCCTGATACAGGATAAAATAAAATAAAAATAGTTTTAAGGCAGTTTAATGCCAGTGATGTTGATGGGTTGCATTTTTTCTGGGAACTGAGAGTATCCCAGAGGGAGGAGGGAGCAATCTCCTGGTTTGTTTGCTGGTTTGAGGACTGAAGGTGGTGCTATAGAAGAGTCGTTGTGTAAAGCAAAGTATATTCCAACTCAGCATCCTTGAGGGATGGAGGAGGGTTCAGAGGTGGTATTTAATGTAAAATAAATGTTATCGTGTCCTAGAGAGAAAACATAGACCATTCCTAAAGATTCAGAATCACCAAAAAAGTACCTGAGAGGAAACAGTTATGCATAAACACCTCCAGTATTTTGATGAAAAACTGCAACTATTTCCAAAGCTCCGTGAATTAGATTATTTTAGGTCACTCTTAGGGCCACCAGCTGCAAAATGGAGACAGCTGAAAAATGACCTAGTGATTGTATGAACATCCTTCCATATGTTTCCGATTTATAATCAGAATTTTTTAGGGCTGAAGACATTACCTTTATTTCTTGCATTTCTGGTAAAGAAAAACTCCTTTTATCAGTTAGTGTGTTATAAATGAATAAAGCACATTGTAAAAATCATGCACAGTATTAAACAGAAATCAAACTATGGTGAACAAATACAAATGAGAACCAGAGTAACAGTGCTGTCTCTTTACCCAGACCCCTCTGCCGAACACATGTTCTCTTGAACTTTGCTGTGTGACATCAGTTACATCCTGAAACAAAAGCCAACCTACTGCAATTTATTACAGTTTCTTAGAATTCCTTCCAGAATTGGCATTACTTCCTTATGACAATATCATCATTTGTTGAGAGCTGTTACTATGTCCACAGGGACATTTGAGTCAGGGCTCCAAGAATCATTGGCCTTATCCATATTTTACTTTGGTGTTCCAGGCATCTGTTCCTTGTGTTGTTCATAGCATCTGCTTTACTCTCTGTGTTCATGGCTCCTCCTCACATTTATCGGTTTTCCTTGTGTTGTACTTTTAGAATAGGGGAAGGTTGATTTTTTTTCTTTCTCTGTAGATGATGAATTAATGCAATGAATTACAAGGTTGTGTTATTATTTATTTTCCTTTTAAATTAATTAGGTTGTTAGAAATAAAAATTTTGGGCAAAATAGTTAAAAACATTAAAAATGTTTCTATTTGTGGAATTCCATAAGTTGGCTTATAGCTGAATAGTTCATACTCTTGTAGCAGTACTGGAAAATGATTGTGAAATCTCTTCCATGGATTTTTTTTTTTGGTTAAAAATATAGTATGTTCCCCTTTCCCACTTTTCAGGTAGGAAATGCCTGTGATTATTGCTCTCAATGATCAGGTTATGCAATAAAGAAGGAAATGGATTCATATTGTAAAAGTGGAATGTGAATATGTTAAACTAAGTCAGAAAACGTGAACTGTAAAACATCTGTTTTCTATAAAGGAATTTCTGTCCTCATCCACATAACTTTTTTTATCAGAATACTGAAGCAAAGTGTAAAAAATATTTACTGGGAAAAAGAAAAATATATTCCCACTCTTATGAGGCTAAAAGAAGAAATGTAGGCAGTTGGATTAAACTACTGTTATTTCTCTTTATTTTGATTTTTATAATAACCTCTTGTGGCTGATGCTTCCCCTGAATTGCTTATGAAGAGGCAGAGTTAAAACCCAGATCAAGCTTTGTTTCTGTATTTTCTGACTGTGCTGTGAACAGTCTCACTAAGCTGTTTGATTGTAAGGTTTTGCTGTTACTGATTAAATAAATAGCATGTTCAGTTCTTAGTTTATGAATCTATTTCCTCCTTTAGAAATACCATATAATCTGAAAGCAAATACCAGAGCAAACATGAAGCAAGTATGTTTTGATGCTGTGTCAAGGCAGTAGCAGTGAGGAGCAGTACCAGCACATCACCATGGTTCAGGACAGTGAGAACATAGAACTGGGTGTGGAATTAATAATAAAATGTACAATATCCTGTCTCCAGCAAAGCCCATGAACAGATGCTTTGGGAAGACTGAGAATAGGTCAATCACATATGATCCTTGTCTCTATCCTGTCTTCAAATGCTCTTACATTCTCCAGCTATTTTCAGCTCAGCACTTTTGTACCTGCTGTATTTCCTTTAACAACCTTTAATGGCTCTCTTCCAAGGAACACAATTACTGTTCCAGTCTTTTCTCAACACCGTGTCTAAAATTGCTGCTGCACCCACTGTGTCCTCAGGTACAGGGGACACAGGAGCTTCATTTGATGGCTCCTTCCCTTGTACTGGAGCAGTCCATCCCCAGACCCTTGCTGTCAATGGAACTGATAATTTTTTGGGTATCTGTATCCCCCCCTCAGCCATCTCTTTGCTGAGCTGCTGAGTCCTAGTGCACTCCATGTTGATGATACAGAAGCCATTCCTCACCTTTGGTGACCTTGCTCTAATCCTTTTCCAATCATGCCCCATGTAATTACACCAGCTACCTGAGGCTTTGGAAATCAATTCTGTGTTTAATGTCTGGGTGAGCCACAGATTTATGGCAGTGTCTCAGTGTCTCTTGTTTTCCATTTGTCTCTAGTTACTCTCTCCATCTGAGTTTCCTTTTTATGACTCCTGGGCGCTGAGCCAGTGTTTTCACTGAACACCCATTGCTACTGAAGCACTTCTGAGTCCTGCTCCTGAGAGATGTTGGTGAGGTCATCCTTCATTAGTTTTAATGTGAAACTAAGATCATCATTTCCATGGACATCACTTCTCATTTAACAGTGATGAGCTTCATTGCCTGTTTTAGCATCCTGAGGACTTCTGCAGTCGTTCTTCAGCGACACTTAGCAGTTGTTGTTGGCATCTCATTTCTCAGCCTGGTTTGTCTATCTCTTGCTAGCATTTTAAATGGAATCAATTCCAGCACAGGCCCTTTGCAAAGCTCCCACCAGTGGGATCCCCTCCACAGTAAGAATTGACCATTTATTCTTAGGCTGTTTCTTATATTTTATTTGATTTTTGTTCGTGCTGTTGCCTCTTAATCTGTGGCAGTTTAATTTCCTTAAAAACCTTTAGAAATTTTTGTAGGCTGTTTGGACCAGGATCTCCCTTTTCCACATCCTTCATGGTTCCCTCAGAGAACTCCAAGGTATTTGCAAGGCAAAAACATCATGACTTTTCCAGAAGGCATCCCCAGGGTTACCAGAGCAATTTGCACTCAGCTACATATCCATTAATCCAGTACTTTATTATAAATTCTCATTTCTCTAAGGCTACCAAGTCTTTAGTTCCCTGTCCACTGTAAAAGCCTTTCTGGAATAAGTGTCCTATTTGCTACAATGATATGATAATATTAATTGAAAGAAAAGTGAGTTATAATAATAGTTTGTAATACGAGTTTCATGTTCTACATGAATGAGTCAAGTGCAGTAAGACAGCTCTGAAGTTTTCAATAATTTCCAGTTGGACTTTGAGAAATGCATGTAACATCAATATCTTGAATTCTAATTTAAAACTAAAGCTGAGCTTTGTTTCAGAAATGTTTTTAAAAAGCAGAAAGTTTGTGATAAAAGATGTAATATTCATACTGTAGCTGGATAATGTTCTTTTCTTTTTAGAGCTGAGCAAGCCTTTCAAAAATCCTCTATTTCAGATTTGCATTTCATGCACCATTCACTTAAAATCTGAAATAGCTGAAAGGTTCCCTAAGATTAATATACTATATGTATATATTAATAAAGCTATAAAGTTGTAGACATATCTAAATTCTTGTATATACTGTACATAAATGATATTGAGTACTTAAAAGAAGGAATGAATACATGCATGTGTTCCTTCTTCATAAACCCTGAGGTGTTTCAGGGTGATAAATGTTAATAATTTTTTTTTTAAAAGAAGATGTCACGCTGTGAATTCTGTGGAGTGACCATAAAATTCTGTCATGCTGTGAATTTGTGGAGTGACCATAAAATATTTTGCTATGAATTCTGTATCTGTTCAGAATTCAGATAAGAAAAAGGGGAAGGAGAGAGGAACAGATTTCTTGAGTTAATTGGCTGAAGATCCACAACTTAATAATGATGGAATAAATTTTGTACCCACAAATTCTTACAGCCAGTTGTCCTTAAAGACTATATATATTCCTAAAGGTTATATTCATAACTTTACAATAAATCTTTCTCTTAAAAAAGAATCTTGAAGTATTTTCATTTTCTTAATATTTCAGTTGATACATCAGAAACCATAAATATGAAGATGGGCTTAAAAAATAGCTGAAATTCTAAGAGAAAAAAGGAAACCTGCCTAAGTTTTGAAATTCTGATAGAAATCTGATTACATTGTACTTTAGTGTAGGACAACTAAAAAGACTACATAAAATTATGCTAAGTTGTAGTATGATGTATGGATCTATTACTTGCAAACATTTCATTTTGCTGTTGAAAATGGGGATTTTTTTTCCTCGCAGCTAGTAAAGCTCTATCAGGGAAAAAGTGCTTAAAAATAAAGAAATTATTTTAAAAAAGGCAATAAAGTGCTCCTGTAGTGTTATCTTCCCCTGTAGTTATCTGGACCTGTTTCTAGGCAGAAGATACAGCAAAAATTTGCATAGCTCAAAGTTTTCTTCAGGTTACTTAAAGCAATGTTGATTGTACTTTGAAGCAGAATACTGAAGCTGATTGGTATTAGCTGTGCAGAGGGAGAGTCTAAATTAATAGTTAAAATACCTGTAGTGCTTCTCTTTGTTTCTGTTCTACTTGGTGAATAATTCTAAATGAAAAGATTACATTACATTTCTATGTGTCTTCTAAAATAACATGGGCTGAAGCACAGGGAAAATAGAAATGCTGATGGTTCAGTTGTGTTAATGCACATGCTTTTCCCTAGATCCCAGCAGCTTGGTGAGAGATTGTTTATTGCCTGTGTTAGTAGTAAGAAGCTGAAATCTCATTTGAAAGGTTGTGATAGTTAAAGGACAGCCAAAGAAGTGAATATTATAATACAGCTTGTCAGGACACTTGAAACACAGTATGGGGGAGGTTTGAAGCTCCATATTTGTGATGTCCTTGTCCAATTAGAAATTGGAAGAAGAAACATTTTTATTTCTGGGAGATGTGGAGGAACTTTGTGGAAGTATTTTGTAATATTACTCTCTTGTCCCTTTCTCTAGTGTGTCTCTTTGCTTCTGCTGTCAGCAGTAGGATGGATTTTTGGCCTTAATCACTCGTTCCTATTGAATATGGCACTGATTTGTATTTTAGTCATTCTGCAATTGGATCACTTTAGAATACAGAAGCTTTTCAGGTCAATTTTCTTTTACTTCAGCTGCTCACCCAAATGGGAGCCCATCATCAACCCAGGTTGTGTCAGGCTTTTATCTAATGCTCATGTGAGGGCTCTTTTTTCCTGGTATTGGTTTTTACTACACCAGTAATAGGATATTTACCTGCTTTAAAGTCCTATCTCCACTCTGTAGATGCATCTTGAAAATCCCAAACTCTCCAGCTGTTCTAGGATAGATACGAATAACCCATACCAATGAAAAGTTTCCATATATGCTTATTAACAATGATTACTTCAGTGATAGTAAGGATGAAAATATCTGTCTTCTGCTTCATGATCTTCTTCGGTTTCTTGATTGAGCGTTTCCTGATTGTCTTCTGCTTCCTGGAATTCCTCTGGTGTTAGAAACCGCCGAAACACCGGTGTTCTGAGCTGAGTTGGCCTGCTGACAGTGACGTTTTGCTCTCCATAATAAATGGTTCTGATGAGGGGGAAGCAGAAGAAGGCGTAGGTGCTGATGGGGCTCGTGAGCTTGTTCTGGTCCACCCGTATGTAGGTTAACTGATTGATGTTCAGTGGGTCCAGAGCTGGACACATCACAGTAACATTGATGTCTGTAAGAGAGTGAAATATATTAATTAAAATGCAGAAAGTGGTTATGTTTGAGACCAATTGCAAAAGTGAAACTTACATTTTGAAATTTAAAATGGAAAATGGTTTTTTGCACCGCAATATAACAGTTTTCTGTGTTTTAAATCAGTTTTGTGAATGACAATGGTACCAGTTTGGGGGCTTGCAAAATATAAGGTTATGGGGTAAAAAACTTGTAATTGCTGTTTTATGTTAATGAAATATTTTTGTAATTCCTTTTTTCTGTATGTTTCTATCAGTTGCCAAAATCAGAAGGAATTTTCAAAAAGATTTTAGCATGTTGTATGAAAAACTGGTATTAACTTCTACAAAAAGTTGCAAATTAGAGGTAAGCTTCAAAAATTAAATCCTTTCTAATTTCAAATTGGTCTCAAATGTCTGAGGATGTGTTTATATTGCATTGTGAAGAATATAGGATGATATTCTCCCCATGCTCCTTCCAAAACTAATGCCAAAGTCCACTAAGTTTATTGCTTTTTATGAAGTTTAACCATCAACCTACTTTCAATTTCATTGTCTTCAATGTACAAATGCTGCAAACTTCTTGGAATATAGAACACTTGTTTCAATTTGTTATGTCCCAGATTAAGTTCTAGAAGGTTGGGTAGATTGAAGGTGTTGCGTGCAATGTTCTGCAGGTTATTGTGGGACATTCTTAGAGCAATGATTTGGGGGAGTCTTCTAAAATAATTTTCTGGAATATGTGATATGGAGTTATTTTCAAGAGAAAGATGCCGAAGAGATGATGGCAGGTCAGGAGGCATCGTCTGTAATTTGTTGTTGCATAAGTTGAGCTGCATTAAATTTTTCATGTTTGAAAAGGGTTTTTCTTTGAATACCGAGTCATCAAGTAAGTTATTGCAAAGGTCAAGCACGGTCATGTTGGGCAGTCCTTCCAATGCATTTCCAGGTAGCTGGGAAATTTTATTGAAACCAAGGAGGAGTCTCTCTAGAGAGCTGGGCAGAGGGAATGGAAATTCTTCTAATTCATTATGTTGTAAATGAAGTTGCAGTAAGTTCGAAAGTTTGGCAAAAACACCGTGGTCAATCATATGGAATTTAATTTTGTTGTAGCTGAGGTTGATTTCCCTTACAAAGGTAACATTAGTGAATGGTCCTGCAGGCACAGCCTCAATTTTGTTGTTTTGCAGATAAAGTTGTTGGACATGACTGGGGATGTTTGGTATTGTCTTGAGCTCCCGGTGATCACAGTACATGGATAAGGGAAAAGCTGGTGGACAGAAGCATTCTTTGGCACACCCAACTGGAAAAGGAAAACGAGGAGCTTCAACTTGGGTGTTCGGGTTAAAATAATATGGAAGTTGATGATCTGGCTCCCCACCATATTCATCCTCAAAATCATAATCTTCATATTGACAAAGGACCAAAGCAGCCCAGAGGAGGTGAAGGATCGATAGTTGGCTCAGAATCCCCATATTTAAATTTCTATGTTGTGACCTGTTGATGAGAAGAAACATTAAGTTTTAGACAGATATAAAGTAAATAACAGGCAAGTTTTAAGAAGCAGCAATATATAATGAAGTAAGTAGAATAATACCTTTTTTGGCAACACTGTGTGACATTACTAGCAAACCCAAATTTTGATCTGTACTTTCCACGTAAAAAACATAAACAAATTTCCTGTCCTTGAACTAAACAGAGGTTTTCTGGTTTGACTTCAGACAAGGAACAGCTTTCTACCTGTGCTGTGCTTGGTACTGAAGGGTACCATAACAGCATTGTTTCTGTAAAAAGAACATTGAAATAGATTACTTGGAAGTATTGTATTTTATGTAAAATAGAAATTTATGTGGCTTTGTAAATTACATTGGCATTTTGTGGCATTTGCGTAGTGGCATTTTGCGTAGTCTTCTTTCTGCCTCTGTAATCGTGTTCTTTATAGATGTGAACTAATTTACCTTCCAAGTACCCTTCTGAGGTGAAATCCTGATGCTGTGAAAGGCAAATCATTTTGCAGGTCAAATTTCTGATGCTCAAAGCCAGTCTAACATCTTAGAGCACTTTATGCAGTCAAAAGAACCCTGTTATTTGGCAGAATGAGAGCTGTGAATCATGTCAAGCTGTTCAACTTAAACACCAATGAGTCAAAATGTTACATTGCAGGTCAAACCACAGAAATCACGGAAAAATTAAAGAGGCTTTGCTCAGTATAGTACAAGAACCCTGAAACAGAGAGAAAAGTAGATTTTCTCAGGTTTTTTCATATATGTTTCGTACCCAAGGGACTCTTCGTTTCCTTGTTAATCTCAATGTTTGTTTACTGAACACGATCAGTGTTAAAGGAGATGAGACAAGTGGTCATTTCTAATATTCCTAGTGGTGATTACCTAATGCATGATGTATTCTATGAACTGAACAAGAGAGAGAATTCTAAAGAGAAAAGTAGTAACAAACTGTTGGAATTTAATGCATTGTTGTACTCATCCTGTGAGACACAGCCTGTGTGTGCCAGCAGCTCCGTGTCACCACGTGGCACTGCCCAACCTGCAGATCTGACTTCGCATTTGAATGCAGTCACGTTTCAGAACTGATGAAAACCTTAAAACCAGGTTTGAGTGGAGTCAGGAACTCCACTCCAGGTCGGTCCTTAGCAAAGCCAGGGACTCCATATCCCTGCAGCACTGTGGGATGTCGGAGCTAATTAAGCAATTAGCAAGACACAGAGCAGCCTTGCGTTGCATAAATGCACTGCGCTCAAACTGTGCTGGGTTGAGAAGCAATTCTGTGCTTCAGGAGGAATTCACTGGGTTTCACATTTCAGGCAGTGTATATCAGAATATCTTCTAATCAGTCCTGTTAGTGTCTATATAGCTAAAATCTGTTTCTAACTCCCACAGCTGCCTTCTGGTTTTGTGGAATAGATCCCAATCTGTCCCTCTTGCCTATTTCATGCTCTTCATTTCCTTTTGATTCCTCCCTCTTCAGTTGCAGTCCAGAACTTGAGCTTCACCTTCTGGTTCTGTTCTCTCAGCACTTCGACTCCATGTCACAAAATTTCCAATTAATATTTTTTGTTCTCAGTGCCACAATTGTCCTTAGAAACCAGGAGGAACAACTCAGGAAAGTCTGCTCAGTTTGAGGAATAAGGCCTTTATGGGATCGATCTACTCGCCATGTAGACAGTGTGAAGAGAAGTCCCATCATGTCAGATGAAATGATAAATAAGTAGTACTGTATACCAAAGTCTCTCTCCCACAGGTTTTATGGAGAGAGAAGAGCTGTTTTTTGGGAGACCTTTTGATACTGTGCTGTAGTTGTATATCTTACTGGTAGAACAGTATCTGTCCTGCCAGGCTTGCAGGTCACGTCTCAAAGCATTGAGACACTGACACCTCTTCATGAAATATTTCTAAGAATTTAACTAGCTTTAAAACAGTCATGTCAGGTGAAACTTGATAACAGGAGATGCAGGTCAGATGCACGCAATATGATAAAACACATAATTACAAAGTTGAAAAAAACCAGAAAATCTTAAAAGCTTGATTCTCTACCATCTGCAATGAACTCAGAGCTCAGTAACTGTATTTGTAAGCAGTTTACTAGCTGAAATCTAAATATTATATAACATGCATGAATCACTGTTTGCTGAAAAAATAACACAATCGGTTCATTTTATTCCTGCTTACCAAGAAAACTTACTCTTCAGAAGTCTGAGAAGTTCAAGTTGTAGGGGCAGCAAGTTCTTGTGCTGGTGAAATCATCTGAGACATAGCCTACCCCAGCTGGAGGAACAAAAGGTCTGTCTAAGCCATATTTTGTGGTAAGGAGCCTTGTGGGAAGGCAACACAAAATAACAGCTTTGGCCCCTCTTCTGATTTGCCAGTGAAATTTTAAAAAAACTGCTTTGTGCCACATCATCAGTTGCTGTAGATGCTGTGTCATAGGGCTGTGAAGCAATTTCTCCTTTTGTTAAAATCGCTTCAGTATAATTGGCAGGATTCTTTCAGTGTTACCAACTCCCATTTAAAAAAAAAAAAGAGAGAAAAAGTCTTCAGAAATGATTACAGAGGTTATTAGTTCATGGTGCGGGTTCAGCTGCAGTGATTCAGTTCTGCAAAGGGTTTGTCTTCTGAGGATGAAGTTAAGAAACATTAAAAAATTAACCTTACCAAAATCAAGGGGAAGCCTGTGCTATAGAAAAGCTCTTAAAAACATTTTCCTTATTTTTCCCTCCACAATGTCTATGTCCTGTCTCCCTCCTGCAAAGGAGTTGTGCTACACAGTGCTGTCAGTGTGGTGGTGGTAAAGTTCAGCATTCACAGTAACTTTCCAACGTCTTTTGTGCTAAGTTGTATAGAGAGAGCATAAATCTTGTGAAAAGGGTAAGTATGGCATGAAACTTCAACCATTTTACTCAAGAAAAATATTTATCTTAGGTTTCAAGAGGAATTAAAGAAAAAAGGTACACTTACCTGCCTTTGCTGCTATATGATACTTAAATAACTGTCATATATGCAAAAAATGGAAAAAAGAGACAATTTTTTTTGTGAAGTGGTTTAAGTGTATGATTTATCCAAAACATTTAATTATGCTTTTGGTTTTGTAAAAGAATTCCATTATTTCAAAATCTGTTCACAAGGAAGAATTAGGTTCTTAAAAATTCTTCTTAAAAAGTGCCTTAGAAGTATCATAATTTTTTTGAAAATGCAGTAGTAAGTTTATTTCTTTTGTCTTTGAGCTTCATGAAGCTGATGATTTGCTCGACCTTTTCAAGTTTCTTCTTTAATATTGAGGACAAGAACATGTTTAAGAAGATAAATAATACATAATTCTAACATTTGAGGTATAAAGAAAAGCACCAGAAGTCATGACCAAAGTGATATTGCAGGAGTTGGCAATACTGGAACTAAACTAAAGCAGTCATGTATTTATGTAGAGAATGCAGAATACAAGGGAGAGGTTGAAAGAGAGAAATTAAAACTCCATAATCCTTGATTAATGGTACCACAAATAGTTGAGTAGCTACACTGTACCACTAAATCAAAACCAGTAATTATTTTTTTAAAAGAATTAATTGAATACATGCACAATGAGAGGTGAAAAAACCCCACCAAGTTTGTTATGACCAGTTAGTAAAATGTTGCTGGCTGCTACCAAGTTTGGGTATTTTTTAAGCACAAGACCAAGACCATGTTGCATATTTTGGAAGCTTTGTTCTAGTAACATTTGTAAGCAAAACATACATAAAACTATTTATCTAAAGATAAAAATTAGAGTTCCAATTTCATACCTGATATTTTTCTTTTGTTTTCTACTACTGATCATGTCCCAAAGTCTCTTAAGCTCTTAGGAGATCTGAAATCTCATGGTGCATTTAAAAATCCATGGTGGCAGGACAGAAGAGTCTGTCCTTTGAAAAATTGTGGTAAAGCTCTTGATTTGAAGCATACTGAGCTGCAGGAGCTGATGCAGCTCTAGCCATGGAATATATTAAGACTCAGTTCCTGTTCTGTTGCAAGAGCTGTTTTGGAGACAAACAAGTCTATACTTTGTGATCTTGGTCGAGTTGTGTGGTTTGGTCTTCATTTTCATTTGCGGTGTGGCAGGAATTTCCTTACAAGGCAGATAATGAGGGGATTGAATTTAGCATCATTCATGTAAGATTTGTTGTTTCAAAGACTGTGAAAATTTACTGGATTTTCAGCATGTTTTGTTTTTCAGTTTTAAGAATGCTTTGGAAGGACTTGTTTTTAGTGTTGATTTGTGAATTTTTTTTCATCATTTTATTTATGCAATTGTGATGCAAAGTGGGATGTATGTCAAGCTGGAAGTCTGAGTTGGCTTCAAGCTAATTTATTTTCTTTAGCTAAACTTGGGTGGATCCTTTTAATCAATTAAAATCTTTGGAATTTCACCATTTCCATTAACTGTATTCAACTTATGAGACTTGGCAGCTTTTTCAGTTTTGTTTCTGAGCTGAAGGCATAAGAAAAGAGACTGTTCTAGTATTTTATGGATTATGGGGGTTTGGGCTAGTTGATTATGGTCTACTGAACACATTTAAAATGTCCAAGTTTTAGTCAAAATATTCTTGGGATAAAGATCACCAGTGGCCTTGAGGTGAATAGGACTGGCCCTGATAATAAGAAGGTATAAATTACTTTTAATTACTTGGCCTTTTCTTTATATTCACTGTCTTACTGTAAAAGATTCTTGGCTTTCTTTGTGTTTGATGGGTTTTTCTTGGTGGGTTCTTTTTTCCTTTCCCTCCAAAATTTATAATGGTCCATATGAAGTATAAAGGGGAAAAAAATAGTGTATTTTGTTTATAGAGGGTTTAGGGAACTCATAAAGCCAAGCTGTGGAAGTTAGACCTGAGGATTGTGTTGGAAGCACGATTTTAATAGAATTGCAAAGGTCTTCAGCGAAGGTCTTGCCCTATCAGATGTCTGAAAAAAGGCCTCAAGCTCTAAATTTTAAAATCCTCAGTTGACAACTTTGAAGGAATTTTGTGTTTTAGGTAAGAACTGGTGATGTTTGTTCCTCTGAGTAAAAAAGGGAGTGCATAATCAGATATAGCAAGGAACTGTGAAGGTTGTAATTTGGTTCCTCGTAAAGCCTGTGGGTTCCTGAAGTAGGAAGCAGCTGCAGGCAATGTCATCGAGGCTGGGCTGCACTTCAGAGTCACATTGTAGGCACAGAAGCTCTTGGCATCCCAGTCTCAAGGTCTTAACTGGCAGCCCACCCCTGCTGTCAGCAGCCACCTGTGTGAATTCCACGTATGATCTGCAGAGCTGCCTCTTACCTGTGCTTGCCATCGACAGAGGTGACTGACTATTGGGACTGTAGTGGCTGCTGGATTTATTTGTCCTGTGCCAGAACTCATCTGAAAAGTCAGTGCCTGCAGTGTAGAGCTCAGCAAATCGAGATGCTGAAGGTCTTGTTCTTGCCCTCAGTTACTGAGAGCCCTCCCAGAACCTCCTTGGTGGTGTTCAGCTCTTCGTGGAATGGAAAGTCATTCCAGGAGCGTGTCCCTGTGGGAATGTGTGTTTTTAAAGGTTATGGAAAAAGGACCATCAAATCACATCAACAGTCCTGCAGAGCTGAGACAAGGCCTAATCTGTTATAAAAAGCCAAGGAGGACAGAGCTGTGCCCTGTGTGAGGCTTTCTGTTGCCTCTGACCCGAACCTTGTTGTGTGGTCCCTATTTATTTCCCATTTAGTAGGTGGTATTATGAGATCAAAACTCTGGCAATCCACATCTTGTGCAGCCTGTTTTAAATGTTTTACTTTGTTTTGCTAAGAGCTCCTGGGAGGAACATGTTGAGCAACTGAAAACAGTTGAGCTTATTGACCTTGTAGCATGGGAATTAATATAATCTCATAGGAAATTATTGAGTAACGTCTACTAATGAACAGTAATACACTGAATTTTCAGGGCTGAATTCACTAGAAGAATCTATGCATCTAGAAGCAATGCATTAGGAAGCCCTGATCTCCTTAAATGATTAGTTACAGGAGTGCATGAACATGTGCAGGGAACAACTGGTATTGCAAAAGCAAAGTATCGAGTTTCCTGGCA
This sequence comes from Aleadryas rufinucha, assembly GCA_013397815.1. Lineage (NCBI taxonomy): Eukaryota > Metazoa > Chordata > Aves > Passeriformes > Aleadryas > Aleadryas rufinucha. Next base: position 252,727 of record VZTH01006501.1, on the reverse strand, counting down.
TGTTCAAAGTTATAATAAGTGAGGTTTTTTGTATGACAATATCAATTTGTGGTAGTGGATAATTGAAAGTCTGACAGAAGAGGAAGGATGTAACAGTTTTCTGAGTATATTGCTGCATTAGAAACCTTAGAAAGTTTTTATTGGGAGGGTTGGGGTTTTTTTAAATAGATGCATTTACTTTCTACAGTAGAGGCTTCTAAATAGTCCTCATCATGTAGTGTTTCTACTAACACAGTAACAAGCAATCATAAACAATTTACACTGGAATAATAAAAACAAGTTGAAAATTGATGTTAGCAATATTATCTGTAGCAAATAGCGTCTGGTTACTCTAAAATACCCTGAACTATTGTATGAAATTATGAATCTCTGCTGAGGAGAGTCACTGTTGTCAGCTGACACTTGTGTTTTTAGTAATTGAATAGCTTGTGTAATAAATATGCTTTGCTTTATCCTCTGTATTTTTCTACAGCCTGCTTTGGTTGTTCCAAAATAGATGACTTTGGGCTGTGTTTTCCTCCCATGTGGAGGTCTGGAAACAGTTGTCTGGTTTTGCTACCACTGTTTACCAGTGCAGGTATATTCATTTTCTTGAGGCAGCATTAGCAGTTGGACCTCAAACTTTAACACAGTCTTTAGTTTCCTTGATTTGTGTCTTATATAAAATTGTATAAATGATCACAACATACGACAGGGATCTTGCACTCACTAATAAACATTGTAAATAAACTAAAAGAACACAGTGCTTTGGAATGGAGGAAGGGGAGGAAGGTGATGGAGCTGAGTGTCAATTCCAAAGCAGGCACTTCTCATTTATTTTGAGAAGAACTGACTTTAGTGCCCTAAATTGGTAGATGTCTCGAGATTACATGAACTCTACCATAATAATTTATATTAATACCTTATTCATTAGCTTGTTTCATTCATTTATAGCTAAGGACTTCCTGCAGTTTTGTTAAAAGAATTAGAGAATGTGCCTACAACTTCAGATTGTTCCCAGGTTTGCATCCTAGCTGAAAATCATGTGTTTATAAGCTTTTTAGACACTTTCAGGCAAGGATAAAGAGTAGTTGTCTAAGCTATTTGCCAAAGCATTCCTAAATGATCAAGAATAGGAAAATGTTTTGCATTAGCAGAAATTTTCCCCTTGTACGTGATGGAAAGTGCTTTCTATTTACACTTTTGAGTGTGCTTAAGAGTGATGGTCCTTGATTTTACAATGACTACAGAATGTGTTTCTTTTCTTAAATACCTATTGCTCTAGAAATGTTCAAACAAATAGAACTGCCCAGCCTGGTGGTGCAGAGGGTTTTGCCAGGCAGCCTCTCAGCTCTCTCCTATAGTCTGGAAACTGAACATCAGCCTTAAAATCGTTCTTAATTTTTATTATCCCTTCTTTCTTAAAGAGAAGAAATCCTCTCCTTTTAGCACAAGACCTTCTAATGCTGGCACCACATTGCATTTATAGGCTGCAGTAGAGTTCTTACACAGCCAGAATCTGACTTGGAAGCTTTCACAGAAACACCAGGTGTTATTACACATCATTCTGTACCCTGGCATATTGTTTTATAAGGAAAGATAGAATCTCTCTACCCTTTATTTCCTTCAGTTACCCTCCATTTTTATCTCCATTTGGACTTTGTTTAATATTAAGGCACTTTTGGAAGCGATGCTTGTGCATGCACCTGTATTGTGCCTGACATATAAAATGAATGTCTTTTGATTTATGGCAGGTAATCAAATCCAAAGGGTTTCTCTATGGTTTGAATAATTTGTGAGTCACATCTGCTCCTTGGCAGAGCTCAGGGGGGATCTTATTTTGATCCAATCGCTCTGGCTGGAAGTTGTTTCTTCTATTACCTGTTCTGGGATCCTTACAAGGCCTAACTTGAGCAAGGCTCACACTTAAAGCAGCATTCAGAGAATCAGAGAATGGTGAAAGCTCATCCAGTGCCACCCCCTGCCTTGGACAGGGACACCATCCACTATCCCACGTTGCTTCAAGCCTTGTCCAGCCTGGTCTGGAACACTTCCAGGGATAGGGCAGCCCCAGCTTCTCTTTCCCTTTCATTAAGGAGGGAGAATTGATCTGGGCATTACAGACCTTCCATGGTGATCTGGCAGATGTGTCCTTGTTCTGTCTCGCTTCTGACACCTTCTCTTGCCTTGTCCTATCACTTTTTGAAGAGTGGAGTAAATGCCTAAAGCTGTTTGTAGCCAAAATATAAACATCCATAACGTTTTTGTTCTAAAAAAATCAATTATTAAAAAAATATTAACTGGATCTTAGTGAGGGGATGACACATAAAATCAGTCCTTTGAGTGATTAAATGTTAACAGAACTGAGCTGATAGTAGTAGCTCCCTTTAAAAATGTCAGTTTTAATGCGAGACAGCTGTCCAGATCTCCGTTCACGTTTGCCAAACACTTGGCTTAATTCTGAAACCTCTAAATAAGTCTGTGTGTTGTGAAAGCAGCCCCAGAATGGGGACTGGGGCAGTTGTTTAGAACTGCTAATGACTGAACTAGATACTGGGTTTAGCCATGGTGAAGTGTTTGAGTGGGAAGGTGCTTTTTAGAAAGACAGAACACTGATTTTATGAAGTAGTTGCACATCTGACAGATGTGTTTTCCATGCTCACATTTTCTCCTCTTCTCAGGTTCCTGTGCATTCTGATTTTGGGAGGGAACTGTTCAAGTGGGAAGCATACATTACCCTTTCTGTCCCAAGCACAAGGCACTAGAAGCAGTAGGAATCCATAAAACACAGTGTTGCTAAGGCAAAGCATTCCTGAAACAGGAGTAATGAAATATTGCCTTATGCGTGTGCTCCAATGGAACGCGCTCAAGGAAAACAGCACCAAGAGTTGTAGTTAGCTTATGGTAAGAAACATTTTATATTTTTAAAGTACTCACTTTGTTTGTGGCTTTATCATAAATAATGATACAGGGCTTTTATAAGGGGTAACTACTTTTTTTCTTCCATCTGTTAGATGGAAGCATTAAGAAGGATGTTGAAGATTGGCTTTAGATCAGACTTAGTTTCTACTTTTCTGAAATAAAAGATCATGGATTTGTAAATGATGATTGTTAACTGTGGTCCTGACATGGAAAACAAGGGATCTCTTGGCATGTTGGTTAAGAAAGTGCTTTTGGGGTCTGGGTGTGATAATGGTGGTGTGAGGTTTGAAGTGTTTTCCTCAGTATGGCATCATGACATATTTTATCATCATATCAAATATCTCAAATTTACAGGCCATTATACAGGAGCATAGTTTGTCAGAGAGATCATTAACTCCCCAGGTTTGGTAGGGTTTGCATGGAAAATAGCTTCTAAAAGTACTCTGATTCTTTCATCTCAAAATTCATCCTACTACATGATGGTTCTGCTGGTTTGTATTAAAGGACAGCATTATGCAGTCAGGGAATATGGGGGTAAAGTCTTCTACTGTTATACTGACATTCACTTTTGCTGTATTTCTGAAGGTTATTTGGCTTTCTTTTTCAATGTTAGTCATTTTTTAAATGGACTTAAATGTCTTTTTCCTAGTAAAATCTAGTATTTGAGGAAATATAGGATATTATTAATATTAATTTACAGGAGGGTAACATCTAAATAGAAATGCTGTGTATTAGCTTAAAATTTAAATGAAAAATATGCATTCCAAAAAGCCAAGTAAGCTTTAATTAAGTTATTAATTTCTAGTTATTAATCACTAAATTTTTCTTAAGCAAGTAGTAATTGTGCTGCATCACAGCATTGCTGCTAGAGAAATGAGTATAGACAGTTGCTTTTATTATTTTTGCAGAATACTACATTGTTCTGTCACTTCCTGAATCTGGGCATCTTCTCATGAGGTTAACACAAAAGTAGTTTCTTCATGCTAAAAACTTAGGCCCTTTTTACTGATTTGTGAGTACCTCGTTCAGTCTGTTCCTTGTTTCACCCTGGAGAATAGAAAGAAGACAAAAGAAGACAGAGCTGACAGAAGGATAAATATGGTGACTGGATGTTCTTGGTGGCCTAAATAGGATATAAATTTTGGTAAAATAGTATCTTCTAGAATGGCAGGCCAATTTTCTTTTCCACAAATAAGTTTAAGGTGTTCTGCGAAGAGTGTTTCTGGAAGAAAAATATTTTCATTGGTCTTTATGTCTAAATAGCTTTTGGAAATAACACCGGCTGAAGAATTAAGAGGCAAGTCCATGCTTGTGTCCGTGACTTGCTCCCTCTCTGTCCCTCTGGAAATTTTCCATCCTTTGGCAGCCTGTCAGCTCGAGATTTTTTCCATTCTTAGCAGAGACTGTAACTCCGTAATAGCTCCTGCAAATGTAATTGTGAAGAGAAACTTTTCATGTCGGTGTTGCTGCCTGGTTCTGACAGAAACCTTTGTGCAGGTGATGGGTGGCACCTGAGGAATGAACCCGGTGCGTGAATCGCTTCTCGAGGGGCTCTCTGTACGGGTGGTTACTCTGGTGCATCCAGGCTTGTTCCATTCCCTGCTGCTGCACAGGGAGCTTGGGGCAAGGCTTGGCTGCCTGGGGAGATGTGTGAGATTCTCATCAAAACTGAGTCCGCGGTGCTGCCGTGCCAGAAATCTCAGCGTCGTCACATTTCCCCTGGGCGAGGATTTGAGACAGGAAAGTGTCTGTGCACAGGAAAACCTGGCAGTGTGGGGTTCCCACTGCAGCCACAGCAGCACAGTGGTTAAATCCAGAGCCTCACTGTTCACTTGGGTAGGAATGTTCATATTTTATATGAAAAGCTGTCTGTTGGCAGCATGTTCAATTGAGGCAATTTTTTACTGGCTCACATGGGCTTTGAGAAAGGTCCCAGGAGTTGCTTCAAAATATTGATTAGTTTTGGAAGTCTTTTAAATGTGGTGAAAGTCTTTGGCTTTGTTTATTTCATACATAACCTCGTCTTCCATCTCACGTGATTCATGGAGTATGGAGAGTAAATCTTGCATTTATCTTAGCAGATAATTCAGACCGTGGTATGTGATACGTGGCATTTGGAATTAGAGTCAGATTTTCATTTACTCCAGAACTTTCCATATGTTTCCTATTAGCAGCTTTGTTCTCAAATCTCTGGTCTCCCCAGAAAGGATGGAAAAAGTCCCAACACAAGCCCAAGCCAGGATGTTAAATTCTAAACATAGAGAAGGAGAAATAAAACAGCCTTCAGAACACAGTTTCATTATTTTTAGTTTACTATTGCTTTTATCATGCTGCTGTTAAATTCTTGTCAAAATGAAATGAAAATATTGATGTTGATTTTGCCTGTTGTGGTGTACCATAGTTTTTCTGGATAAATAGTGCGATATTTTAACTGGCAATTGAATGAATATGGAATGAGTGTCTTGAAGAGATAACAGCAATTGCTTTTTAGGACATGGGTAAATGCTTTTTGAAATTATACTAAATGATTCTCAAATTGCTTAACAGTGAACTCATCAGATTTTCTATGCACAACCTGGTTTAGGTAGCTGAAATATTTTGCTGCTTTAGCAAACAGATATGAAGGGTTAAAAATTTGCACATCTTAGTTCATATTTTTCAGCTGCTCTGGTCTGAGTCATTTTGCTCACTTTTGGGAAATGCAGGTGCAGGAATTCCTAAGGGGATACTCAGGAAACATTCTGGAAATTTCTACTATGTTTAAAATAGCCAAACTTTCCCTTCTTGATTTCTTAAAGAAGATAACCTTTTATCTTTGTCACTTATTTCATTTGGTATCTTTTAATCCTTATAACCAATTATAACCAAATTTGACACAGGATAGAGGGAAATACTTATGTACTTGTTTTAACTTGTGAAAATAGCAGCTGGGCAGAGGAAAGTGCTCCAGAGAGGTCCTTCAGCTGGGGAAGGGACAGTTCCAAATCCTGCTTAGGAGCAGCTGGGAGGCAGGAGGGGACAGAGCTGTGAGTAACCCCTTGGCTCACGGCTGGCTCTGGCCCTTGGCAGCACAGAGGTGCTGTGGTGTGAGGTAGAGAGCAGCTGGAAGGACCTGAGGCTTGTACAACTCAAATCTATAGGAATCCAGGCTTCTGTAGCTTCTTTACTCATGAGAAAACTTAATGACAGCAACAGGAGGAATGAAGAGGTTGTCCTTATCCCTCTAAAGCATCCCAGGACACTCTGAGCCATCCTTCCACAAGGAAGGTTGGCTGGCTCATGTTCAACTCATCCACCAGGACCCCCAGGTCCTTTCCTGCAAAGCTGCTTTCCAGGGCAGCCATCACCCACCAGTGCATGGTACTCACTAGGTACAAGATTTTGGGCTTCCCTTTGGCTGAACTGCACGAGCTGCTGTTGGCCATTTCTCCAGCTGCATAACCCCAGAGAGTCATTTCTCAGTCACCAGTGAGCTTGCTGAGGGTGATCTGGCCTGTCATCCCTATCACTGGTGAGGATGGGGAACAGAGCTGGAGCCAGCACTGACCCCTGGGGTACACTGGCAGTTCCTAAACTCCAGCTAGAATTCACTACGTGGCCTCTTTCTGCTCCAGTTCTCAGTCCACCTCACTGTCTGCTCATCCAGCCCAAACTTCATTGTGCTTTAAGGATTTTGCACCCTTTGTTCTTAAGATCATGCAGTGATATCCAAATAGCTGTGCTCTTTCTCTGTCCATCTGTCCTCTTCTAGCCAGTTTGTCAGATACACTGAATTCCTGCTGGTTTTATGCTGGGCAGAGCAGGAAGACACTATTAATACTGAAAAAATGAAATAAAATAAACACTTCTTCACCTTCTTTAACTCAGTCTAGCAGCAAGAGAAAAGCACCTAGATGATGTGAAAGAAAATGTGTTTTACTGAAGGTATGTTTTAATTTACATTGTGTATGTTTGCCACAGCTGATGGTGGCAGTTAAAATAATGATCTAGTAGTATTTTATGTTATTTAAACATTTTGTATCTTATTAAGTTTGCTGCTCTATGCCTGCTAATGCTGCAATATTCTTTGTATTGCTGTGTTTGAAGTACTGCATTAAGTAGTTTGATATGGGGGAAAGAAGCAGGGGGAAGACTTGGAAAAATGAGAATATTTCATCCCTTGCTAATTTAATGGTGTAGAGCAGGACACAGACACATAGCAGGGTTTAGCAGCACTCAAACAGTACTTTAGTACTCAAACAGGCCCCGCTGCTTTAATCAGTGTTTGTGATGTTTACTGGGCCCTTCCTGTCCTCTAACGGTCTTTGTTTATTCTTTAAATTTACTTTTCCTTCTATTTGTAGCAACAGGCTGCCACCCTCTGGTGAAATTTGTTAACTGTTGTGTACGGACCTGGCAGGTTTTTAGAAGAGAGAAGCCCTTTAAAGCTTGAAAATCTTAGATGGAATAAATACTAATTTTTTTATTAGACGAATGTAATTATTTGTACAAGATAAAGCAATAAGAGACAAGTCTTCGAAGGATTTATATCAAATCTCTCTCCCTCTTTCCTTTTCCTGTAACATTTGTGGAGAATGTAAAGGTGGAGTTGATTTCTTGACAGATTTTCTTCCCATCTGCCAGTACTGAGAACTGCCTTGTTCTGTGGGAAGACCACTGAGCACCAGTGTGTTATCATCAGTTAATTAATATTCTGTTAATTACATTGCTGTCCATGTTCAGAAATTATTGCTGAAACTGCTTAAGGTGCATTTTATATCGTAATGTTTGTGTGTCACTGACACATCTACCTGGGTCTGTGTTAAAGTGTGCCAAAGATGCAAGGTGTGGAAATTATTAATTATTACCACAAATGCCAGCTGAAGAATGATACCTTAAAATAGTGGAGGGTCACTGAGCATTTTTTTCCTCATAAGTGACAGGCATCCTGTCAGTTTGAGGTGATCTGGGAAATTACTGTTTTTCTCTAAAAATAACTTCTACAGGAAATGGTTAAAATGAACCCTTTGATACTTCCCTGCTGTAATGCAGAATTGTCAGTGTAGTTTAAGTCATAGATGAAGTTTTTTTAAACTTCTAAGCTGGCTAAATTTGCCCTGAGGATGGTGCAAACCTAAGCAGTTGATAAAATCTTTTGGAGATTATTTATTAAGAGTGAGGGTAGAGGAAGATTCTTCAAAAGCAGGTCTGCAGTTTCTTCTGTGAATGTTCTATGTATCCATGGGTGCTGACTGTAGAAAGTTTCTCAGTCTGGGTGCATGGCCAAGAGGAAATAGTGAGAAAGCAAGAGAGTTTTAATGCTGTGGAAGGATAAGATCAAGATTTTATGGTCTTCTACCTCTTAGGACTTTACTAAAGCTTTCCCATTATAGTGGCACTTCAATAGCAGACCTAAAATTCGGTTCAAACTCTTACATAAATACCTGTGAAAAATTCACAGAGAGAGCACAAGGTTGGAGCATTCCTGTTGTCCATTGCACTAACTCCAGTTAGATAAGGAATTGTTTGCATTCTCTGTTGTGTTTCCTTTTAAGCCTTATCAGTGAATTAGTGTAGAATAATGTACTACACAACACTGTGAGTTTATTCTTTCAGCTAAGCTACAGGATTGGAATCAGCTTTTCTGTTGGTGTTGACATTGCTGAAATGAGGTAATTAGTATAGCATGAGTGTTTATGAGTGCACATAAACCAGTGAGTCATAGAAATGGAATCATTTTTCCGTTATCTACTGTATTTACTAACACTGGAGGGGGTTGTGAGTTGTTGATGGTACTGTAGGGCAGGGGAGTCTGTCCTTAAGGGAATGTTGGTATTTGCTAGGAAATGCACTCCTTAGAAACATCTTCAGAAGGCAGGGACAGAAAGATGCTTGGTGATCAACAGATTTCAGGTTTTGTGTTCTGTTTAGTCTTTTGTTTTTGTTCTGCTTTGAGGTGTGTTACAGAATTTCTATTTGCAAATATTGTTCTTCAGCGAAAGCCTCCTCTGGATCTCTTTGCCTCCTCTCTTCACATAGCCTTGTGTCTCAGCAGCAGAGTGGTGCTAACAAAATATTAACTACCAGGAGACCAAGCAGATGAAAAGAACTCAGATATTAGACTTGATGCTTATTGCACAGCGTACTCAGGAATGTGGTAGGAAGGCTGGGAGATTGGGAATTGATTGATTTCTTTGTAGTATTTTCTTCTATGAGTCTGTGCTATTTCCCTTAACTTCTTCAATGCCTTTGATTTTTAACTTTGTGCAAGCCAACAGTGATAAATGACCTGTAAGCTCCATAGATTTGGAAAAGAGAGCACAAGAGAAAGTGTCTAGAGAAGAGTCACAAAGGTGCTTGGTTATTATCACGAAACATTTTGACGTGAGCTACCATGTAATAAAGTATACACGTGCAGGTATTCTGTAAGTTTATTTAATTTATTTTGAATCCCAATAGCAAATATACACTAAATAGATATCTAAAATATCCATTTTATACAGTACTGTCAGTATTGAGAGTTCTGTGTGCTGCCCTGCACAGGAAGGGCAGGGCAGGCCAGTTCCAGCTGCTTGTTTTCGGCAATTGTAAGGTACTCCCACTGAGGAGGGATCCTTAACCCGTGTGGTGTCAAAATATAAAAGAGGAAGAGAATAAAGTGAAAAAACACGATTACAGTTGTTATAGATAAAAGAAAATGTTTGTGCTGGCCTAAAGGGAGTTTAATAGTCATTCCTATTAAGCTTGAAGCATATGATAAATCTTGAATCCTACTTTTAATGTTCAGACTGCATCCAATTCTATCGATAGCAAAACAATGAAGGACATTTTCCTCTTAAAGTTGCAAGCAAAAATTGCCAACAACTTTTAAAGGCTTTTCATCTGTTCTTGATACGAAACTTGCCTTTATCTCACTTAAAAGATTGTAAGAATATATTCTAGCTTAGAGACAACGGCCTGACAATATCGTAGCTTTTTATGGCATCTTTGCTCATTATCAAAAATGGCACAAGAAGTTGCCCTTGAAGTCTGATAATTTTTGATTTTTTAACTTTTCTTACAACACTTTCTGGGAGAGAAAAAGGTCCTTACTGTGGAAAAAGTCACTTCCACATGATTTTTAGGATTTATATGAAAGAAAGAGTATGTCCAAACTATGTGATTTAAGGAAGGAATTTAACATCTATAATAGGAAACATCAAATACAGTTTCCAGTTCCATTTCTAAGAGTCCTTCTGTAAGATATAAAGACTTTTGTTTAAATTATTCAAATGTAGGTTGAACATTGTCAAATAATACAATGGATCCTACTTAACATATTGTTTCTAATTAATCACCTCTGAAATAGCAAATACTTTGTAAACGGTTAAATAGCGTAAAATCGGCATTTTCCTGCAAATTTCAAGTATTGTAAAACTGATTTGGACGAGTTGCTTTTTGAAACAACCAGCTTGGGTCTCACTTGAGGAAATTCCCGAGTTGAACACTGTTCCTGGCTAAAATGCACCGGAAAGTTGAAGGCTGAACCTCCCAGTACTTGACAGGGTTGTTGAAGAGGCTGATGCCACTGTACAGGGCTTTCTTCTTCCTCCGTCCCGTTGGGCAGAAATCGTTCACTCCCAGTTTGGCGATGTGGTTGGAATGAAGGAACACAACCTGCAGCAATAGGAACAGAAAAATACAGGAGTTAGAATGAAAATGGGAAAAATATTCCTTGGCATGTAGGTGACTGAGGTTTGCTACAACATCAGTTCCATGCACACCATGAGAGTTTAAAATTTGTGTTAAATCTTCAAAAAAAGTCTTCCTCCTGCCCCCATCTCCACCACAAAGAAAAGTCATATGGTATTTTATCAGTGTGTTCTCAGAATAATTGGACTCTATTCTTAGGGAACTTTGTTCTAAAATGCAATTTTATAGTCTCTTATATAGTAAGAATTACAATGATGCATTTTCTAGAAACATTTTTTGAGTGCAGCATTTTGCTGTCCTTTTTTTTTTTCCCCCTTGGAGGCATTCCTGCAGCTTGATTTTGTTTATTTCTTTAATAAGCTTTTATGATTTCAGGCTCTCTCCTAGTAGGAGAGTCATGGCAAAATATATGTGTCAGTTAATTGTGCCTTTTGGCTGTGACTTAATCAGTGTGACAGTGGGAAAGTCAAACAACTCAGAACTCCCAGAGCTGTTTAATAAGTTGAGTGTATGACCTGCAGGTATCTCAGTTCGGGTAATCCAGGAGGAACCTTCTTCAGCTTATTTCTTTCCAGGTGGATTTCACGTATGCTTGGGATGTTGGCAAAACTTCCATTTTCCACTTCTTTGATTTTATTATTGCCAAGGCCTAGCCTAGAATTAGTACAAGGAACATTTAATTAGAGACAAATTGAGATTCACAACAGCATTGAAGAGCTTTTTTTTTTGGTTTTTTTAATATTGAAATACACAGGAGTAAACACAGGGGGAGAAAAACTGGGGGAAGATGATGAAATATTACCTTTGATAGGAAAAAATCACCATTGATCTAACATTTTTTACTTCTTAATTTAATCTCCACTTAAAGAAGATTGGTTCACAGCTGTTATCAGTTATCTGATGTAAGCAATTGTTCAGTTTTGCATGCAGTTTTTGTAACAATAGTGGCAAGTGTTTAAATTATAAACATCAAGCTGCTTGTGAAATGAATCATACCATTTTATCAAGTAGTACAGCTGCAGAGTATAGTCACAGTAATAAAAAGTGCTGTTCTAATAAACAGCCAAATAGCAAGTCTTGTATAGAAAGGTGGTTTTGATGTATAGCTTATTTTTAAAATATAAAGTTTTTTTACTAAGCAGGACTGCCTTCTTTCCTATTTCCAGACTTCCCTTATATTTTTTGCTATAAGGAGATTTGTTCAGAAGGTGATTCAGAAGCTGGAGGCAGAGGTCATTTGGAATTGCTCTTTGTGCCCATCCTGCCATGCCCTTTTTCTCCATTCTTTCCTGATTTCTTCACAAACTGAAGTTGGTATCTAAAGGCAGTTCAGTAGTTTCTGTTACCGAATCCCAAATTCAGTGCTGCTCAGCCATATTTTCAGAGTTCTTAACTGAGCTTTACAGAGACAACTTCCTTCTGTCCTCCCTCAGTGATACATTCCTCAGAAACACACATTTTTCTTTAAACCCCATTGCATTTGAAAGCACTTACCAAGTTGTTTCCTTTAGCAGCTGCTGTATTTATGAGAATAAATGTATAAGAATTATAAGAATTTGGGATGGTTATATTTTGTTTTTACCCCACTCTTCTATTGTGGACTGTTGGCAAAACCTGTAGTAACAAGACTCATGTGGGGGTTTGTGTAGGGTTTAAAGTTTGGTGTTATTCAGAGCAATTCTTACTAAAACACCTATAATTTTTAATTCTCTTTTCTCCCACAAACAAGAGAAGTGTCAAATAAGAGATCTTGCTGGGCATGACATTTTAACAAATCCAAGGATTCTGCCTGGGGATTTTACCTTTGAAGGTCTTTGTAACGGTTAAAATCCTCAAGTTCGATTCCTGTGATCTTATTGTCATCTAAGTGAAGCTCCAGAAGACTGGAGGGCAAACCTAAAGGAAAAAAATGCACAGTGTAAGAAAAACAAGCCAGCTTATTTTTTGTTGGAACATTTATTATGTCCCAAAAAGTTCCTTTCCTTTGTGTTTATAATTGGGTGAAGAATCCTGGGGAGTTTGTCTGCATCAAAGAAATGGGCATTACATATAAATATGTTAATGAAGAAAATCACCAACGTCATTTGGTTTAAAATAGTAACTTTAAAAAGAAATTAAGATGTGGAAGGACATATGCTAATTATGAGATATAAGAGTTCCAAAATTTGGTAATTTCTCTGGCTTCCTTTATAACAACTCCCATGGTTACTTTGTCAAAGATGTAAATCCTGTGTTATGTGCAATTATCTCAGTCTGTAGTCAGAGCCTGTGGAAGCAGGGTCAGCTTTTTGAAGATCTGTAATTTTTTTCTCCATGATGTAGCAGTTGTGCTGTCACAGCTGCTAGGATGTGACTGGGAGGAAAGCTTCTGGAGTACTCTAAGCACAGCTGTGGTATTTGATAGCTCTTTGCCATGCCAGAATGCTTTCTCTTGCGCTTCCAAAAATTCCAAATCCAGACTTCCAACGAACGGACCAGGAGGTGGCAAATCTTTCCACAGCATCCTTTCAGTGAGGGCAAGGAAAGCTCATCCCAGCCTGAATTAGTTTGCTGATGCTGGGCTCAGTTTCCCCATCTCTGTGTGGATGGCACCCGACACCGAGCGATTCCCGCTGCTCCCATCGCCCGGAACCGAGGGGATGCGGCTGCTCCCAGCCTGCCTCTATCCCGCTTGGCACGGCTGGGCTGTGGTTGTTTGTTTGGGCTTGGCTCCAGTTTGCATTCCAGCTCGCAGTTCCACGTGCCTGAGTGATGATATCCAGAGGGAAGGCCACCCACCTGTCCACTGGGCATTTTTAGTACCTTTTATAAGCTGTGGTTTTTTAAACCTTTGTGCCATCATAACATTTGCAGAGAGAAGCGTCTACAAACTCAGTTTGCACTCGTGGTGAAAGAGTTCACCATGAAATCCTGGTTGGGTTTGGTTTGTTTGTGTGTCTGACACCACATATGGAACCTCATGCTGTGTGTCTTTATAGGAGATTTCTCTATAACAAAGACAAAATTGGAATAATTTTGTGTTGGGTTTTTTGGGCTGAGTGACAGGAGGAGGTATTATGCTGATATTAGAATGTTTTGGGGGGTTTTTGTGTTAGGGAGCACTGCTGTAGGCAGACAGATTTTCTGATCTTAAAGTTATCTGAACAACTGGAATGAGTTGGTTTTGATTATTGTTGGAGGGTTTTTTAGTGTTCTCTTCTACGGGCATCCTTCTGTGTATATATATATACACACACATATACATTATAGATATACACACATACACATTATATATACACACATGCATACAGGAAGAGATCAATAAGAAACACATTCTTTATCTGAATGATCAGGAATAAATACAGAGGCCAACATTTAGTTTCCCTGTGAATTAATGCACAGAACATAATGTTTTGCTTTATTTCTTCCCTTTTTCTCTTAGCTGGCAGTTTTGAGCAGTAGAAAATCATGAGAATTTGGTTAGATACCACAGTGACCTGCAGAAAATGCAGGTGGAATGTTGTACTGAACTCCTTTATGCCACATTTTTGTGTGTGGAGGTCAGTGATTTGTCAAATTAGTGTTTTAATTCATTGCTACCTTCAAATTACAAGGGTTTTTTTAATATGAAAGATTGATTTGATTTTGTAGCGTGTTATGGTGAATTTAATTAAATGTTAAAATTAAGTTTTACTTAGAAAAACTACATTTAACATCATATTTGAGGTACAGTGTGACTTGAAATATTAAAAATTACGTTAGAAATTTTGGAGTTACACGTTAAATCCATGAAGGAAGTGGGAATTCTGCATCCCTTATGACCCTGATCAAATACTGGGGAGTTTAACCTTTCTCTGTGAGGATTTTTGAGAGGCTGATGTGTGAAAGATGTGAAGTGACATCATCTTATTAACTTCTTTGTATTGTTCCTTCTGAGACAAGTCTCTGGATGCTTCTGTGAGAGGGGTGGATGTGCTGACAGGGAGAAGGTGGGAGAGGGAGCCTGTGTGCACTGTGGTTGTTCTGTTTGTGCATGAACTCTTCTGGGATGGGCAATTGGATACTGAGTTCAAAAAGAAAAAAAAGGTAGGAGGTGGTTTGGTAGTTATGAAAATACAAAACAACTTCTGAATTTAATAATCATTCAGATGTTAAAGCATTTTATTAAGGTGTATCCTGGTATAAGTAAACTAGAAAAGGGAAATCGTACCTACCTTTAGGAATTGAAGTTAACTTCGCCTCTGCAATTCTTATGTGGTAGATATTTACTCCTTCAAAAGCCCCTGGCTCTATTCCATCATTGTTAAGAGGATTTGCACTCATTTCTGCCCAAGGGGGAAAAAGAAAAGCATTTTATGGCATAGGAATTTTGTGGAGGTTAGACTAAGTTATAAAGAGCTGATTTAATCTTATTTATGACTTCTGATATTGTAAGCACTCGTTAATGTTTAGCTTTGATTGTCTGTTCTGAGGGTGTCACAGCTCTCAGTGAATTAAGGCTGTGTTACTTGGCTTGCAAGATTACCCAAAACTTGACCTTTATAGCAACTTCACATAGAAATGAAATTGTGAGGGTATTCCCACAGCATGGATATTCCTCTTTAAGAGGAAACTGCGCCTTGGGGAAATGTTTGAATGGAAATGATGTATCATATGTTCCATTTTTGGTAAAGGCATTTTCTGTTCTACTTAATTGGACTTACCTAAAACATGTAGAGACTTCATTCCTTTAAATACATCCTTGGGGATTTTCTTAACCTTATTAGCGTGAATTCTGAGCTCTGCCAGAGTTCTGGGTAGATTTGTTGGAATCTCTGTCAGTTGGTTGTGGGACAGATACAGTCGTCGTAGCCTCTTTGTTGCTTGAAAGGCTTTGGGATGGATCTTGTATATTTTATTGTTGTTCAAAGCCAGTGCCTATCAGAGATGGAAAGAGCAATAGAAAGCTTTCTTTTTGCAGGGCTGTTAGGATTATGGATTTGAAGTCATGGATTTGATATACAATTCAGCAGTTAAATATTTAAAATATTTTATTTTTCCACCCTACCAAACTTCAGCACTTTGTATATGCTTTGGGCATTTCAGTTGATTGTGAAAAACAAAGAAGAACCTGAAAGCTGGAGCATTTAACCAGAAGGTAGAGCTGACAAGGTGCCAGTGGATCAGGAGAATTGCCAGAACAATATGTTTGTATTCAGATATTTTGTGGGGTTGTATGGGGGTTATATACTTCATTGTTATTGTTCCTTAATGCAGACAAATTCTCAAAACTCAGAATCTCATCTTTTATTTCAACATAATGCTGCAAAATAAAAGTGAAGTTTTTTATCTGAGTTTCTTAGATGTTAGTGTCTATATATGACACATGAATTTGTTTTATTTGCCATAATTTCCCAGCTCCTGTGAATTTTAGTCTCTCTCTTCTTGTCTTTTTGGGGGCAGCTTTTTGTTCCTTATTGCTGTGTGTCATCAGAGAACTTGTAATGAGTTACTACAGACAAAATACACGTTATCTGAAGTGATTTTGCATGTCAAATCACATTTCTGCATTTCCATACTTAAACTATTCATTTTTGTTCCTTTTTTTTTCCTTGGAGTCATCTCCTCTCAGGAATTGTGGAAAGAAAAAAGTAGAGCAAACAAGAATTATTTTTTCCCAGAAAAAATGAGGTTAGCTCAAGGAAATAAACAGGAAATGCTCCTTCCTAATCCAAGTTGCCATCTGTGCCTTTGCTAAGCAGACTCCAGGACTGAGCCAAGTTGTACAAAGTAAACTTCGCTCTCTGTGAAAATGTTCAGCCTTGCCACAGATGAACTGAGGGGAAAAAGCGAAGCAGCTCAGTGTCTTCAGCTATCACATAATTAAGTGGTGACTCTGGTCTATAATGTGGTGACTGCTGATGGATTCCAGTGACTTTCTCAGTCACTGGAGATAAGAGTTTCTTAGATCTTTTACACAGAATATAAACCACAGCTTGTGCATTTACCCTTTGCTTGCTGCTTAAGACCATTCTGCACCCAGACACGAAACAAGGGAATAGGAAATGTTTTGTTGCCAGCTATGAATTTATATAGTTCCTGTTTTTTCTGTCCTGTCTTAAGCCGTAATAATTAACAAGCTCATTCATAAACACTTAGATCTGGTAAATTTTCAGATCTTGCTCAGAAGCCAAATGTGACTGAAAGGATTTGTTTTACAGAATCAGAGAATGATTTGGGGTTGGGAGGGACCTTAAAGCCCATCCAGTGCCACCCCCTGCCATGGGCAGGGACACCTTCCACTATCCCAGATTGCTCAGAGCCCCATCCAGCCTGGCCTTGGACACTGCCAGGGATCCAGGGACAGCCACAGCTTCTCTGGGCACCCTGTGCCAGGGCCTCCCCACCCTCACAGGGAAGAGTTTCTCCCTAATGTGTTAGGAATGGTCCTTTTGTTAGTTTATTGTGTGACTCATGTCTTTCTAATGGAGAATAGAATGTAATTAATTTGCTATAAATTATGGAACAGATTTGGTATTTTACAGTGAAAATTCTAAAACAGTCAGTATTTGTTAGTGGAACTAGATCTGGATACTGGATCTAGGGTGACATCCAATAGAAATAAATATTCTAAAGCAGATTTAATCTATTTTCCAGTCTTCTGAGACTCTCATTTTCTTTCATTTAAAAAGGGATTATTGTCTACTCTAAACATCTAGATTTATCAGTTGCCAGTGATATTTGTTTCAAAGCCTGTCTCTACATGCATAACTGACCATGGTAACAAATTAGGAATAAAGCCCCTGACTTTTCCAGTAATTCACTGTTTCTCTGTTTTCTGTTCGGGTCAGTTGGATTTGTAGCACTGGTTTCAGTGCTGTATGTGTTAGCTGTATGTTCTGTTCTTTTGAAAATACCCTCAGAAAATACCATTCGAGTTCTCCTGTGAGATTAAGGTCTTTCTGCTATTTTCCAGCTAAGCAGATAAAAAAGCAGCACTTCCCTTGCAGCCTTTAAGATGTAGGGAATGTAGTGCATGCTAAGAACTGAAAAATCCTGAGAATCTTTTTGGTTAGATGCATATTATGGTACATTTTCTGGATGTTGTAGAAAGTAGTTCTTACAACTCAAAGATATTTGCTTCTCAGTATGTGGGAGCACTCAAATCTGCAGCATTTAGACTATTTTTATCTATATTACTGGACAAGGAAATACCATTTGTATTTTTAAAGTAGCTAAATATTTCAGATTGCTAAATAAGATTTCAAACTTGGGAAATAGCAAGCTTACATAAAGTGATGTGAGTCCTTGGAGATCGTTCTCCTTGACCTCTTTGATTTTGTTGTTCTGAAGGTCAATCATACGAGTATCTGGCGGGATGTTGCGAGGAATTGATGTCAAACCTACAGAAGTATGTGACATAAACAGAAACATTATGGGCTGTACATAAGTCCAAAGAAATTAACTGCCAAACAGCAAAACACATTAAGATTGTTGATGAATATGGTGGGGAAGAAAGTATGAACAGCTATAAAGCAAAGGGTAGAAGGGGATTTTTGATAGTGGGAGAAGCTAATGATGTAAGAATGTACCACAAAGGTGTGCACAGTTTTGGGAGGAATTGCTTCTGCCCTGACCTTGAAAGCTGAATGGGGGCTGCTCATTGTGGGCTCTCTACATCTGTGAAATAAACCTCAGAGCATAGCTTGTCCTACAGGGCAACCACTGAGTCCCTGGAGAAAGGATCCCTCATGGAATCTGAGGTGCTGGTTCCCTGTTGAGGAGCAGGGCTGTGGTTTGAGGGGTGTCTGCTCAGTGCTCCTTTGTACCTCTGCTCTGCCCTGTCCATGGCACTGGGGTGGCTGCTGAGGGAGCCATGGCGGGGCTGAGAAACTGTGCTTGGTGAATGTGGGCAAAGGAGGGTCTCCCACTGCCAGCACTTGAGTGCCAGTCCCATAAATCATTGACATAACTCATTACCTGTCCCATAAATCATTAATATAAATCAATACCAGTAGCATAAATCCCCCAACCCAGTTTGCTGTTCAGTTACAAACCCCACTGCAGTTCGGGCCATCTGAGACCCTGAACCAGCAGAAAAGACTCAACAGGGACAGTAACTTTCTTTTGAGTGGAAATGCTGATGCATGAAATGCTAAATGCTGTCCAATTTATTAACAACTATTCTGTAATTAATAGATTATAGTTATCTAATGATGAAGTCTATTAATGTGGGATTTTTCGATGTGTGAACTCACGTAAAGTGGTTTGCAATCTGTAGACCAGATACATTAACCACAGTTTGATTCCTTAATAGTGACACATTTTAAAAAAACCCAGCAATTTATGCACAGACAATGTTTCTAAGACACAAGGAGTCCAGGATGAAGTTTAGGAAGGTGGCAGGGCTGTGATGAGAACAAATGTCATTGTCACTGTGCTAGTGGTGGGAGCACAGTCCTTCGATTGCCTTGAATCATAGGAAAACTTCAGTGAGCACTAATTCAAATTGGCACAATTAATAATAAATTCATTTTTAGGGACTGGGATGTACCTGCAGCACTGACAGGAGCACATTTGCCTTTGGCTAAACTGTTACAGGGATGCTCACTTTGGAGGAAGTTAAGCTGAGGGGAGTAGTTTGCATCCCATTTATATGCTTGCATAATAATTCATCCTTTGAAGGACAAATCCTCCAAAGGAGAATCCGGTGGAGAACAGGCACACAAATTCATTCTTACCTAGGTCAGAGCAATGGACAACTCTCACATAGCACTGGCATCCAAAGGGGCATGTTGGGAACAGATCAAAAGGCATCAGTGGTAGAATTGGTTCAGTGGTTGGAAATAGAGAATTGTCGTCATCGTCATCATCATCGTCGTCTTCCATATCTTGGAGCATCATATTCTTTAGTGTAAAATATGAAGGACCAGTGAGAGATTTGGCAGAGCACAGAGCCAAGAAGAGGAGGAGTGTGTATTCTTTCATATCTTCTTAATCTGGATAACCAATCTTGGAAAGTGAACAAACGAACAAAAAAATAAACACCAGAATTAGTGAATAGGGAACAGCAAATGAAGCTATTGAACTGTTTACTTCACTCACTGCTACACTGTCTGGTCCTGAAAAACAGTCTGTTGTGAATATTGAGGTTTAATCAGTATATGAAGGATGAAGAGTATAAAAATATTCTTTTAAATATAAATTAATACTATGAAATTACACATAATAACTTAAATTCATTAGGTATTAATGTAATATCAAAGTATTTTAGTTGAGTTTTAAGAATAATATCATCATTTGCTTCAAGCTTTGAAGTGTAATTTTTGGAGTAAACTTTACCAGAACTTGGAATATGATTTATTTTATTCATTCTCAATGAAAACATATTTTAGTGGGATACATTGGCATACATGCATTGCTTATAAAATTGGGAAGTACTTGATTAGCAGTGCATAAAATGCACTCAGCAGGATACTTCCTAAACACTCAGTATTCCACTCCCTAAAAACTTTAATTAAACTCTTCCTAGTCTAATCTGAAGTGTTCAGTCCTGACAAGAGCTTTTCCCATGTTCAGTATTTTGTTTATTATTGCCATGGATAGAAGTTCACCTCTGCATGCAAACACATTTCACAGAACTGTAGAATCCCGGAATACTTTGGGTTGGAAGGGACCTTAAAAGATCATCCCATTCCACCCCCTGCCATGGGCAGGGACACCTTCCACTATCCCAGGTTCCTCCAAGCCCCATCCAGCCTGGCCTTGGACACTTGCAGGGATCCAGGGGCAGCCACAGCTTCTCTGGGCACCCTGTGCCAGGGCCTCCCCACCCTCCCAGGGAAGGATTTCTTCTCAATATCCAATCTAAACCTACACTCTGTCAGTGTGAAGCCATTCCCTCTTGTCCTGTCACTCCAGGCTCTTGTAAAAAGTCTTTCTTGTTGGCTCCTTCAGGTACTGGAAGGCCACGATTCAGCCCAAAACTTCTCTTTTCCAGGCTGAACAAACCCAATTCTCTCTTTTCTCTGAGAAGAACTTGCAGTTAGGAATCCACATCAATGGAAATCAGTAATTTAAGTTACATCCAGAAGAAAAGCTGAAATCTGGTAGTTTTGTGTGTGAATTTTTCAATAAACACAGGTTGGGGAGTTTTTGTTTGGTGGGGGTTTTTTCCTTGCTCCTATAAAACTAGGTGCAGAGGAGAATGGAGATAGTGAGAATTGCCACAGAACATGGCAAACTCTGAGAAAATGCTGTAGATTCAGCCCTCAGCTCAACATTGTTTCCCTCCAAAGCCCAATTCCAGAAGTCATTTGGAACTGAAAATGTGCTCCACAATCCAGGAGGGGCTGCAGGAAATTTTATTGTGCGTGTCCTGTTTATAAAAATGTTTCTGTTTAGACTATCACAGGCCTCTTTAGGGAAATACTAAATGGGTGTCAAGTCTTGTTTGATGACCTAATTAAATGCTTACTGATCTGTTTGGAGATGAAAAATGCCTTTATGTAGGCATTTTCTCATTGGTCCTCCACTGCAGGAAAAGGAGTGCACTGGTTTGTACAGGGTGTTGACTTTATTCAAAATTTTGAGTTTTCATTTTTATCACTTTTTTCTGTGCAAATAGAAGTCAAAGTCAATAAACATCAAAGTCATTTTGATGTTTATTGGAGGGGGTTCATGAGAGCACTAAATGCAATATCCTGCATATGTTGCTGCTCCTGTAGCTGTGTCTGTTTCAGGGAGTTTAAAAAGAAGAAAGCTAACGGTGCTCAGATTACATAAAAACAATGCAGTGACTCTTTCCCCCAAATATATACCTGAAATGAGAATCACAAGGTACTTTGTGTCTTCTAGGTAAACAACATATAGCTACATTTAATATTTCCCATAATATTCCAGTTTCATGCCCATTTGGGTCGGGCATGTACTTTTACTGATGTAACAATCTCTTGAAAGAATCTTCACATTTATTTTTCCCATATATTTTCCTTTGTGTTCAAAACAGTGTTCTCCTGCAATGCTCCTAGAAGGAATGTTGTGGTTGCTCTTGCAATCCCATGCAAAGTCTGTCCTTGAAAGACTCTGAATATAAACAGTGCTGGGAAGAAGGTGTGGAACTTCTGCTTGTTTTCTTGGAGAGGACTGTTGTCAGCTCTGGCTGTGCACCTTTGGAATATTTGGCCTTTTCAGTCTTCTATTTCAGCTTCAGAAAAAGGTCAAAATCTTCACTACTTTAGTCATAGCATTAATTAGGAGATGAGGAGCTGGAAGCCTTTCAGACTTCCAAGTTCTCCTTGTTCTTGGACAAGGGGTTTAATGTCTGGGCTGTCACACATGGGCTCTCAGGCTCTCTGTTCTTCACTGGCAGTTCAGGTACTCAGTGACAAAATGCCCTGTGCTGTATCCAGTGATGAGACACCATTTCCATATGTAGGATATCAAGTGTGATGATGTCTTGGGACGTGGACTTTCCAAGTCCGTGCTGACTTCAATTCGTGAGAGGCGCTGGATCTAAAAGATAAACTTGCATGTATGTTCCTGAAATGTTCTTTTGGATCTGGTGCTTGGAAGTTCTCTTATTAAACAACTTTAAATCTGTTCCCACACTTGCATCTGTTGCAAATGGATTGCATATTTCCTTACACATCGCCAAAAATTAGGATTTCAAAGTATTAAAAGATTGAGGCTGTGATTGGAGTAGTGGCCAATTTGAACTCTTGAAAAACATGTGTTGCTCACAAAGTTCTAGAAAAGTAGTGTTGAAATATGTCACTGATGATATTTATTGGTTCTGTGAGTTAAATCTCTCGAGAACAAGTCCCTTTATGTAAGGAAACCTGAGTTGTGATTTTTTTAATTTAAAGTAAAAAGTCCTTGCTTCGTCTTCCCATTTTGCCGTTAGGAAGTCCTTATTGGCTTTGTAGTTAGGAGTGATAATCAAGCTTGACTCCAGGTTTGCATTGGCCAAAGAAATGCCGAAGAATGAATCCTAAAGAACTGAGTTTTATGAAGGTGTGGGGGTGGTTTTTTCCTGCCTGAGGTTCTGAGTTTCCCAGTAAAATAGATGCTGATATGACTCTGTAGAAATGCTCTGACTCTGCAGCTATTCTCAAAGAACTTATACAAATTTCCTGCATGCTTAAACTTCAAGAATAAGAGAATTAAAAGAAAGCCTAAAATCCAAGATCCTAGTGATCTTTCTGAAAATAATGTCATGAGAATTTTATGAAGTAGTGTTTCAGAAGGTAGAGGCACAGCTGGGCCAATGGTCCCCTGCTGCCACTTGAGCCTGACTGTGCTCCCAAGTACTCCCTGCCAGCTCTCTGGTACCAGCTCTTCCTCTCAGGCTGTTCACTGAGCTGCTTGAACTCACTACACCAGCACAAAACTACTGTGAACAACAGAAAACCCCATCATATTCTTTCCAAGTGAAGAAACTGAGTCAGTTTGGAGTACCAGAACCAGCACAGAAGAATGGGTGAACAGCCTGGTTGACAGGGCTGGAACATTAAATGGAAAGAGAAGGAAGGAGGAGCGGTGGGAGAGCCATTCCTGACATATTCAAGCTGTTAGGCAGGCTCAAGTGCTCTGTTAAATAATCCCTGAGCAGCTGGTTGTCACTTGGACAAAGCCTGGCTTTGTCCATTCTTGTTTGAACAGAGCAGAACATGGAAAATGAGTTTGACAAAGAGAGTGGTGAATTCAAGCTCCATTGTACCTTCTTTAAATCAGTCCTTCTTATCCTTCAGCACAAAAAGCTTTTGAGTAGCACCTTCTCCCTGGAACCCCCAGGGTGAGGGGACTGAATGTGGAGAGTGTACTTCCCATGGAGAGATGCTCCAAGACGCTTTCCTGAGGTGTGTAACTGTCCTAAAATCACTGCACTGCTTGTTTGGGACACACTTATCCTCACTAATGTGGTCATCCATACCCAAACTCATATTACCAAACAACACATGGAACACAGACACTTTTTATGCTGTTAGTTATAATTTATAAATAATTAAATACAGGTAATGTCACAGTATAATTTAATATGATTAAAACCCTTTACATTTTATGTGGGAAATCCCATATTTCTGTGATCTGAAAATTCCAAACATGAGTTATGGCAAGAAAAATCCTTTCAGCGAGGACAGAAGTTGTGTTGTTAGCATGGGATGAGTGCATGAAGAGACCCAACAACAAATACAACTCTGAATTGCTTGGCAGTTGCACACCAGTCCTGCAGCAACATGGTTTTTGTTGTCTTATCAGTTATGATACTGAAGGAGTTAATACATAACGTTTTAAGACTTAAAAAGACTCTAAATTATATTTAGGAATCACTTATGTTACCGGTGTGCAGACACAATTTTCCCATGGCATTGTTTCTGAAAAGGAAATGTTTAAATGACCCAGTGGTGGTCTTTGCAGAGGCAAAGAAAAGTCCCTGTGTTCATTAATAACACAGATCATTGCTCTGTGCACAGATTTTGTCCAAAGAAAGGCAAGACCATAACTGTTTTGAAATCTATATTTAAAAATAGTTCTGGTTCTATTAGTCATTGTCCCATTCCAGAAATAAAAGGAGTTTATGTTTAACTCTTTATCTCCTCCATTGATTTACTTAAATTGCTGAAGAAAAACAGGAGGAAGGTTTTTTGTTAGTAAGATTACTGTAGAAATATCTGTTGTCAGAAACAGTCCAATATTGAAGTTGAGCAGTAATAATTAATAGGATGTTTACAAAATAAATTGTGTTTACAGAGTATTGCCTTTTTATGGAGAGCTGCTTGACTCTTGTTGCTGAATCTATGAGCATTTTTAGGTTGTAGTTCATGTACAGTTCATTCTTTCGTGGGTTGTTTTTAATTACTTTGCTGATATGTACTTAAAAACCCCACCAGCTTGAATACCAAATTACAGAAAGTTATCACAGAGTTGTTACTGCAAGAACTGCTGTTATTGTAGAGTAGATTTTCATAGATGGTTATAAAGAGAAAAAGTGTTGTGGTCAGTTGTAACATCTTTCTGACAAGTCTTTGATAGTTAAATAATTCACTGCAGCTCTATTTGTTTTTCAGCTCACATGTAGTAAACACAGAAGGATTTCAGCTGCAAGTAAATTTTCAAATGTTCCTTTGAAAAAGTGGCATTTCTAATTCTAAATCATCTGATACTATTAATCTGCCCATAGTGCCTGACATCCTTAACTCTTTGCTGCTATTTACATAGAATAGGTATTCAAACTGGACATACCTTGCAGGTTTGGAAGTTCTTCCGGAAGCACTGGGATAATCCACCTGAGGTCCTTATGTCCAGTTATTTCATGTTACAAAAAAAAAAATAGGGAAAAAGGAAGTTAGACTGAGCTCTGTGAAATGAAAAGTATATCTAGAGAAAAAGTCCTCTTCCAAGCTTCTTGATCCTTCTGGCACCGTGGGTGATACCAGAGTAAAGTGCTGCTTCAGATTAGCCCATCTTAGTACTGAAGAATGATATTAAGCTGACTTGTTACCACTCATATGTTTTTCATCACTGCCTGTATTAGAGCCAAAACTTCTGGCTTAACTCTAGACGTCTAGTGGAAGACTTTATAAAACCTGTAGTTTAATAATAGTTGACATCAGGCCATTGGAAGTACAGTGAGGTCCATTTCAGGTCATTCCTGCTGTGGAATCCCACTTATTTATGATTTCACTAGCCATTATTCTTTTAAAAGTGTGACTTGAATAAAACTATAAAACTTGAGCCAGTGGCAGAGTAAACCAGTAGCCTGCAGTGACCTGCCTGCTGCCAAACCTTTCTAAAGTTAGAAAATTAGGAATTTATTGTGTAGCTGTGTATAAATTTTAGCTCTGCTTTCAGGAGGCAGCAATCTGGCTGGGGACAAGGGTTCAAGAATGTAAACAGTAGATCAGATTTGTAGTCAATATAGCTAATTTGTGTCTCTTGTGTATGGGAAATGAAGCATGTCTATTAATTAAAACAGAGACAATATTTGCAGTATTCTGTGATTGAAGTTGTGGGTTTAAAACCGAGTCTTTGAGAATGTGCCCTATTTCAAAGTTTGTACCGACGAGCACATCACAATATTTAGAAACTGGGTTATTCTTTGTTTGCCTTTCGTAGGCCTCTGTTTATGTAAACTTCAAAAATGTTTAATTAATGGAGTTTACCTAAAGCAAGTTTCATAGTCAGGGAAGCACTTTGTGTCTTTAAATTTACAATACATTATTTCCAGTTCTGTGCACATCTGACTTCATCTGTTTCTTTAATTAGCTCCTTTCTATGTTAAAAGTCTGGTCTTGCTTTGGAAAAAAAAAAGCCTGGAAATTTTACTTGGGATATTTTTTTTTATTCTGCATGTAATGTGCTGTTTGCAAAATGCCTGTACAAGTTGCATAACAGTTATTTTGTCTACTGTTACTTTCTTAAAGAAGAAGAAGATTCTATGCCAAAAATGAAAATTTAATGCTGTGATATCAACCAAGACAAGACTTGTGTTACCTGCAGCATTGCTTTTGATGTGTTCCAGTTTCCAGTAGCACAGATGGATGATGATAAAGAGTCTCCCTATCACTTTTCCCAAGGAATAAAATTACAGTTTCAAAAGCAATCACATTCCCACAGAAAGATCTGAAGGGTGATCTGAAACTTTTTTGAAATCTCAAATTGCATATATCTGCATTCTCTTGCCTGCTTGTAGAAACCAAAGCTTCCTAAGCAAACACTCCCCTGTGTTTTGAATAGCTTGGTTTGGATGGGTTTACTTGAGGAAATTAGTATTAAATTGCTGTTTTAAAAAACCCTCCAACACTTTCTTGGCTGTTTAATAGAAGAGAGCAGGGCCTGAGGGCTGTGATATAAATGTTCTGGTTTCTTTTTTCACTTCGTTCAGTAGCAAAGTGTTGAATCAGCAGTTTCAGCTCACCCTGGTTTTGCAGCAAACTGTTCTTGAGGTTTAGTAACGTCTCAATTTTGGATGAATACTCAGGGCTTTTTATTATTATTTTCTCTTTTTAGTTGATTCTGGTGGTAGGAACACATTCTTATGTGTATAAATTTTGTCATAGCCAATTACGTAATGAAGGTGGCACACAAAGTGGTAGTATCTGGAAAAAATGTAACCATCTTACCTAAAAGTGGATTATCCATCAATTTTGTCCAGTATAAAGTATCAGTATGGCAGAAATAAATACAGCTCACATGCTGCTCTTGTAATGAAACTCTTTAATATCTCAAGACATGGATCTGGTATTTTGATGTGAATATAATGGCAATGTAAGATAAAATGCCCAGAAATCACCTTCTCAGGTGTTTTGACTACTCAATTCAGAACTTTAGATATTACTCTTGATAGCAATACTTAGAACTTAACCAGTGGTTCTCAATCGACTTTATGAGACTGTTCTTTTCAACACTTGCAGCACATTTCCAGTGTCTTAGTTTTTTAATGCATGATGTTCATCCTTAATGAAGAGAGGATACTCTCAAATAGTGATCTGAGGGGATTTTCTTTGCAAGCAATGCTGGTATATTTTGCAAAGGAAGATTATGTGTTTAAATAACTAATAGATTATATAAGATCAGACTGTTTGCTCAGAAATTTTCAGTGATTTCTGTTTCCACCAGTGAGAGAATTGGTTGAAAATCAGAATTCTGTCTTGCCTTCAAATACTTATGTAACATTTATGAGTAATGAAGATTAATTTTTGAGCAAAGAACAGAAGTATATCCAACACATACGTGGTTCAGAATACTGCCTCTTCACTATGGTGAAATATGCAGATGAAAAAGAATTTGGATGGTGTTTTATATTTGACATTATCTCATCAGTGATACAAAATGCTACCCTTGATTTCTTTCTCGAAAATGACTGTATTTTGTATTACTTGATATGTGTGAGAGAGCAAACATATGCTGCCATATGTGGCCAATGCTTACATTGCAATCTCTGTTTTAAGCCAGTCTTGTATACATTTGTTATTCTAAAGCAAACTAAGTACTTTTTCATTTTCTAGCAGTGTTTATAAATGTGGTTTACATAATGTGATGAATCTAACATCAACTGCACAAAGCTGCCTTGGAGCCTGCCCATCACATTTTAATAACATGACATATTCCTTTCGTGCTCACAACCGGTCCATGTGCAGTGTGGTCACATATTTTGGTTTTAGCTAAGTTTTGGCTCCTCTCAGGCTGGACTGCACCATTTAACCAGCTGAGTATACAAAATCTGCCCTTCAGCTTCTGTAGTTCAGCTTGATTTTTCAGTATCTATATATAAATATATTAAAAAATCTCTTTTGTTTAATCATCACGCATGAATCAACTTTTGCTTGTTAACAGAAATACAGTTTTTGCCATGTTTTTGGCAGCTGACTTAGAAACTGCAACAAAATACAATTTCCTTTGTAGTCAGTCCTCAGTCCCTGATGTTTGTTAGCAACACAGCGATATTGCAGGGTGGGTCATAACTTGCAATATTGAGAGGTTGTGTACAAAAAGAGCTATGAAATCAAGTGTACATGTGCTTATATCTGTGGGATTGTCAGGTTTACCATGGCTTTTATAGATGCAAGGATGTGGTGACCTGGAATGACTGCAGAGGCAAAATGTCACCTGAAGAAACATCATTTTTCACCCTTGCAGACAGTTTCTGTTGCCTCTGGAGAGTCACTTAACTTTGTTCTGCCTCAAGCTACAGATTAATACAAATTCCTCGATGTGGGAATGCCAATTTCAGAAGTCCCCACCTCACTTATTCTCACCGTGATGCTCTTCTCCTTGGTCCTGTGGAAAGGTTTGTGCACCAAACTGGATCAGGAAACTGCTTTGCCTGATCAGTGAAGGTCTTGAAATCAGTTCTGGTGTCTGCACATGTCAGTTGTCAGTCTTGCTTGTGATGCTGCTCACACGTTTGGATAACGTGACATGGCATTTTTATGGAATAGGGGTATCTATCTGCCTTAGAGACATTGGAAACACCAGACATTCTTTCATGGAAAACCAAACAGTAGTTAAAATGAAAAACTCTGCAACCAGTGCCAAACTACTGAATCACTCCAACAATAAGTTCTAAAGGAAAATTTTCTGTTCCGGAATACAAGCTGGACTGAGAACAACATTTCCTCATAGAGTATCAAGCATTTACTCTGCCAAAGTCCAACAATGCTTTGAAAAACCCCAAACCTTGATCACCTGCAAATGCTGAATTTCCCCCATTTTCCCCTTTGTTTTACCAAAGAGTATGAAAAATATGGGATGTAAATGAATGCATGTTCTTCGACAGCCTTTGGGTAGATTCCTGTTGTTCAGAACATAAAGGCAACACTTAAAGTGGTGACTGTCATCAGGTTCCAGTGAGTTGTTAGTTATAAGAAAAAAAGAAATGTGGCCATCTAGTCCAGAAAAAACAATATTTAAAGCATGTTAGAATGAAAAGATAATTTCATTTAATTTGGTATTAGTTTTTCCTAACTTTACTTATCAACAAAAGTAATCTATATTAATTAGAAATCCAAAGGCCCAAAAGATGTCTTTGACTCAGTTTGTTAAAGACTGTTAGAAGTGGAAGCAGTGAATATCACATTCCTGAGATAGTAATTACCTGTAATTTGCACTTCTTTGTCTAATGAAGGACCTGGGTCTGTAAATGTTTGCGTGTGCTTTGAGCACATCTGTTTTGTAGATGGAAAAAGTAACAAGGTCTCTAGGAAGATCTCCAAACTCAATTTGTTTGCATGTTTTGAAACACACTTTTTTCCCCACTTTGGAATAGTAGAAATGAAAGCATTTCTTTCATTACTAATTATTAGTATCATTGCTAATAATAAGGAGGGTATACTCTGATTCCAGAAGTGATTTCCCTACAATATAAATTAACTCAGCCTGTGTTCAGATGTGTGTTTTTATCCGTGGGAATTTTCTGGGAGGGCCTCATTTGTTTCTCATCAACAAATAGCAGTAAATCTGTCATGCAGGGTTGGGTCTAGCTCTAAATACTCCCAAGAAATTGGGAGCCTTTTGAAAAAGTCTGATTTATTTTTAGTTAACAACGGCTACTACAGTTTTAGTATTACTTTCTCACAATCATGCTATTATTAAATTGTAGGTACTATGTATTCTATATTATGGTCAAGTGGGCATTTTAGAAAAGGCAATTAAATTTGCTTTAATTACTTATATACCATAAAGTCTTTTGTTGATTTTTAGCATTCATTTTTTCCCATTTCAGCTGTATGGGAAAATCACAAGTATGTCCTATCACTTTTTTTTAAAAAATGAAAAATGAAGGAAATAGGAAGATAGAAACTTCTAAATTAAGATAAAAGACCATGTAGAAACTAGCAGAGAAGAGTTGTCAGACAGATGTCCTAATACACTATTTCCAAAGGTATTTGTTTGGAAATACAGGAGTGTGTTAGTTAAGAAGCTTGGCTCCATGGATGGGTCTGCACTGCTTTTTGTCAGAGATAGAAATCCACTGGATGACAGAAGCTCCTTTTACCACTCAGTGGAAATATTTATGTAAATTGAAAGAAAACATATGTCATAATTGCATATTAACTTGTGGGATGGAAAAGGAGATCTTTTTTGCAGAACAATTTGTAAAGCAGAGGGTATGATTTTCTTCTTGAACACTTGTGTTCTACAAAGGGTAATTTCTGTTTGGTTTTACCGCAGCAGAACAAAGGAGCCCTGACTTTAGAAAGTAACTTACCAATGAATAACTTCTATTTTGTTAAAGAAGCAAATTATATCTTAATTTCATAGAATCATAGAATGGTTTGGGCTTGAAGGGATCTTAAAGATCATCCAGTTCCAACCCCCTGCCATGGACATTTCTCTTGATTCATACTGTGACTGTACTTCTGTTTCATGGTTATTAGAATTTCTGTTTTTTCCAGTTAATGGATAAGATGCACATTTCCTCACATAAAACCAGAGGATGTTCTTTGCTCAGGTTGCAAAGACATTAAATTCAGCTAAAATGGGAATTAATCATTGTTTCTGTTGTTTAAGGTTTTACCAGAGGCTCTCAAAATAAATACAGAATACAGGCAATGCAGATTAATTTGAGGCCATATGTTGTCAAGAAAGAGAGTCATTATTTTGATGTTTCCAATGCTAAAACTAGACCAACACTAAAGAAATTAGGGGGTGGCAGGTTCAAAACAGAAGGAAATACTTCATGAAACATTTATAGTTCAGCTGTGGAAATGTGCAAGAAAGTGAAGTGAATTCTAGTGTTTTATATAGATCCAAAAAATAATTGGTCTAATTGAAAGAGGAAAAGTCTTCCTTCCTGAGTTCCTTGTTGTGAGAGCCAAACTGAGCTGGAAAAAAAGGGAAGAAAGAGTTTTCCCTGGAAGACTTGTAGTGAACAACCTTCACAAAGTAAGTCCGGGACCATCCTGCATTAGAGGGAAGCCAGAGATGTTTATAAAGAACTGTCAGTTAAAAGGGATTGAGAACCACGAAATGTTTACAAGGGCTGTCATTCCCTGTCAGTTTTTGAGGAACAGAATGCATGAGGCCAGAGGATGAAAGGTGATGGCATAGCCAACCTTCAGGGGTTTGGAGAAATTGCTGTGAAAAAAATAAGTACATTTTAATCCTTTTTCCTAATTTTAATCCTTTAAAAATACCATTACATAACTCACTTAGAAGGTTCTTGTCTTTGTTCATAGTGTTGTTGAAGATCTAATATTTCCACAGCTGTGTTCAGTATTACTCCTTTGAGAAAAATATCTGTCTTGTGGAAAAAATAAGTCAGCTTTTATGCATTACCATGGTATGAAAAGTTCTCACAGAGAAACATAGATTTGTTTCGGGAATATTGCATGGAAAACCTACAGATTTCTGTGTATATACTCATAATACTGCACACTAGGAATGAAAGTTCTTTTCGCTGAATTAACAGAACTGCTTCAAAGTGCTTTGTAGGAAACAGTATGTTATGAGCTGCTCTGAATAACTCACTTTATCAAAGATATATTAATATAAATAACAGCCTAAACCAGAAGTAATGAATCAGAAGTTTGCATTCAGTAACTGTGTGGAAATCTGCGACCTGTACAAAGAATTAAACACCAAAGAAATGGAAATTCTACCAAACTACAGTAATTATTTACTCAGTGGCTGTAGGAAGTTCTTACATAACAGACCATTAAAGAAGAAATTGCAAGGTAAATGGTTTTGAAGATGAATCTTATAAATAATCCTGCTCTGAATGCTTTAATTTACTTTAATCCTTAAATCCTTGGAAAAAAAGGCTATTTATTGAATGGAGCCAGGATGGCTCAAGCAGACTGGAAGAATATTGTTTGGGGGGAATTCACTCAACTCTTGAATATTTGTTCACTTGTAGAGACTGGACATGAAGCCCTGGGCAGGAACATCACTGACTTATGGGGAAAGTGAATAAATAGCACAGCCTTTGTACCTCCCAAACACCAGGTGATTTTTTTGAGCCCAGCCTAACAGTTGCTGGACCTTATCAAAAATAATCAATATTCAGGCATTTCCACCAACTGCCTTGCTCCTAACAGCCAGAATAGTTTTGCATATTTTTATGCTCTTGTAGAAAAGTAAGAAATGTCTATGAAGGAAGCTGTGGTCTGGGGAAGAGACATTGTTCCTTTTTCTTGACACTAATATGGTCTTTGAATTAGTTGTAATGCACAGCATTTCCCAAGATGAAAAATTTGCAGTTTCTGAATACTGAGCTTTGAAGTCAATGCCCCAGATAAACCTTATTACCCATACAACTCCCAAGTGAAAATAAGTAACAATGCCAAATTTTAGTCACCAGGACAGTTGATTTTGGGGGGTACCCCTCTGGATTCCCCCAGAGCAGCATCAATGAAGAACAGAGCTGTAGGAAATACAGATCAAGCTGTGCTGCTGGTTTTAGTGAGGGACTGAAATGGGATGGTTCATGTGAGCTGTGTGGACTCATACAATGATGTTCAGCTACTGGGCCATGGCAAGAGGTGACGTTGCCCTCAGCCTCCAGCCCAGCTCTCTGTTCCAATGAGATTCCCCTTTGTGTCCTGTGTTACCCTGTGACTCCACTGTGGGAATTTCTACCAGACGGGACTGCAGAGCAGAGGCAGCCATGTGCTGCTCCAAGAAACTCCAGAGCAGTGACCAGATCGTGTGTTGGGAAACTTTATGAACTGTTCAGAGGCTGATAAAGTCAGTGAGTACTTATGGAAATGTGGAAGATTCTGTCCAGCAGCAGTTAGGCAGGATGAGGAAGGATGAGGCTCTGCGGGAAATGCGTAAGCAGAGCTGTCCTGGGCCAGGACAGAGCCCAGCTAAGCCAGTCCCTTGGCTTTGGCAGTGACATTTTCACAGAGAAAGGGCATTGTGTGTTTCTGGGCTTCCTTTGTTTTCACTTTCCTTGAAGCAAAGTAAAGCTGTGGTTTTGGGACAGATGTTTCAGTTAGTTTTGAGATTCACCCTGAGGTAGTTTGGCTTTTTTCTGCCATTCCCAAGGGAACAGCAGGAGCTGTGTCAGGGGGGTTTAGGTTGGATATCAGGAAAAGGTTCTTCCCCCAGAGGGTGCTGGGCACTGCCCTGGCTCCCCAGGGAATGGGCACAGCCCCAAGGCTGCCAGAGCTCCAGGAGCGTTTGGACAACACTCTCAGGGATGCACAGGGTGGGATTCTTGGGGTGTCTGTTCAGGGCCAGGGGTTTGATCAATGATCCCCATGGATCCCTTCCAACTCAGAATATTGTGGGATCCTTTTAAGACTGATCAAACATTATCCAGTTGAGAGAAGCACATTTACTGTGTGAAAAAGTTGCCTCCACAGAGGTAATGAATCTGTTGTTTTACTTTTGCTTTACTAACTGGAGTATTTCATTATCATAAAAGGGATGATAATTTATTGTTAATTGGCTTCTGTTGTGGTCAAAATGTCCTATGCAGTACTTGACTCTAACTTCTTTCAGGGATGCACAATGGTGCAAAATGTGTTCTGAAGGTAATTTAGTGACCTAGTAACTCTTGCATCATGTAGACTGGAAGATTTTTATGAAGAGTTCTGCTTGATGTTCACTCTTCACTTCTTAAACTGAAAAGCCAAAAACAGTGCTGTGTCTTTATAGGTCTCTCCTGCTGGAATTTTAATGTAGAACAGGGTGTCTGTTAGCAAGGAACATTGCATCTGTAGTGAGACTTCGTAACCTGGTTATTGGGAACATTAAACACTATATTTCCATTGAATTTCATTACAGCAGTTGTAACATAGTTGTTAAAATTATGCTTGCAGGCATTTGAGTATAGCTGCTTGGTACCTGAATTGGTACAAGACTTATGAGTAGGATGTTAATTTATTGGGAAAATAAAAAGCTAGATTCATTTTGATCATATGATTATTTCTTGATGTGGAAAAGGAGATCTGTTTAATACATCTTAGAGGTTTTAAGTGACGTCTTTGCTACTTTTAGATGGAAAAAGTGTTCCAACATTTTTCCACAATGCTTTGGGGCCTTGAGACTGAACAGAAGTTGTTGACATCTTTAAATCAGAGCTCTTATTTCACATGTCTGCTGTTTTTTCCCCATTTAAAATGGTCTTCAGTGTGCCAAGAGAAGTAAAATTAAAGCCTTGAAATAGAGTTTGGGATTCAATGGTAACTAACTATAAGAGAAGGGGTCATGTTACTAAATATGCAATAAAAGCAGGGATCTCTTTTGTTCGTTAGGAAACAGAAATGTGTCTGCTGAGTAAGTCTAACATATTATTATAAATCATTTTGCATGGATGTTTATACCTTTTTCACTTTACAAGAAGACAGTGAGACTCTTATGCAGGGCTTCTTCCAAATGAGGGTAGGTTACACGGTTCACTAAACCTTTAAATGCTTCCCGCAGCCAAAAGCAGCTTTAAAGGAAATCTCTTTAAAAACATTCACTATTTCCAAAGGGTTGGCTTCACCTCTGTGGTTGGGATGTTCTATGAGGTGGTCATGGTGTGGTTCTGACCCCTTCAGAGCAGTGATTTGACCTGGAGTTTGGTCTTCCAAACCAAACCAAACCTGATCCATGACTTCAGCAAGGAGAGGTGGTGTAGAAGTTGTAACACATGTTGGTACCTCAAGTTCTTTGTTGTTTTGACATTGGTTGTTTGGTTGAGGCTGTAAATCCAGAGCAGGTCCCTGAGGTTAAAGTTCCAGCTGAGGAGAAACTTTGAAGCTTCCTGAGGAAGCTTCCAGAACACCAGATATTGTACTGGTCTGCAAGCCCACAGTCTGCACAGTTGTTCTCCACCGAATGCTTCATGCAGAAAGTTATCAGGGTAATTGTGTAAAATAATTTTGCTAGTATTTACTAGTAATTTTACTATTTTACTGTCTGTAGACTTGTCTGAAAATTGTATACATTGGGATGTAAGCATAGTACTTAAATTAGAAAATGTTTTCTGAGGAGAGTTTCAACCAGTTAAGGCTGGTATTAGCACACAACAGAAATGATAAACTGTTTATTTTCTTGCTGTGATGTAACTTGGTGTAAAATGGTGACAATCCCATTTACTTTGTTTATAAAATCCTTTCAAGCTCACTGTTTAAAAGTAACGAGAGTTTTTATAATAAAGCCCTCTCCACTTCCAGAGTAGTTGGTAATTTCCAGGAGTGGATTTAAGCTGCTTCCATGTGACATATGGAAATGCTGTCCAAGTTTAATTGCCCGTGCATTTCTGGAGTGAGTAAGCACCCGTTTGTTGCATACCCTTCATCCCTTGGCTCCTTTCTCCTGCTTGGTCTTCTGCCTCTGCTACTGTTGTGTTCCATTTCCAAAACATTTCTCCCTCAGTCTCTGTCTCACTGCTGGGGCATTACATCGGCATTGTAACTTTACTTTAGGTCATATTCCATTACTACTTACACAAAGTAATGTCAGGCAAGCTTGATATTCACTGATTTAAATCCCCAAAGGAATAATCTTTGACAAATTACTTGCATAAAATTCACTTTTATGAAATCTTCATAGTGAAAGAGCACATCTTGGATGAAAAATATGTTAATGGTCACAATAAATCTTGCTTCATCTGTATTTCAGTGGTGTTATCCCCTGCAAATCCAGTGGAGAATTTCTTGTGGGTCTTTTGAGTGTGAATGTTTGATAAGAGAAGAATTCTACTTGAATGAAAATACTTGCAGCAATATGTGGTGTTTTGCTTAAATTTATTATAAGACTACACATCCTGTACAGTATAAAAATCTAACAAACTAACTGTGGTACAAGTGAATGGAACCTATCACTGTGAGTTTTAAAATAATTTTAAAAAATTAAAATCTGCTTTGTTTAAAAAAAAAGGCATCCAGATAGAAATTAATTGCTTATTTCTCTAGCTCATCAGAATCTGTGTTTGAATACAGGAAGCTTTTAGGGTCATCTAAAATAAACAATTTAACATTTTTTCTTAAAATTTCACTTGGAAGAGAACTTATCACTGCAAAGTGTTTGGTAGAAAATCCAGTCCTGTATGTGTTTTAAGAAATTTGATTCTTTCATTGCTAGAATGTTCATAGCTCAAGGACTTTTATCTTTTATGTACAGATGGTGGTACCACTTAAAATGTTTTAAATTCACTCAATCAAATGAGACAGGACCAAGCTGAGGGCTTAGTTATATCCTTGAATCCTAAAATCTGGTCTTATAGAAGGCATCCCCAGGGGCACAGTTTGACCTGTTGAGTTTAAGTAAAATAGTGTTAATAGAAATAAAAAATGACATCATAATCTTAAGCTTCAATTTTTACATTTAATGGTTTTCTAATGAAACAATATGAAGAAATACACTGGTACCTTACTTCAGTATATAATATACAGTATCATGTTTATGGCAGTAGGAAGGGTTTAAATCAGAAATAAGCAGACCAGTGAGTAGGAGAGAATAAATAAAGCTGCATTTCTAGAGGCGGGGGTTGCAATGCAGAACTGGGGGGTTTATTTGGTCTTCTGTGGTTTAAGAACAACACTGCAATAGGATCTTATGCATGAAAATGAGTGTGGGGAGAGCTGCCTTGTGTTGATGTAGTTGTTCTCGAGGTGAACGTGTTCCAAGTGGGAATCTTCGTTCTCCTCCTCACTGTGGTCCTGCTCATCCTCGTGGTTGCTCTGAGTCCTGCAGATGCGTTCGGGGGGCACTGTCCTGTGACACGGGGAGGAATCATGTTATAATTATCCCAGATAGCTCTCAACTTCATTTAGTTTAGAGTTGCTGTCTATTTAGATATTTGAAAATGTTGACTTAATCAGTACATTACATTTTCTCAGTTACATATTTATTGAGGACTTTCAAAAGTCTTTTTTTTTTAACATTCTCTCCTTGCATTGTTTTCTCATTTATGTCATATACTCAGTTTTCCTGAGGAAAGTATTGCCATATGTTGCTGAGTGAAAACTTTGTCTGACACGTGGAAGGTCCTCTCTTTGTCATTCCCTTGCTCTGCAAACAGCCCAGAGGGCCTGGATCGCACCCCTGGCTCCACAGCTGGGGCTGGTGAAACCCGCACCAGGGGACTCCAGCTGCTGACTCCCCCCATTATTTTGTTATCACTTTGGCCTCTGCCGCAGGAGCAGAAAAAGCTGGTGATTACTGTGCCAGTCAAGTTGTAGCTGCCCCAGGGGATGTGGCCCAAGTGCCATTACAGGTGAAAATCTTGCAAAGAACTGCTGCAACACATCTTTGTGAGCATTTTCAGTAACTGTAAGAGAGGGTGAAATCTCACTTTTATCATATTAAGAAATACTGCAGAAAAAACCTCAGGATTCAGCTCCTCCTTCAGAATTTTTTTTACTAATATTGACTTAAAAATAACAAATTCTTAAAGCAAAGCATGTCTTACGACATTTATTTTAATGTCATTAATGTAACAAAGAGCTTGGAAATTACCTTATTTTATTATTGTTCAGTCTTAGGAAACGTAGTTTTCTCATTTCATCAATCCCAAAGGGTACAGCCTTTAATTCATTGTGATCCAGAAAGAGCTCCCTCAGGGAGTGGTAAGCTCCAAAAAACGACACCGGGTCGATGCCATCGTCGGTGAGTTTGTTAAAGGACAGGTAGAGATACTCCAGCCCCGGCCTCATGTGGCCAAACACATAGCCTGGAATTCTCTCAATCTGATTTCCTATAAGTACCAGATGGAGTAAGGATTTTGGCAGATAGGAGGGAACATGATACAACTTATTATAAGACAGATCGATTGACTCCAAGTTCCTGCATTAAAGGAGAAAAGAAAAAAAGGCTGAAACCTCTCAGAGTGTTCTGTACAAGGCTCTGCTTCATGGCATTGCCAGGGAATGAAATTTCCAAGGGAAATTTGCTTCTGTTAATGGAGCAGAATGCATTTTATGGAACATGGTCATGCATAATTACTCTGGGAATAGAAAGAATTAAGTAATGAATGACGAATCAAACACAATGATTTTGTTGTTGGGAAGAGATCCTCAGTAATGAGGACGGGGGGCTGAACAGGGGAATCCCAAGGGACCCATTTGTGCTTGCTGCAATAATGAATTACTCTGAAGAACTGGAAAAACCCTGGGACTTTGGTCATTATCCCATTAATGGGGAGTTTTAAGCTTTGTCCTAAAGCCCGTTTGAAATGGAATTATTGTGTGAATGAATCAGTCCCGTGTGCTTCACTTCCAGGGATGAGAGATGCTGTCAGCAGTAACAATGAGGTTGTTTCAGCTTAAGGAATTTACAAGTTCAGGAATCAAGGGGTAGGGCTGCAGCTGTCAGTGATGGCCAGGTACCCTGCTCAGCTTGGCACATCATTTAGCAGGAAAATCAAAAGCACTCTCATCTTTTACTACTTACATTCTCATTGCTTGCTCTGCTTATACTCTACTCTTAGACAATGCAGCTGCACTGTCTTCCCTTCATCTTATTTACTTCTATAATTTTTAATCCAATGGGAAATAAGGCTAGGACAATATTAAATTATTTTTAAATTACCTGTGAGATAATTATGTATTGATGCTAAATTACCATATAATTGTATCTAGCATCATTTGTAATTAATGTTCATTTTTGAATGGGTGGTCAGAAAAAATATTGACTTTTATGTTAATATGGTACAGATTTGAGGTAAAAGATCTTGCTATTTGACAGCTGAGTATCTTCTAGATTACAGAATTAAGCAAGGGAAATTAAGAAAAATTCATGAAGGAAAACAAAACAAAGGATAATTACAACTTTAAGTTAAAAGTAATGAAGTGCAAATATTTGTTTCATTATCTGACTCACTAATAACAGAGAAAAAGAAAATAAATGTATTTGAAATGTCTGGTACTTACTCTTGGTTTATCCAAGCCAAAGGTGCTATCCTGTGCTCTTCTAATTTGTTATGTTTTAGCCCAATGATGTTGATGTTTCTGGTATGGTTAAAGCAAATTTCTGACACTTCTTCAATTTGATTATGTTCAAGATATAACTCCTGTAAGTGCATTTGGGAAGAAAATTTGTGAGATCAGAATAGGCTGGGCTGTCCCACTGCAAATTCAAAATGGAGCAATTACCTGTCCTCTGTATTACCTGCTCCATCTGTTAATTCTGAACCAGAGTCAGTTTGTACCTGGAGTGGGACCTTCAGAAACACAATTTTTCAAAGCAATTGTTTTGTTTTCTCATTTGTGAGGATACAGATTGCTTTGAAAGGGCAAAGAGAAGCAATTGCACCTTTTGGGTGTTTGTTGGGGGTTGTTAGTATTTATTGTGGTTGTTTTGTTTTCTTTTTACCTCGAGAGTGGCAGGAAGACCTTGTGGGATAATTCTAAATTTATTTCTTCCCAGTCGCAAATAAGAGAGACTTTTCAAAGGATAAAAGGCCAAAGGACTGACATTCGCTTCACTGAGTTTATTTCCTTCTAATTCCAGAGTGACCAAGTTCTTTAAATCTAGGGAGAAAAAGTTTAATTTCAGTTAATTAATGCCATCTCATATCTTGTTAAAATACACATTCATAATTTAACAGTCTTAAACATTACCCAGATCAGTTCACAGCAATGAAAAAATAAAATGAACTGATTTTATTATCTCATAATCATGGAATTATATTGTTTATAAGTTCGTAGAGCTTTAGAGATTGACCACAGCTTTATTTACATTTTCCTCTCCCAGTCCAAATGAAAAGGGCAGCAGCTGATCCAGTTTAGGTGGGGACTCTTTTGGCAGGAGAGGAAAGGAAGCAAAAAAGTCCATCAAATTCTGACATGGATGGCACCCTTTCTTTTTTCTTTCTCTTTTTTCTGTCAGCCTGTGTTTAACTTGGCTTCAGATGATCATGGTTGATTCTGATTGTATTCTCTCTTATTTTTCATGCACATTGAGTTCACTTCCATGCAATTTAAAAATAACTAAAATTATTTCAGCACACATAAAGCCATCAGCTTACGGGGGGGATAGCAGGGGTCTTCAACATACTTCAAATCCACCTCTATCTGGGGACCTTAAATATAAGGTGCTTTGGAGGAGGAGCAGTTGTAAAAGAAGGGAAAATGTAACTTTAAAATACTTTGTCATGCAAATCTTTCAGCTTTTGTTACCTTTTGAAAACGTGGCACTGGAAGGCTAACAGTTATTTTTCTATGTCAAACCGGGTGCATTTGGTTCAACATTCAGCTTTTCAAATTTATTTTAAGCTTTTCATATGATCGATACTTGTTTTTTGAATACCTTTTAAGCCGTCTTCATCAATGGTATGAAGTTGGTTGTCATTTATTTTTATTTCTTCCAAAGTTGATGGCAATTCAGAGGGGATATGTACCAGCAGATTTCCATCCAGATACAAACGTTTCAGCTTTTTCAGGATCTTATCACAGGGGTGAAGAGCACTTGGATTATCAAGGTGCAAAATATGCAGTGAAACATAGAGTGTAATCATAGTTAAGATTTTCTTAAACACACACTTGTTAAGGTTTTCAGCAGCAGTGCAACAGATATCCAGTGTTTTGAATTAAAAAGTAATGTTTTTCTCCTGTCAATCTAGTTAATTGGTTTCTTTCTGCCAAATATTAACAAAAATGCCAGTTAATGTCACGTGTAACTGGAGGAGCTTCCACCCAGCCCTGCTGCAGCTCCCCAGGATCACTGTTTGCATTCCTGCTGCTCTCTGTGAATCATGGAAGTATTGCCTCACTACATTGTGCAGTATTTAGGACTTCAGAGTACATAAATTTAGTAATTATGTGATTATCCTCTTCATTTGTGAGCAAATTGATGATTTTCTGTAGGTCAGCAAATTTACTCAGGCACAAGGACAACAACTGTTCCAGTAACTGAGGATTTTTATGCTTAAACCATTTTTAAAAATTGGTATGAAAAATTATCATATCTTAATTTTAATTCTTGATTATGGTGAGAGATTTCTTGAAGTAGCCAGGTTTGCCTGTACTGTAATTATACAACATTTACTTATACAAGGTGCAAAGTGGCTTCGATCCATGAACTGAAAAGCAAAACCATTTTTAAGCAATAATTATTGAGAGGGTAGGAGAGTTAGGCTTTCTTACTTTGAATGCTCTGGGACCTATGCCAGGAGAGGTAATGTTATTTTTACTCAGATCAATCCATTCCAAATTAGGTATCCCATTGAATGCTTCATCTGAGATAGCAGTGATGCTATTTCCTAGGACAGAAAGCAAGAAAAAATTTGAATTATGAAGCAGGCTTCACCTGAGTTGTTTAGTATTGCAGATAGAAAATACATCGCAAAAACCGCTGCATTATGGACAATGATTGTGTGTAGATGCATTCATCTTAATATTTAAACACTGGTATGCAAATGTAATGTTTTTTAATTTATTGTTTTAAAGGCTTAGCTGTAAAATTAGTTGTAATTCTTTTCTCTGTTAAGGAATGACAAAGCCTTAACAGTGCTGCATTTGAGGGTGGATAATGTTACAAAAGCCATGCAAAGTAGACCCATTAATTACCTGTAAGGTCTAAACTTGTTAGGTCTGGATCTGAGATGGGTGGTATTTGTGTAAGTTTGGCATTAATGCAGCTTACTGAGGTGTCCGAGGTGGAACATCCAGATGGCAAAGGAGGAGCTTCCATGGGTGGAACGGGAATTGGGAAATGAGCTGGGATTCTGAAAACATCATCATCTTCATCACTTTCATACTGCCCATCTCCTTCTGCAGCTCCCGTTCTTGGCTTCTCTCTGCGACGCCCTTTGTGCCTCTGGCGATTCTTTTTGCCTTTCCTTTTTCTTTTCTTTTCCCCTTTCCTGTGACCCTCCTTGTCTCTAATCTCTATCACTTCTGTTGGAAGCAGCTCGTCCTTTTCCATTTGAGTTCGTGCTGATGGCAGAACGTTGGTGTTGTCCAGGTCCTCGGGCTCTGGGGAATCACCAGACAACTCACTGATGTCATCCACTGAAATTATACTGGCGTCCAAAGAGGAGGCTGATGAGGAAAAAAAACCCAAAACAACACAAAAGAGTCTGATAAGAAACTAAAATACATTAGTGAGCACTGTTTCCCACATCCAGTAAAAAACTATGACTATAGAATAGTGTTCCTCTTAGAATATAGTTTGGAGAATAGAAATGTGGTCTTAGATTGCTGCTTGAGAAAAGAGACACTTGACTGAGAAATGATTGAGCCACCCATCCAGAACAGTTTGTACACAGCTATGAGTCATGACAACTCCAGAAAAAAAAAGTGGAAAAATTAATATAGCCTTCATTATCTTCCATTTTGACTTATTATTGATTATTGGTTGTGTGTTGATGGAGGTGTCTAAAGAGGAAAAATAATGTGTCTGGGAGTGGGGGGTAATACGGAAAAAATTCACAAAGGTCAAGACTTGTTCTCCTCCAGAAGGGACTGTCAGGGGAGGAGTTGGCTGCAGGTGGAGATCTCACCAGGGAAATGCATTAACTCCATTACCAAAATGCAGTTTTTACTTCCATAATAGGACAATTCTAATAAAAGGAGTTTAAGTGTTTCAGTCAACATGACTTTTACAGTTCTCCAGTTAATTCCTATGATGTCTCCTCTCAGAGTGTCACATGCATGTACACACGAGGATAAATATTTCTTACAGCAAGAGGAGATTGAGTTCAGTACTTTGCAGATATAAGATATTGGGAGTGTGGGAAGGAAAGGAAGGAAATCACATCTCATACTTATCTCCTCCATTCCTTTTCTATTTAAAGGTACTGATTTTATTTAAATTATTGTGAAAAAGCAAGAGTGTAGTTCTGTGGCTTCTCTTGTGAACTGACTTTCTTCTATTGATTTACATAAATAGCTGCATGTTTTTGCACTCTGTATGTCTAATACATTTATAAAGGCCAGTAGTTATTGTTTGATCCTTTGTAAATGGAAGTGGGATAGAAAATATAAGTAGATGTTATCTCTTCATACATTTACAAAATTGTATAGAGGTAGGAGAGAAGCAGAAAGGGGAAAATAAAAAAAATAAATACAGTTGTCTTTACTATTGCATACTTAGCATCATCTTTTCTTTAAATGTTGTATCAAACTCATCTAACAGAGTACTCTGAGAAACTGAGGTCAACTTGAGTAGAAACTCTGAAGAGCTGCTATTATCATGGAATTCAGGATGATGTGTACCTTGTAACTCTGGGGACCATTAAATGCAGTGTTTATGTTAGGTTTTAAACGAGGCAGTCTCAAACCAGTAAATCTGTGGTGTCCCATACCAGTCTCAGAACACACTGGGCAGCATTCTCCTGCAGGAATGACGGTCTGGGGACATGTCAGAGGGTGGCACATGGCTGTGTCACAGATCACCTCTCCCTTGGAGCAGAGGCAGGTGACGCAGGGCTTGGGAGACCACACGGCTTTATCGAACATGATCATCCCGTTAGCTGTGCACTGCCCCTTCTTTCCTAGGAACAGAAAATGGGAAACTGCAGTTAAACAGCTCAAACTCAAAGCAAACCAACAGTGTTCATTTCAAACTTTGGAAAGAAGCGCTGCTATTTTGTTCTCATTTTGAAAAGATGTAAAATACACCTTATTCAACATATCTTATCATTATTCCTTACTTTCATAGCTGTATTTTCTTCAGTTTATTAGTAATCTCCAGTCATGCAAAACCTGAATATTTTTTCCAGGCCTTCTATTCCTCTCTTGTGCACTGGAGATCTTTTCTAATATCTTGCACATTAAATGAGGAAGTTTTATTAATGCTCTATGGAACTGGGAGGGTAACAATATTCAGTTTATAGTGACAGTTCATAGCCTTGGTGGAAATAAAGTTCATTCTGGGATGTGACTGATGAGATGGCAAAAATCTCCCCTGTAACTTGCTTTATTTAAAAAAAACCTCAAAAACTCTTTGCTAGAACAGTAGCAATCTAGAACAACTTGTGCTATGAAATACTCTGTCTCTTAAGTTTCTGGACACGTATCTACAAAAGATTGAGATCTCCCCAGGGTACCAGTTGAAATTTTCAGAAAGAAATGTAATTTTGTAAGCTCTAGTCAGATGTTCAGTAGGCAAGTGATTTGGAGAGCACAGAGACTTGGGAAGGAAACTAATCCAAGTTTCCCTTTCCTTCCAGTGGTGGAGTTTACCTCAGCAGAATGTTCCCTGGGCAGATCCCACCCAGACTCCAGGATAAACACTGCACTTTAGCATGATGCTTTTTATTTTTGGTCTTTTGAGGGAAGGAAAGCCAAGGCTGAGATTCTTCATCCCATGCAAATATTCCTATTTTTGAGTGTACCTCTAAATCTTGTTGAGAAGCTGAACTCCCTGCACACCTTCCTTTTCCTCTTTCTAATCAAGCTAAGAATGCATTGCTGAAGTGTTGTTTCAAGATGAAAACCAATTTCCAAGTTAACTTTGTACTTCCCTGCATATAAAGAAAAAGAAATTTCCTCTTTTCCTATTCAGTTTGATTTCCTCCTTCAGATGAAAGTTAATATGGTGGAAAAATCCTATCTCACCTGAATGTGCATGCCAAGAGACTTTCATTTGTGGTCCACAAATTGTCTTTGGAGGGGTTCTTTGCAGGGTTTGTTTTCCCACACTCCGCCCTACTCCATGGCTGGGTGTTCAGTTTTAATAAGAGTCTTCAGGGTAGCCTCTCAATAACCTTGTAAGGCTATTGTAAATATTTGGTTTGAAATGTCTCTGGAATTAATATTTGTCTCAAAATGAGGCATTTTGCAAAGTCTCTCAAGGTAGTCCTACTGTCAGCTTCATACCAAAGGTTCTTCCTTTATCCTTCTACTTAAAGACCATTGGGTTTGAATCTGTTTTCTACAATAAAAATTAACTATCAGAATCATCCCATTTGGATGATCCTCTATTTTCCATATATTTTAAAAAATGCTTTGATTCAAATTGGTCTTAGAATGGAAAAGGTGCGAGAAATTAATGTTTTGAGTAGTTGCATCTTGTTTTTTCAAAGGTCTGGGACATCTCTGCATCATTTCAGCTGCATACAGTT
Source organism: Aleadryas rufinucha (assembly GCA_013397815.1). Classification (NCBI taxonomy): domain Eukaryota; kingdom Metazoa; phylum Chordata; class Aves; order Passeriformes; genus Aleadryas; species Aleadryas rufinucha. The sequence continues at coordinate 207,747 of VZTH01006501.1, read as the reverse complement.
GTGCTCTGAGCAAGTGCAACCATGTCAACTGGAGGAGGAGAGGAATTAGCCCAGGCCAAGTGTTAGCTGGCTTTAAGTCCCTTCTCATTCCACCCAGGTAGCTGCAATCCAGCTGTGTGCTGGATCCTGACTTTGGGGTTTATGTGCTTGCCAGTACACCACAATGCTTCTTTTAAATAAACTCCAAAAGAAACACAAAAAGAATCCTGCACTTTCTCATGTTAAACAATAAAACATCAGCTGTTCCAGAGGAGCATAATCTGGCCTGAGAAGGAAATTCTTCTGTGCTTCCTAAAATGCTTTCTTTTGTTTTAGCTACTAGACTGTATCTGAAGTCGGTGCAGATCTTGTCTGAATAAGCATAAAGATATGAGTTATCAGGCTTGGCCTCTGCTGGCTTCTTTAACAAATGATCCTTTTTTCTGTGTACATGAGAGTTGCATGAAAGGCAGGAGCAGTGTGTGCTCAGAGACAAAGGGTTACCCTTCTGGTGCATTGCAGAACTGCTGTCTGCCACTGCTGGGATTCCCAGACCCCCTGTGAGACACAATAAAAGCTGTGCTGAGATGCTTCTTAAATTTCCTGACACTGAGTCACTTCAGCTTGGTGGGAGGAGTGGGGGGCAAGAGAGATTAGAAACAGTGCAACAGTGAACCTCCTACTCTGCTCTACCTAACAGACAGACAACTGCAAATTGTCTTATGTTGTGGCCAAGTGTTTGATTTAATTTAAATATTCACATGGTTCTAATCTGGAGGAAGGAGATATGTCTGCTTACTGTTAAACCTCTATTTAACTGTTAATTTTCATCCTGCATGTATCTATAAATTGGGATTTTTTTTTTTTTTCTTTTTTTTTTTAGTCTACTAAGAGCAAAACAAGTAGCTAAGAGAATGGAAATTGATGTTTGGGCTGCATTTTCTTCTATTCTGAAGCATGATTAATAATAGTGTTCTATTATTTAATAGCCTCTGTTTTTTCCAAATCTGACCTTAACTTGAAAAAATTTTGAACTTTAAAAGCTAGACTAAAAAATACCTTGTGGTTCCAGTCTTTGGCAGATGAGCATAGGACTTTTAACCTTTGGAAATATGGTGTAAATTCAGCATGGGGTTCCAAATAAAATGAGTTCAGTGGTTTTAGCTCAGCTTTTGGATGTGAGTCCAGATAGAAAGAAACAAGCGGGGCGGGGAGGGGGAAGAGCTGTGCATTATTTCAGCATGACTGATGGTCCTGACAGAAACTCTGGAATATCTTACATGAAGTGTATGCTACTTACATGGTATTTTCCTCTGTTTAATTTTAAAAATATTTTTAAATTAAAGGTTTGACATTAGTAATATGTATAATACTGTAATACACGCTGGAAATGCCACAGTCCAGAGTTTTGCTAGTTTTCCTATTCAAACCCCTTACTTTCAAATACTTGATTTGGAATGGTTCAGCCTTTCTGAAAATAAGGACTCACAACAAACAGTAATTGTGGAGAAAATGTGGCTGGTTTATGTTTGGCCATTTGAGACCTCTTAACCCAGTGGTCATGTCTGTTGTGGGACACACTGAAAGGCTTAATTCTTGCTTATAAAAATAGATTATTGTCATTTATATAGAATATGGTAATCAGGGCATTTTTTTTCCATAAAATTCATTAAATTGCATATGAAGATTTTACTTAGTGTGTGATCTCTTGATGGAGGAATGGAAATATCTGCATCTTTGTATCTATTAGCTATACAGTGGACACAGCCTTGTATTTCCTTACAACATCCCATTGTCTTTTCTTCAACTTTCAAAACTCTTTCTATGCAGAGAAATGAAACATTATAATATCTAATAATTTTCAATTGGTTAATGACTGGTTTCAAATTGAAAAGTACTGATAGTGGTATTCAGAAGTTATTTTTGGAATGGATCACTGATTTTTAGATTCTTATGTTGAATGAGGGGGGGGTTTTCTCTCTTAACTCAGTTTTCCATCATAAGGGTCTTGTTTATAGTGTAACTTCCATATTGCAACTGCTACCAAGTGTTAGTAAGTTATTCACAAAATCAAGAATTATTCCTGAACGTTTGCATGTAGACATAGTTTGCTTTCCAAAAATGCAACCCATAAAATAAAAATAAAAGAACTTGAATCCATTTTAATTAACACTGATGGAAGGTTGCTGGTGTTGGGGCCTCAGTGAAATGTTAATTGCCTTAGGAGATATATTGAGCAATAAATTCTTCAGAATGGCCTTCAAACTTGCTACATGTTTGAAGTTATGAAAATATCCCAACAAATTTCTTGTTAGTTTAGATCAAAAATAACGCAGAAAAATTTTAGGAAATATTGCTGTTACCTAGCAAAGCAGGATTCGATTAAAAAGCCTCATGTACCAACCACAAAATTACCTTGGAAGGCCGCAGGTATGTGTGGCAAATAGAGCTAAAATGCAGCTTTAATGAGTTTTTATGTTTGGAATTGACAGTCAGCCCCCCCGAGGGGTAGAGGGGCTTTGTCCTCACCTGGTAAGACGCTGTAGGTGCTCTCATGTTCCCCCAGCCCCACGAGGGAGTCAAAGACCCCCACCACGCTGTCATCAATGTTAATGAGGGGGATCCTGGGCCCTGGGGGCTCCATCCCAGTTGTGCTCGGGGTCCTGGGCCCTGCCCAGGGGCTCCTTCCCTGGCGCATCCTCCTCCTCCTCCTCTGCCTCCTGCCAGCTCCGGCTTCAGCTAGGCACAGATCAGTGCACAGCGACACAAGCAGGAAATAACAGACCAAGGGTGCTGCCTGCATGGTCTTGTGTGTCCCACAGAGTGTCCTGGAATGGGAAAAAAAGAGGGAAATTAGGTTCCTGCAGAGCTTTCAGGACTATGTCAGGCACACGGGGCACTTCTCAAGGCAGGTGAAGCAATACATGGTAGGTGAATATAACCAAGCTTCCCCTTGGAAAGAAATTGCCCTCTGAGAGCTACAATGACCAATTTGATTTTAGTGATTCTCAACAGTCACAGTCAAACAGGTGCTGGGTTGTATTTGGGGCTGTGTTGGGAGAGGTGGTTTAGATTTGCAGTGCCAGGAGGCATTGGGAGTGCAGTAATTGTTGCTGCTTCCAGCAAGGGACTTCTTGAGACTTCTGTAAAGTGTCTTCCTTTCTTTTTCTTTTGATTGCCAGTATTTCTTCCAGGGTGTTGTAACTTCTGAGTGTGGGAATGGCAAAGTAACACAAAAATGCCCAGATCATTTGTGATGTGCTGCCCAAATGCTTTTGGGTTGGCATTTCTGTGCAAGGCGTTTTTTCACTGTAAATGAAATGATGTTGCTTTTCCATCCATCTCTGACTATTCTCTTCTCTCACAGATCTGCTTGGTTCTGCAGAGGAGACCTTTGGGAAGTTTGTGCTATTTGTGACATCCCACAACTACTTTTCCAGTGGAAGTTTTTATTACATGTAGGGTCTGATAAGGTCGATCTACAATGGGCTGTGTTCTGCACTGACTTATTCAGAAATTCAAAATAATTGAGCTTTCTTATGCTTGTGACAGAAAAAATGCATTTACTGTCACCAATAGGTGGCATTCCAAAACAGAGCAGTCAGGATTCAGGAGCATGCACAGGAAGCATATCCAGCAGTGGATTGTACCAGTGTGGAAATAAGGCCCTGCATCTGCAGGGTTATTAATGATTTGTCAGAGCTCTGTTGCATAATCCTTTCAAAAAGGGAATGCCTCTGTCCCGTGGCCTATTTTAACTGAGACAGCAGAGACAGGAGACATTTGTGTTCTTGGGAGAGTGAGAATTAGCGAAGGATTTGGAGCTCTTGGGCTTTTTGGCCAAGACAAGGCTTAGAGCATGTCCATGGTTTTTCTCTAAGGAAGTTCTGAGGGGATTAAAAATGCTTTTTCTTAATGTTCATCAGTCTGGCTTTATATGTCATCTTTCACTTTGGAGTTAATCTTATTATACTTGTGTTGTGTAAATATTGGACAGTATTATTTCAGGAACTTGAACTGGGTTTTTGCCTGAATTAGATTTTGTTAAAAAGCTTGTTCATCTTGGTGTTTTCTGCTTTATAGAACTGGTCAAGTTTCTGGTACAAGTTGCCTAACTGTTCTTTAACATAAGCCATGTGATTGATTGCATGTTTTTCATGCTTTCCACATCATAATTCTCATGGTTTTTATCCTCATATTTTAAAATGGGAAGTTGGCAGTAAGTAAGCTTGAGAGTATGCATTTTACTTCTTTTTAGTATTGTAATTTCTGTGTTCAACTATTTTAATTTTAAAATGTTATAGCAAATTTAGACATTAATTTGCAGAATTTGAAGTTAATGGTTTTATTTCTATATAAAGGGAATTTGAGATGTGTCTCACACAAATCCTCACAGCATCTCCTGGACTGGCAGGTTTTGAAATGAATCCAAACTTTAGTTTGCTGCTTTCTCAGAAATCCCTTATTCCAAAATGCTCTATAGACTCTATAGCCTTTTATTTACAGAAATGACTGTGAGTGCTATATCAGATAGATGCAGGAGCTTGCCCTCTGCATTGAAAACGCCTGTTCTTGTTGAGAAAGTGCTCATTTCTGAGTGCCTCAGGACAAATGACCCAATGCCTTTGGTTTCTGACTCGCGTGGTAATGAGAGGCTCTAGGATTACACAGGAAACTTCTGTTCCACCAGCTGGAGTGAAACACACCGAGAGCCCTCGGGGAAAACTGGATGTACAAAGGGAAGGCTTGAACATGTGTGTTCATTCTGTCAACTTTCTGACATCTTAATTATGGTCCCATTTTTCTGGGATACTCTATAATAACACCACAGCTGTGCAGTTACAATGCTGCTACGTTACACTTGGGCTTTTTTAACATTTAACCATTTCTCCCTGTGACCAGAGGTACATAATGGCATGACTGAAATACTTTTCCATTCTCCATCTATTTTTAAAAGGCAGGAATAATAGAGGGTGAATTATATTACGTTAACTGTGCAAAAGATGTTTTGCTAGGAACTTAAAGAGTAAAATTCTGTAGTAAATCAAATTATTTTCAAGTGAAACTTGGTTTCATAAAATACTTTATAAATACAAATTTTAAAATCAGGAACAAAGCAACAGAAAACACACCACACACCCCCAAAAATGTCTTTATAAACAAATCGTGTTCATTTATGTGACTTTATATGCTATTTTTTGACACAAATTTAACTCTTCAGCACTGAAAGCTTAATATTGCTACTTTGAACCAAATGGTGTTCTTTGCATGCAGAACACTGGGCTACTGAGTTCCTTTCCTTGCCTTATTTAATAAGTGCTGCCTCACATTTTAAGGCCCAAATTGAAAGGCCTTGGGTGCTTTGGGCCTTTCCTGCCCATGTCTGGGATGCTCAGATCATCTCTCAGGAAGCTGTATTTTGCATAGGGCCAGCCAACTTTTAATTTGGGGCAAATCCAGCCTATTCAATTTATGGCTTTTATAATAAATTTTTTCATAGTAAAATAAAATTATAGATAGCCATTGTAATGAAATTATTAACTGTTTGTGCTGCCAAATACTCTCAATGTGGCTGCATTGCTATGCAGTGTATATATATATATATGTATATGTGTGTATGTATATGTGTATATATATACACTGCATAGCAATATATACCTTTTTTCATTTTACCCACAAATATTTAGATCAAGCATAGTATGTGAAAACATCTTTATTACCTTTACTTTTACTATGTAATGTGTTCAGTAATGTGTAGCTTTATCTTCAGCATCTGTCAGTTTGCTATTTTATTAATGGAAATAGTTAATTTTTAAAGGAGAGACCCTTTAGAAATACCAGAGCATCAGAATTTATTAAATAATTCATCTTTATCCACGCAGTCTAAATTCAGACACATTTCTAAGATGTCAGCATTATTTCTCATGACATGCAGGGGTTAAAGTGCTTTACTGAGATTTTTCACTCACTCTTTTTTAAATGCATTGCATAGAAAGGAGTTACATTTACCCACAGCATTTATCCAAGAGCAGTTGCACTTTCTGTTAATTTAAGTTGGATGTGCGTGGCAAACATTCAGACAGAACAAAAAGCAGCTCAAATGGGTATTGCACACTTCATCTAGAAAAGCATTTCTGTTCAGTATTGCTAAATACAGCCCACATTATTTCATTTCAAATATTACATATTTGCAAAGTTAACACGAAGTTTAAGCCATTCAACACCATGCTTTAAGCAGTAATTTAAAATGTAAAACGTTTTACCTTGGAATCTAACCTAACAGCAGATTCTGCTTGCTGTCATTTAGTCTCCCGTTGCAAATGAAACAAAATCTCAGTGATTTCTTTAAAACAAACAGAGAAACTGTAGGGATTGTTGAAACATGTGAGATGATTCCTTGGTTAAGTCTGAAATAGCTTCTTCCCCTGGGGACCCAGGGCTGAGCTGTGTGTGCGGAGCCTCAGCTCGGTGCTGGTGCTCGGAGCGCTGGAACCTCGCTCGGGCAAAGGAGGAGCAGCACAATGCCTTCGGTCCCCAGGCTGACAAGGCACAGCTGGAAATCCTTTTCCAGTGCTTACAGTCACATAAGGAACAGGGAAATGGAGTGTTTTCAAAAGAAACAAAAAAAATGTGTATTTTATTCGGTGCTGGTTTATGTATTTAGAAGTTTTGTTTCCAGGTGGCGTGACTTTAATGGAGATTTATTTAAAATAATAAGGTCTAATATACTTTGGCAGATGTAGCCTTAACATGAAAACATTTATTAAAATTAGAACTTTTTCTTTTCAATTTGTGTTTTCTTAATCCCCTCCTGCACTTCAAGCCTGTCATCTATAAGCAGCAAACCTTTTCGTTGAAGTTTTAGCATGGAAGGTTTTTCTTTTGTCTATCTACAGCGATGATTTCACTGCAAGTTGTAGCTTATGCATGGAAAATAAAACAACCCAAGCACTTTCCCTTCATTTTTTCTCTTTGTAAGGCTAATTACATCCTGAAACATGATCCCGAAGCTCAGCTCTGCAGAAGCTGCAGGGAAGTTAGTGATCCAGAGAGCAGAAGGGAGGGAAGAAGGGTACGTTACCACAGGTCCTGTGTGCGCCAGCAGAGCCTTTTCCTGCATCCCCGGATCGCTGCCGAGTGTCCGGGGGGGTGCTGGGATGGATCGGTCTGCTGAGCTTCAGAATGCCAACTTCACCTGGGAGATGGAGTTGTCTGAGCTGTGCTGACATTAAAAATTCATCGTTTGCTTGAACTCACACTCGCAGGAATATTTAGCCAGATAGTCATGGAATGGTGTAACCATTGAGTTAACCATAATTGTTAACTGGTGTGTGGCGCAAAGATACTGGGAGAACTCATTGTCTCTTAAAATAGGCATTCAGCTCCTGCTGTGCTCTGCTTTGCAAAGGCAGAAGAAGAAATATTAAACTTTGGGAATTTATCTGGAGCTATTTGAAAGGAATGGAGACAGTCACTTAAGAAATGGAGTGAAAATCCAGATGGAAGGAACCTTAAAGCTCATCCCATTCCACCCCCTGCCCTGAACAGGGACACTTTCCACTGTCCCAGGCTGCTCCAAGCCTCATCCAGCCTCAGCTGGGACACTTCCAGGGATCCAGGGGCAGCCACAGCTTCTCTGGGCACCCTGTGCCAGGGCCTCCCCACCTTCACAGGGAACAATTCCTTCCTAATATCCAATCTAACCCTGCCCTCCTTCAGCTTAAGGCCTTTCCCCCTTGTCCTGTCACTCTATGCCCTTGGCCAAAGTCCCTCTCCAGCTCTCCAGGAGCCCCTTTGGCACTGGAAAGGGCTCTAAGATCCCAAAGCCTTCTCTTCTCCAGGCTGAATGGCCCCAAGTCTCTCAACCTGTCTTCATGAGTGAGGTGTAGATTCAGATACACCTTAAGAGATCCTTCAGTCGGCTTAGAGGATTTAGGATTTTCACTGTGTGTCTGTGAGGGCCTTGCTTATCTTCTTCTCAACTTTTATTAAGGAAGAAGTAAAGGCAACTTGAGGGATCTGCAAAGACACAGGTCCCTCTTCATGCAAATGGCATTGCACCTTCCTGCAATGAGCAGTAACACTTGAAAATTGTAGGAGCTGTAAGAGTGTGACCCGTGGCTGCCTGGTATCAACTGCTGCCTTTCAATAAGATTTAAATCTGTGTAAGATTAATAATTAGATATTGGCTTTAATATTGTTATTTACATTAAAATCCTCCATGTAAACTTTCTGTCATTGTAACTAAAGAAAAAATGCTGTATATTCTGCTAAAAGTTCATACTAGGATGGCAAATGATTTCAGACATACACAGTTCAGGTAGTTTCTGTGTGAGTGCAAACACTGCTGTGTCCTCAGGGATCTAATATTTACTGTGTTTATGGGAATAGTTCATCCAAGAGCAGAGCAAGTTGCCAATCTCTGCTTCATCTGCAAGTCGTGTTATGTCTGTCCATCCCTTGGCCAGTGGTTGGAATGAGCTGTGCAAGGGGAATGTTTTGGTCTGTTAAGATGCCTTCACGTGGAATTGTCTCCTTTGAGGAGAGAGGAGACAGAATAAACAGCAGTGACTAATAATTAGAATAACTTTTTATTATTTTCTATCTTAGGGCAAACTGCCACTGTTGGTTTGTGTCTTGAGCAAGAGCCATAGGATGTGAGAAATGGCTGTGGCAGCCTCGAGCCTCTGGCATGGATTCTTCTCTTTTCCTTTCACAACCAGAACTCTTAGTCAGTGTACAATAATACTACTGTTGTTTTCCTTTTTAGCAATTTTGCTTCTTTCTGTAGGAGTTAATGGAGGGAGGAAGAACATTCACTACTCTGTGCCCCTGTTCTCAACCTCAGAGGAGGTAAAATTAATGTTCAGTTAACGTAACAGAATCTGTGATGCTGGAAAGAGCTTATAAATTTTCAAACTCTGTCTGAAAGGCCACTTAAATACATGGAGAATGCTGAAACAGGAGGAGTAACTTGTGTTTCTCAAAGGTCTTCAAGGTGCCTGCAATGCAATATCTTTGTCATCAAAGAATGCCAGGCTGAAGGGATATAAGGAGGATATCTTGAAAATAAAAAGTATTAAGCCAACTTAAGAAGTATAAAAAGTATAAAGAGTACAGAGTGTAGAAAGAGGAGTTGAAATAACTTCATGGTCACAGCATACAGAGACCATGGAACTCAGCTCTGTATCCTACCTTTTAGAAATGGAATCTTTTATCTGTTAATGGCCAGACCAAAAGGACAAGAGCAGCAAGAGCCTTCACTGAGCCAATGCAATGGCAGGTGCAGCCTGGCTGAGCAGAGCAGAGGAAATCTCGTGTTTACTCCAGCCAGGCACTGATAACTCCCAGCACTGCTGGAATTGGCTCCCACCCTCTCGGTGTGAGTGTGCTCAGGAGCTCCTGTGCAGGTCAGAGAGTCCAGCCTGCTGCTGGGAGCAGGGCAAGGCTGGGTCCAGGGCAGGGACTGCTTCTGATGGTTTTGACAGGCAAGGACAGAGGCAACTTCTCTTGGCTGCCCAGATCTCATGGTTTGCTTTACCTTCTACTCCTTTATTCCCTTTCCTCCTCTTTCACCCTCACAAGTTCTTTCCTCAGCCATTTCAAAATAGGCAGCCTGCCAAGGTTTGCAGCTTCCCTACTGACTCAGCTTTGCAGACTTTATACCTTTATTTAATAATTACAATCTGCTTGTCCTATCTTTTTTTCCCTTGAGCATCAAAGGAAAGCCAATACTCCCCATCCTCCCTTTTTAATTCTGCAATATTCTGCCTTTGCATGTCACAGCCTGGTTAGGGACACGACAGGGCAGTGGCCACCTGCATCTACAGGATTTTCCTTTTCTTATCTCTGTCCTAAAACCCTTTGTGGTATCTCCCTCGTGGTGCCACAGGTGAGCAGTAGCCACATGCAGACCTCTGATAATTTTATATGCTTGCAAAAATATCCATTTCCTTGTGGGGAATGGGGGGAACCCCAAACCTCTGCACCTGTTACCGTGTCCCACCTGGCACTACAGGTACATTCTACAGCTTTAAATGTTCCACAGCCATCCTTATTTTCAATAGCCTTCTCTCACATTATATCATTAATGGATATTTTACTTATGCCTCCTGGCTTGCTGTGTTATTTACAGAAGGGCTGTGTTGAAGTTGGATCTGTTATCTGATTAAAACACTGATCAAAATATTATTTCTGTGAGTCAAAAAAACACATCCACATTCAGGAATGTGAGGTTATTTCTGCTTTGTTCAGGAACTGGAAGGAAAAGAGACAATACTGAAAATTACAGCAGCGCTTTTTAACCTTCCAATGAAATATAAGAACAGAATGACTTTTAAAAAGTGCTTTACTCTCAGTTGTTATGATGAATCCATGCAGTTGCTGCCTGGTTTTGATCAGAGACAAAGATGGAATCCTAAACTTTGCAGTTATTCATGTGGTTTACTTTTTATAAAATCAAACACACAAGTTTATAGATGGAAAAAAGTAGCAACGGGGGGGAAAAAAATTTATAACTGTTAAAGTCAGCACAAAACATGAGATGGGGAATTTGGGATTGGCAGTACATTGCATTTCTGAAACCTGTACCAGTTACTGCATTCCTTCTGTAATCAGTGGTCACAGATATCCTTATGGAAAAGACAAAGTACTGCTGGTAAACCTTGAGATATTAACCACAGATTTTCCTCACATATTTAAAAATATTAACAATACATTGCAAAAAGCATGGGCTGTGTCGTTAGGTGAGAATAAACCTAAATTGCAATATGAGATGTGTGTGGCTGGGATCTATTTACATTTTAAAAAGCTTCATTTTCAACTGTAACTGCATCCCAATTCCAGTTCTTTACTGCAGTGAAGAGAATATTAATATTCATTAGTATTAACTTTCTGAGGACACTAATTATTGCAACAACTTATTTCCTCTTGGTTGGGTTTCTGTTCAATCCCACATATCAGTTTTAGTTTGTGGTATGTTTTTCTCACATTATATCTAAAATGCCAGTGACCAGACAGATGGAAGTAATTTATAAAGCCTTTCTTTAGAGCTACCTGAAATTTAAACTTTCACATATTACTTTTGTATGCATCAGTGAAGAAATTTAGTGACATTTTTATTATATCATTACCCAGAGCTGTTCCCTGTGCTGTTCCAGAGCAAGTTGCCCACCTACCTTGAATAAATACAGCTTTAAACCCCTGGCCATTGCAAGGAAACAAGGAAGATTTCCCCTGTCCTCCTGCCTTTCTGGCAAATAATATCACTTCTTTTTTGTGATTCCAGTTCCATTGGGGTTCCAATGGTGACACTTCCCTGTGTATTGGACAGTTCTAGTTCAGCTATTTGCTGGCTCATGTTTTTCCAAAATGCTCATCCTAACTCAGCACATTTCTGTGTGTCTGAAACAGCACAATGAGCTCAGCTTGGGGCTTGGTGTCTCTCCTGTGCCAGTGTTGAGCATTGTTCCTCATCAATAGAACTGGGAGGTTTCCAACTTTTTTCTAAAATAATTGTGTTTTGCAGCAGTTGTTGAGTTTCTAGCACAAGCCATAAGCCTCCTGTAGGCTTTCAGTGGTGTCATTGCTTCTCAGACCCAGTTCCATCAACTACATCCCACCAGAGCAAGGGGACAGCGTTTCTCTTAAATAAAGGTTGGGCTCTAATGAACATCTAGAAAATTCTGTGGTTGAAATAATTATATCTAGAAATATATAATTTAAATATAGGAAACACTGAAAAAAAATCTAGCTGTACAAAAGTCTGTGTTTTAAATATATTAAATATAGAAAATAACAGTATGTAATTATTCTAATGGTCTTTGTTTGTTTGCCCTTTTCATCTGGTTTCCATTTCCTTGGTCGTGCTTGGTTCCAATTCCATATAAAACACTTTGTACTTCTCTAAAAAGGGAATGCATCTTTTTTTAAGCTTCTCTTGTGCACTGTTGCTCTCTTAGACTGTATCAGAAGTGACATGTGGAAATTAAACTTGATCTTACAGATAAAAGTGGTGGTTCGAGATGTCAGCAGCGAGACGTGGCTGGGTTCCTGTGACTCGCTGCTGATATCCCGCTTGTTTGGGGCCTCAGAAGTTTTCCCATTGGTTTTAAATTGAAGCAGGAATTAGTAACAGGATGCCTCTCCACTGAGAGACTGTCTCAGGAAGGAGATGTAAACTGAGGACACAAATATTTTGAAGCATTTTAGTCAAAACGAGGGATTTGTTGGCAGCTGGGACGAGAAGACACTTTGAGGACAATAACAAAGTTTGCTTGTGGTTTCCTTCTCAATCTAAAACTTAGTTGTCTTTGCCTGTCCATTTGTGTTTTTCCCATTACAGACAGTAGCATGAAATGGTTTGTTTGGGTGAATTAGTGGACAATGGCAAAAATTATTTGTACAGCAGCTCTGCAGCTACCAGTGAGAGTTTGAAGGGGGAACATGGCAGGATAGATGTGGGTGTGTGTGTACTGATATCTAATTTTTAAATTTAACTTCTAATACCATAGGTGATAATCAAAAATATCAATTTCTAGTGATTTATAATTCCACAGTGCACAAAATTCAGAATTGAGTACAAGTTGAAAACACCCCATGAAGTGATTAATTATGTTTGTTTCATGATCTCATTGGCATTTGTGGCCAAACTTTGACAACTCCAAACAAACAAGAGTTGGGTATCTCCTGATACTCAGCACAGTTCCCCCTGTGTCATCTCCTGAAGGGAAATGTTAAAAACAAAAAAAGAGACCTCTGTTTTAACAGGTTATGTTTTTCTGGATGGCTCTGTGTATGGTTTATAAACATGTCCTGTTGAAGGAGAACATTGGCGTTGTTTGGGTTTTTCCCAGGATCAGACAGACTTTGCCAATTCACATTTTTATTATAATTTCTCTCTGTTCTTCACATTAAATCCTGTGTCCTCCCTTTCCTTTGAGGACTGGAGGAATCATCAGATGACTGGAGAATGAGCAGAGTTATTTCTGGAACACTGAGTTTTGTTTTCATGATACAAGATGAGAAATTTGGGGCTGGGGAGAGAGATGGGTTCCCTTTGGGTAATTCCCATTGTGTCAACACATCCCATGTGTGGACAATCCCAGCTTCCCCCTTGGACTGTCCCTGTGTAAATGCTTGCACAGGCTTTGATATCTAATCCTTGAGGAGTTGGACTCAGTGATCTCTGTCCTTTCCAACTCAGGATGTTCTGTTATTCCATGTTTATTTGCTACTTTTTCTATATTTCATGGTCTTTACTTCTATTACACAATGTGAATTGTCCAAGGTGGAATAAACTGATTTTGTTTCAGAGCTGGGATATTTTATAAGGTCCATTCACAGCGAGTACTTTGGTAACTGAGTGTTAAGATATTTTTGTCTCATGGGAATTAGCAGGAAAGATCCTGTGAGTTAATAAGGATTGAACTGTTAGACAATAATTCTGAATTCACAGGGATATGCTAGAGGTGAGAAATGAGATTTTGGAGGTCCAGGAGCTGCGGAGCTACAAATGGAAGTATTTTAAGAGGTTTTAAGAGGCACAAATATGTGCATAGTCTAGACAGTGCTGCTTCTGCACTGGCAGGGGCAGCTGCAAGAAATGCTCATGCAGGAGCTGAGCCCAAAACAGAGAGGGGGAAAAATAGGAAAAGCCAAAGGTGGAGAATCTGGAGGCCTCAGATGCTCAGTGTGTTTGGGAAGAGTCATCCAGAGGTCTTTCTACAGTGGAAAAATGAATATTGAAGTAATCCAGAACTCCATTTTAAATAACATTATGGTGCTTGCTTTTCTCCTCGAGTTTTTCCATGGGTTTGTGTGTTCAGACCTTACAGTTCCTGCTGTGGGACTCAGCCTGGGTTTGGGAATGGAGCCTGTCTGAGTGGGGGTAATTCACATTTAATGTGAGTTACTTTATATATTTTTATATGAGCTGGGGGTAACTCCACCTTTAAATTCTGGGAATGGAAATCTTCCTTTTGTCTGTTGCTTTAATTTCCTTTTTCTTGAACTGTTTTTACTCGAGAGGATTGAGGGCTCCTTCCTCAAATCCATCTGTGGGAAAGGCTGGAGCTCCAGGATCCAGGCTGCAGTGGGCACTTTTCCACAGCTTTCTGTTGTGGGTTTAGGACAAATCTCCTGGTTAGTACACAAAGAAAACTTTAAACATTCACCAGGTTTGCACACAGGAATGTTTGGGTCGCTTTACTTCCCTAGAGCTTTAAAAGCACAAGAGAACTAAACTGATTTCTTGGGAAACAGAAGGATAAAGAGAATTTCAGTATTTACTTTCCTTTCAACTGGACTTCTACCAGAACAAAACATATTGTTACCAACAGTTTTGAAATGTTTCTGCAAGGCCAGCAATTGAAATTCAAATTATGAAATGCCTCGAGTTTGCATTGAAAGTGAATGAATTTCACTGGAAGCTGCTGTCAGTATTATCAAAATGCTCTTTGTGTTGCTGCAGTACCTAAGCAATGAAACAAATATTTATGCACACGCATCACACAACATTCCTGGGCACTGTGACTTTGGCCTTGAGAAACCAAATAAGGTGGAGCATAAGGATATGCTTTTGCCTGGCAGCTGCCTGTGATTTCTCCTCCTGGATACACTAAAGAATTCTCCTCGCTGCCCTAAATTCTTTTCTACTTGCCAGTACAGAGATGTTTGAGTCAAAATCCAATTTGTTGTGAGAGTTTTGGTCAAAAGTATAGCACAGTTTGCACACATACAGTGCTACAGGTTTTCAGTGTTCTTTCTTTTTGCTTCTCTTTTGGTTTTTGGGGGAGGTTTTGCAGCTTTCTTGTGGAAGTCAACGAGTAGATCAAAGTTTGAGGGTAGCTGACCAATTTTGCAAGCCTATTATTTATCAGTGGATTGAGAACTTTACACTCTCACACATAAATTAATTATAAATTGGTAAATCTCTTCTTGTAGATGTTTATGTCTTCTCAAGAATGTTTCCTGTGTCCCTCTTGTTTGTGCTAAGGATGTGTTTGGAAATCTGAAATGTCGTGTTGTTGACAGCCAGATCTAAAGAACTGTATTTGGATAGGACATGAAAAGGGTTCAATGGGTTTAAAGCTTTCAAGGGCTTTTCAGCTGGACCCATTCCTGCTCTTGTAGATAGCAACAGGCACTTCAGCATTGCATGTTAATATTTATTTTCACATAAACAGCTGATAATTGTAAATAACCAGACAAGTGAAAGCTACTGGGTGGCAGATTTCTGTGGAGCCTGTCCAAAATGTGATGCTTTGTAGAACCATTAAAAGAGGGTGGAGGTAGTCTGGGAAAGACTTCAGTGTTTCTACAGCATTTTTGATAGAAAACAGAGATGTAGAGATAAAGCTTCACTTTTTACCTAATGCAGGTGTTAAACCTTTTTGTAAAGCTCAGGAAGAATAATGGAAACACTGCAGTGGTATTTGTGTAAATGAGCACTGATTGATGGGAGGATGCACATGTCCATAGCTCTGTGTTTAGGGAAAATCTGCTCCTTCTGGAACCTGGGGTCGGTTGATGTTGTTCTGTGCATTCGGCAGGAGTTGTGCTGTGGACGTTGCCATTCATCCTCTGGTATCAAATCTGGGTGGAGCTGAAAATGGAGCACAGCTTTGTTCTGAGTGCCAGTCTCACAGGAGGGGTTTGGGTTGTTCTGTGCCAGCCCAGGATCCCCCTTGGTGAGGGCTGTGCAGTGAAGGTCATGGTGCAGCTTCTCCTTAGGATGCCGAGGGGACAGCACAGGCAGAGGTGACAGATTTTGGCCAAACCCCCCCTGCTGTGGGACAGTTTGCTCCAAGTGATGAGATCGACCCCTCCATTAATTTCTCTCTCTTGGTGAAAAATGAAAACTGGAGTTTGGGATGTTCCAGGTGGGTCTATGGACATACCTGTCTTTACCAGGTGAGATAAATTTGCCCAGAGAGAAGCAAAGAACTCTTCAGGCCTTTGAGAAAGATTAAAAAACCACAGCAGTAAATGATGAACATAAGCTGAGTACCTTGTCTCGAGCTAATTTAGATGAACTAGATATTCTTCATTGTGTCCTATGCTTTATTTTTTAAATTAATCTGCCTGCTTGGGAAAAAAACTAACACAGAGTTAGAGCCAAGTCATTAACTAAATTCAGATGCTTTTATTTAGATGACGTTTAAGTTGTGCTGTCTGGATGAGCTTGGTAATGTAAACTGTACAAAAGCAAGTTGGGCCACATTTGATAATCAACTTTCCTGTGGTATTTCAAATCCAAGTTGCTCTGTGCAGTTCTGGACCCTTTTATTCAGACATCAAAAAGGCTTAGAGAGAATCTTGCAGCAACGTCTATACAGAAAAAAAATGAAGCTCTATTGGGTGGCTTGCTTCTGTTGTAATGGCAGAAAACACAAACTTGGCTTAATTTCTCTCCTAAAAATGCCTTTCCTGCAGTCTACTTCCTTCAGCTTATTGAAAAGTTGGCTCACAATTCTTTCTTCCCGGACTGTTGATACTTCATGCTGCTCTGCAATATGACATCTTTTTTCCTTTCATAATTTTTCATCTCTGTATTGTCCTTGGCTGCTCATTATCTCTTGCTAAATTAGACATCTCTGCTGACTTCCACACAGTGCTGGATGTAACGTTCATCATCAAGAAATATCTGATTATACCTAGCTACAGAGGGAGGGCAGGGGACTCAAAATACAAGAGAATGAAAATGAGTTTATCAGTAAACTGGTGGAGGAAGAACAGAACTGCTGAGCTCTGCTGGTTTTCTGGGCATTTCCACCAAAAGAAATGTCCAGGCACAGTGTCAGTGCTCTCCCAGAAAAACCCCATCAGTTCCTGTGCCCTGGGCTTGGAGCTGGGCTGATCCCTGTGCATTTTATAAAGCTGAATAAAATGGCAAATAAGCCCAAGAATTTTAAGCTAGAAAAATGTGGGGTTTAAAACGTTCATAAATTAGTGGAGATCTTTTGCCTTGATGATTTTAAAAATAAATACTTCAGAGAAGATTTTTCTTGCTCAGCAAGAAGAAAGTAAAGAAAAGCATCTGCAACCTCTGCATTCCCTGTTTATTATCTACCCCTTCCTTTCCTTTCTGAGGTTTTGTGTTCATTTAATCCTATTTTTCCTCACAAAAATAAACCTCCAGTATGTATTTTAATTTATTCCCAGTCTGCTGTAATTGAGCTGCAGATAAACACATGGTTGCCATATGACAAAGTGATATTGAAAGGAAATGAGACCCGGTATTTTGTGTACTCGGGCCTTGGTTATGCTGGGTTGGCTCTTCTGCAGACCTACAGCCTTGATCCAATTAGGGAAATACAAAAATTATGGAAAATTGTTGGTCACATTGTGAGAGTAGTGACAAACTGAATCACGTAGAATCATGGTCGAGTCAAGCACCAGTAATAATAATGTTATGGAAATATGGAAGGAGGAAAATAAATGGCAATGGAAACAGAGCAGGGACCAAAAAAGAGAAGCTGTAATCAAGGGAAGAGAACAGGAAAGAACAAAGCAAAGGGATTTCACTGGCAGTGAGCAAAGGCCACTGGGTTTGGGGCTGCTGGTCAGTGGTTTCAGGTACTTGTGCAGAGCATTGACTGATCTACAAGAGGTAGCTGCAAGATTCAATCTTAGCAGAGTGAACAAGGGCTCGAGTCACAGATCTGGGCTGATAAAAGGGCAGGTCTGAAACCAGGCGGGTGCAGAGCACTTTTCATCCAAGTAACCAACCCGCTGTGCCTGTGCTGCAGGAGGGAGCCAGCCCTGTCCTGAGCCTGGGAGAGATCCTGGGAAGTGTGTGCAAAGATTTCCCCTGTCCAGGGTGACATCCAAACTGTTATTTACAGAATCCCAGGATGGCTGGGGTTGGAAGGGACCTTAAACATCACCTCATTCCCTATCCCAGGGTGCTCCAAGCTCCATCCAGCCTGGCCTTGGACACTGCCAGGGATCCAGGGGCAGCCACCGCTTCTCTGGGCACCCTGTGCCAGCCCTCACCACCCTCCCAGGGAACAATTCCTTCCCAATATCCCAACTATCCCTGGTTTCTGTCAGAGGGAAGCCATTCCATGTTGTCCTGTCACTACTTGCCATTGTCAGACTTTCTCGCAGGCCCTTAAATCTCCTTTCCTCTTCTAAAAAGCGACACCTTTGTGTTGGTTGTGTCACTTGAGATTTTAATTTTAAAAGCAGAGGACTGAGTCTGGCTGAGCATGGGGGGGTGGGCTGGGACTGCCACATGGACAAAAGCACTTTGTCATTTTGGACAAAACCACTTTGTCCTTGTGCTCTCCTCATCCTTGGTTCCGCTGGCGCCGGAGGTTTGGGTGCTTGGCATCCCAGGGATCAGCAGCAGGACTGGTTTGCTTGAGGAACTTTCCCTCAAGATGGGAAGATGGGAGCTGTATTTATTCTGAGACTTAATTACGAGTGGTGAAGCTTTGTAAATCCATTCTGAAAATACAGTGCTCCTATGGGGTGTAATTTAGTTGAAGGGTGAAAGTGCTTTATTATCCGTTCTTGGTTACAGTTCCTTTAGCTGCACAGAATGAGAAACTTCCATTTTCTAAATGTGCCTTTACTGCTTTAGTGAAATTCATTTAAAAATTACTGGTGTTGTGTCAGTGTTGGGATTTGAGGTCTTGGTGCTCCCACCGTGTCTGATTTCAGTGGGTGATAACGTGGCCTCAGCTGAGCAAACCATACACAGAAATCACCCAAATCAGCCCAACTGGAGCCTCCTGGGTAGATTTAGAAATTACTTGTCCCTACAGAGGAGCTTGTGGTAGCATAACTCCTTATATACGTCCTTATTCCAGAACAACAAGCTCAGAATTAGCAGTGAAAGGGAGCTCTTGTTCCAGCTGGGAGAAGTCGTGTGTCTTCTTGCCTTAAGTGAGACAGAAGCAAATTTATCTGCTTTTATCTGGCATCTCCCTTGCCAGTTTTGCTTTGCATTTGTAGCTACAGCTCTTAAGCTGAACAATTTATAACGTTTTCCTTAGCAAAGGTTTTGTGTGCAGAAAATCACAGCGCAGCTTTAAACAGCTGCAGAATAATAAATTTTGTTGAGAAATAGCTGCTACAAGTGCAGTCCCTGGGATGGCTCAGTGTGTGTGTGTGTGTAAAATCTGTCATGGGAGCAGGGGAAAGCTGTGCATCCCATCACCACAGCCCCTCTGTGGTTTGAGACTATTCCTGTTTGAGACAAAAGCTCCCATAAGATTCCCTGCTCGGACTCCTGAAGGAGCTGGGAAAACGATTTCCGTCTAGAAGTAATAATAGCTTGGACTTTTGGTTTTGATCATAAGCTGACATTTAAAAGTCATCTGAGGAAAGATATTTCTTGATTAAAGTCAGGTTTTGCTTAATGCAGTTGTAGCTGATCCTCCCCATCTGCTCTCACGTACTTGATGGGATCTCTTTCCCTTGCCTTGGGTTTGGTTTACGAGATCCCTCAGGAGTTCCTGACTTTCCCAAGAGACCTCGCAGTGGCTCAGCTCTTTCTGTTATTCTGGTTTTATTGCTCAGCTTTTCTTTTCCTCAAGGAAAACTTGGAAAGCTGCTCAGCAGAGAAGATGAGGTGATAATGTGGTACCCACAGAGCGTTGGGAATTGGGGATCTGTCCATGCTCACCCTGTGCCTGGTTTTTCAGTCACCTGCCAGATCCCCACATTTTACCTCTGGGATTCAGACCCTGCATTTTCTCTGTGGAATATAAAAAGCAGATTATGTGGCTGCATTTCCCAGGGTTCATTCCTGAACCTGTCAGTGTTTAAGGTTGCTGCTTAACCCTGGGTGTGGTAGCTTTGCTTCCTGCTCCCACTGGCTGTTGGTGTAAGGTGGGAACGGCAGCCGGGATCCTCGCACGGATCTGGGCTGGGGCTGCCTCGAGCCACAGCCAGGGCTTGGGTTATAGCAAACAGGGATGTAGGTATTTGTGGTTTGGCTTTTTGTGTGTTTTGTGGATAGCTAAAATATTACTTTTCCTGCTGAAAATCTGGATTTTATCCCAAATCCTGTGAATTTCACACAGGATCGGATTCTCACGGCGTTCAGGTTGGTTGCCAGAGCCCCAGCACTGAGGGAAGGCACAGAACGGCCCTCGCTGTGTGCAGAACTCACCAGGGCTCCCTCTCCCAGGTACAGGGAAGCTTTTCCACAGAAAATCCTACACTGGGATTTCCTTGAGTTGCCTCTGGCTCCCACAGAACGTAAATACCCCCCCAGTGTCAGTCACAGCAGCTGCACAGGAACTCCCGAGAAAGCCCTGGGAGCATTTCAGTGTTTTGGGAATTGTAACTCTGATCTGGTTCCTCTGATCTGTTTTCTCTGGTGATTCCCAAATGTCTGGGTAGGGGAAGATGAAGTGTGACTCAGTGTTTAGCTATGGGATACTTGGGATCCCTTGTAAATGAGGGATGCACAAGCTGAGTTCCAGGTAGAAGCTAATCCTGCATTCCCTGGAGCTAAAGGATCACTCGATCCTCCCAGGCCTCTGGCACCAGGCACGGGAAGGCTCATAATGGAAATCAGACATGAGTTATTGAGGAGGAAAGCCTGGAAAAATTGTTTTATTTTGTTATCAGAGTGGCATAATTCCACAGGGAGTAAAGCTGGAAGAAGATCCCTGCTCTGCTGGATGAGTGACCTTTGATCAGCCACACTTCCAATGCTGTCAGTGCCCCACTCCGTGTCCTCCCTTCTGTGTCCGTGTTCCCAGGATAGATCGTGGTTGTTATCCTCACAGTAAATACAGTACTGGATACTGGGTAGGAATTAAAATGAGCAAATTCCATGTGTTTTATGTCATTTGGCATCCTGCACAGCCCCCTTCAGTTTGTCAGAAATTCCTAAACCAGAGCAAGGTCACATCTGGTAGCAATTTTGCTCTGCCAGATGAGGCGTAATCCCGTAAAACCAAACTCATTTTCTCCAGTGCCGCTCGAAGCCGAGCTCTCCTGCTCCTTTTCCATACGACCTGCTGCTTGTCCTGGGAGCTCTGTGGAATGATTCAGGCTAGGAGACTTTTCACACTTTATAAACTGCAAGGTTTGGAACACAGCTTCGTGTCCAGCACACGAGGCAGGACAAGCAGGGCACAGCCCTGGAGTCTGTGGCTCTGTTCCATTTCCTTTTCCAGCAGCATGTCCCTGCAGGATGCTGTTCCTTGGTGTTTGGTGTCTGTGCATCCCCTCATTCTCTGGGTCACCTGGCACCTGCAGGATCCATCCAGAGCTACGAGTTCTTTACATGCTTTTAAAACAGCTCTGAAGTTCTGAGTCTTGGGTAATTCACAAGATACAAGTCAAACACATCAGATGGACTAACACAGCAATGGAGCAACCATCAACCTTTGCACAGTGTAGTAACTGAAAATGATTCCCAGAAACATGGAATTTTAACAGGAGCCAGTATTTTTATGTTTTGTCACGTTGCTGTTGTCCCATATTTTGCTAACATTGGTTATTTTGGTATCTCGTTGCCTTAATTACTCTTTCAAAGCCCTGTGTGGAGCTCGGTGTCCATCTCAAACCAGAGTGCACCAGTGAGGTGCCTTCACTCACAGAGGGGAGGGGAGTGACATGGTGATGTATTATAAGGTGTTATTAAATCCAATTAACAAACTTAGTTAAAATAAAAATGTTTTTTTCAAGGTTTCCTGGGTTTTATGAAAGGATCTCTAAAAAAAACCCAACAGGTCAGAATTTTGAGGAGTCAGTGTTGTTACTGTTAACTGTTAGTGCCATCCACTGTGATGGGGAGCACTGGGTAGGAACCACCTCATCTGCTATGATTTTTATGAACCAGTTGAACCTTTTTTGTTCACAGGCCAAGTATCCTGACATCGTGACTGTTCCAGAAGGACTGCTGGGAGATTTTATAATTCTGAGGAACCCCAAAGTTTCTGGGTAAGCCAATAACTGCATTTCTGTATTTACACAGGTGAGGGATTGCACAGGCAGGGCAGCAGCTCTGAGCTCCTTCTGTGGCAGGAGGTGCAGAGATCCCAGTCCCATCCCAGCAAAGCCCAGTTCCTTGGTGTCTTGCCATTAACAGCAAGAAAAGGGCATTTACTGTGCAATGGAAGCAAAGCAACTGTGGCTGTACTTTCCCATTGTTTTAGAAGGAAATCAGTTAGATGAAGGAATTATTACCTACCAGGCACATGGGATTTGTTTGGGCTCCCTGTGAGAGATGCTCCAGTACATTTGGGATTTTCAGCAGGGGAAAAAAATCCTTACAGTCAAATGTAAGATGGTGCAACTGTCACTGTCAAGAATTCTGTAAGGGCCAGGAAAAGTAACTGTTTTGTGAAGGGATCAGATCATTTCCTTCTCCTGTTACACCTCACTTTAACATGCTTTAATTTATATGGAAATAACTGGAAATAAAGCAGAGCTCCCTTCATTATGTTTGTTTGTAGAACTAGCAAACAAACCCTAATAGATGATGCTGCTTCATTCAGCCAAACCTGCCCTTTCAAAGTAAATGCTTTAACTCTGGAGTGCAGGAAGGAATTGTTCTTAGACTATCCCAGATAGGGAATAACTTCCTTTATTTTACAGTTTCTCCTCTGGTGCCAGCTGCCAATTCCATTACCCTCATTCCCTCTCACCTACAGTCATGAAACACAAGAATTTAAAAGTCATTTCAGTGGCTTGGTAGAAAACAGACTGCCATAGAAATTTGTTTGCAAAATCCCAGAACAAGCTGTGCAGGAATTTCCAAAGGATTTCTAAAACTGAAGTGGCAAAAGGCTGACAAATCACATTCGGAGGAAACTTTTACAGCCATGATGGATTAAACACCACTGAGAAAGGGACCTTCCTCCTCACTGTGCAGACCAGCTTTGGATTAGGAAAGCCTTACCTCCAGTAAGGAATTTGAGGGTTAGAGGGAACAAAGGTGCAGTACAGCAGGCAGGGAGTTGTAAAGCAGCAGCACTGCTGTGGATGTTGTTCTGGATTCACCTCCTGCCTCAGAGTTCTCTTGGGATGGTGCAGTGATCTCGTCCCACTGTGAAAGCTGGGAATCGTGACTGGCCTTGCACAACCACCAACACTAGTCCTGAAGAAGTAAATGTTGTTAAGATTTTTATTAAACTGCAGGAATGTAGGCCTTGGATAGATGGATATCTGCCATTAGTCTAAAAAGGCCATGAATAGCAGCATGGCCCTTACTCCAAACCCAGCACCTCACCATTCATGCAAACACTTCTGAAACAAGTTTCCTGTTCTCAGCACCTGATCCTGAGTGTAGATGTTACATGAGGGGTAGGGCCTGGGGACACTCCGTGCCTCCTTTGCTTTCCTCTCGCTTTTCCCCACTGCACTATGCAAATCTGGGTGTACCCAGAACCTTCCCTTGTCACTGGATCACTGGTTTTCCTTGGATTAATGTGTTCCTGCTTCCTGAATCCAGAGATGGTTCATTGCAGTACGTGAGGTGAATTTTGTTGCAGAGCACGAGGTTGAGCCTCGTGACAGCTGCACTTTGTGCTTTGAAGGAACCTTAAAGACAGCACTGGTTAACCTGAACTGCCTTTGCTGTGCACCTGGTACAGGTTTGAATTGGTGATTGTCTGGAAGATCCATCTCGATGAAGAAGGGACCACTATGCCTGTCCTGGACCTGCTGCCCAAAGTACCTGAGCAAGGTAACCTCAGTCACTCAGGGACTGTTCTGAGCTCCCAGAGCCCACCCAGACAACCCCACCCCAATTCAGCAGCAGCTCCACTTCACCTCCTGTGTCATTTCCAAGGGCTTACAAACCCTGGCTGCCTGCAGCTATCCTGCTTTACCCAGCTGCTGTCAGCACTGCTGCAGCTCTTGGGAAACAACCTGCACTGCTCTGTTTGTCCTGCAGTCCTGGAGCAGAGGATGACGAGTGTGGAGAGCATCCCCGGCAGCTTCCGGAGCGCGCTCGGGCTCTTCGGGATCGAGGCAGCCATCGAGAACCTGATCAAAGTGCTGGGCTCAGAAGAATGAATGCCAGCATGACTTACACCAGGTAGCAATTTCAAAAGTAGTTTTAATTAAGATATTGTGTTACACAGTCTATAATTTTATTGAATATAAACATTAAGTTATTTTCCATTTAGAAACCATACTCATAAAACATGCTATCTGTACAATTATGGCACGTTATATATAAATTGTCATGACATGAAAATAAATACAGCCATTTAAATACAAAAATGCCAAATAAAATAGTTACATGTACAGAGTGATTTCATTATAAATTTATCTTTCTGAATCATTAATGTACCAGAGTGGTTTATCTTCTTAACATTTTCTAGATACCTGGAAATTGTTAAAAGATCATGCACTGTCAAAATCAAGTCCATAAAAATCCATTTCATTTCACAGCTCTGTAAAAGTACAGTGATTTTAAAATGACAAGAGAACAGTAAGAGACTCCTAGAACAAAGAGTTTAACAGCTTTCTCATTAAATTAGGGTGGAAGAAGACAATTTGAAGATTTCAAAGACATACAATGCTAAAAAAACCCAAAGGTAACTGTATGAAGTAACTTTGTTCCACAATGTGAGTGTTGAGACAGCGTTAACCTAACCCAGAGAGGCCTGTGACACCCCTGGGAACAGGTGACCGAGTCACCTCCTGCCCACTGCAGCACCTCCTTTGCATTTCTGACTTCCAGGAGGAAATTCTGGTACCACATAACCAAAACATCACATTTCACACAGTCAGCCCTGAAGATACAAAACAGATCAGACTGATGTCCTGCCTCTCCCTTCACTTCCATCAGATGTGCCATGAGCCCATCTGGGAACTCTCAGTGTTTCCAGGAGTTCCTGCTCTGCACTAGCATTGCACCCCAGNGAAACCATACTCATAAAACATGCTATCTGTACAATTATGGCACGTTATATATAAATTGTCATGACATGAAAATAAATACAGCCATTTAAATACAAAAATGCCAAATAAAATAGTTACATGTACAGAGTGATTTCATTATAAATTTATCTTTCTGAATCATTAATGTACCAGAGTGGTTTATCTTCTTAACATTTTCTAGATACCTGGAAATTGTTAAAAGATCATGCACTGTCAAAATCAAGTCCATAAAAATCCATTTCATTTCACAGCTCTGTAAAAGTACAGTGATTTTAAAATGACAAGAGAACAGTAAGAGACTCCTAGAACAAAGAGTTTAACAGCTTTCTCATTAAATTAGGGTGGAAGAAGACAATTTGAAGATTTCAAAGACATACAATGCTAAAAAAACCCAAAGGTAACTGTATGAAGTAACTTTGTTCCACAATGTGAGTGTTGAGACAGCGTTAACCTAACCCAGAGAGGCCTGTGACACCCCTGGGAACAGGTGACCGAGTCACCTCCTGCCCACTGCAGCACCTCCTTTGCATTTCTGACTTCCAGGAGGAAATTCTGGTACCACATAACCAAAACATCACATTTCACACAGTCAGCCCTGAAGATACAAAACAGATCAGACTGATGTCCTGCCTCTCCCTTCACTTCCATCAGATGTGCCATGAGCCCATTTGGGAACTCTCGGTGTTTCCAGGAGTTCCTGCTCTGCACTAGCATTGCACCCCAGCCAAACTGATGGGACTGGAAGTCAGGTACTTGTCAGGTAGGGAGTAACAGTTCCTGGAACCAAGAGCCCAAAACCACCAGCTCTGGGCTCTCATGTGATAGGAAGAGCCCTCCTTTCCACAGCCAGAGCTGCTGGAGCCTCTGGCAGCACAAGTGCCTGCTCCATGCAGCAATGAGGAAAGAGGTGGAGAACCCAAGAACTAAAGCATCAGTTTGTTTATAATCCCATAAATGTAATAATCCACTATTTGATCACTGAAATAGTCTCCCACTGTTCTGGTAGGTCAGGAAAAACCCTCAGACCAGAGCCTGGTTTCTGCCAGACTTGACAGCTGAGCAACACCAGAGATTGGGTTTTGATGAATGTCAACACGATCTTGTTAGATAAGGCAGGCTCATTTCAAGTTTGGAATCCAGTACACAGGCAGAACTCATTCCTACTTATCCACTGACATGGAACTGGTTTAGCTGGTTTTGTGTAACCTGTAGTTCAGTTCATCTTTAGCTCCCTCCTCCTTGCCTGAAAACAAAACTGTTTGCTCAGCACAGACACTGCTGTTTGCATTCAAAATGTGTGTAAAGTTACAGCATAAAAACCTGGAAACTTCCCAGCTGTGCAGGGCCCTTCCTTCCTCCTCTTTCTAAGAGCTGGAGGGTTTCTGGATTTAGAAGTAGCTCTTTCTCCCTCCAGGTTTTCTTTGGGAAGAAGGGGTTATTCCTGCTGTCAGCTTCCAGCTTATTGCACTGTTGTAGTCTGAAAACTCAGGCCCTGCCCCAGGATACTAGCAGGATATCCTGCACTGGATACAAGCAGTGCCAGCTCAGGGCTCTGGCACTGGGGCAGTGGGGTCTGTGTTTCACATTTCTTCCTTGACTTATGTGGGGGGTCCTCTTTTGAATTTCAGGTGAAGTGGAACAATGCAAAGGTTACACTGAGATCCCCATATAAATCTGTTTTTAGGAGTTAACCTCCATGCCCCAATGAACACCATTACTGGTAAGCACAGGCTGTATCCAGGTAAGAGCTGTTCACTGGGGCTGGAGGAACATCCCTGCACCATTCAGGGGGTGGAATCCCTGAGGGAAGAGGAGCTGCAATTTTATCGTCACACCCTTAGGTTTGGACACACCCTTCAGTTCCAACTCGGGATCTTCCCCAAGGATGGCTTTACTGCAGCACCTCCCCAGCCTTCAGCTGCACAGAGCCCTGCTCCTAGGCAGCACTGACCAAGCTCACCCTGGCACGAGACTGACCACTGCAGCTGCAGGCAAGAAAATGGGATTCTATCACCGTTTTTCTGTGTCACTTAAAGCAAAGGAGCCTGAAAGCAGCTGCTCATGCTACGCAGTGTGTGGGGCACCAGTGTAATAGTGCCAATGTCTGACACTATCTGCAAGACCTAAAATGATCTGTAAAACCCAGAACATCTTCTTATAGCTCAATTTAAATTAGGCAAGAGCAAGCTGTGGTTTCACCTTCAATAGCAGCATATAATGTAGAGACAATAAAAACCAGCATGGCAGGTGAGTTAAGCCCAGCTATCATATAAAACTCAAGATTGCTTACCTTAACCCTTTGCAGTTTGTTTCAGAAGCTTTAGGTAGATACAAGGTGATCACACAGCTTCTGGAGGCAGCCTGGTGTTCCTAGTCCATGCTTTAGTACTTAAGTGTTCTGCAGAGCCAGGGCAGTTGCACAGCTCAGCCACTGCACCGTTGTGTTTTCAGTGGGTTAACATTAAAGTGTTGTGTCAGCTTTTGCCAGAGCATTCCCTCCTTTAGTGGGGATGAGGGAGACTCAAAGCACAGGCTCCAAGGCAATTCTCTTGTTAGTAATTAGGCTATGTTAGTGCAATACTTCAGGAACCCTTTAATTCTGTGCTCTTTCAATTCTAAGAAAGTAGACTTCTCATATTAATTTGATCTGTCCTCTAGTTCCAAGGTATGGCACATTACCTGTTCTGTCACATTAAATACATTCATTAAGGTTATCTAGCAAACGTGTGGCTTAGTGCTATCCCAGCTCTCTGAGAAGGCATTACCCATTAAAAATCATTTCATAAAGCAAAAACATTCACAGCTGAAAAATGCACTGAACACAATAGAAAAGAAAAAAAAAAATCACCATAACTGTATTCCAATAAGCTTTCACTTTCTCATGTGTTTGAATAAAAATAACATTAAGGGAATGGTTACACTTTATGGAGAACTAATGTGCAGTCTTCATTCTCCTTGAAGAGGTTGGACATAACTGGGTCCTCTTTGGCCTGTACATTCTTCAGGTAATAGTTGACTATTTCACCATCGAGTTTGTGCTGGTGGGGGATGCTTTCATAGGGCTTCAGGTCCAGGTCCAGCACAGAAACAGAGAAGGTGAATCTGGATTTGGATGTCAGTACCACAGGTCTGTGCTCAGAGCTGGAAAATAAAACCACATTGCAGATCTGAGTCACTGAACCCAGTATTTTTGATTTATGTGTCCCTTTACAGAAGTGACTCTAATGTTTATCTTAAAATTTTTGTGGGAGCCCAAGAAAATAAACTGCAGCTAATGTAGCACTTAGGAAACTCCAGCTCCAGCTTTACCAGTCCTGATGGGACCTTGCTGGCACCTCTTCCAGTCATTTTCCTTTCAGCTTCCACACAGCTGAAGTCAAATATTACTCTCACTTACTGTATTTAGTAACTCTAAGCTGTTTCTAGGTGGTGCATACAAAGCAACAGCCTTATTAACCAGCAAAAGCAGAAAAGTGACTGCAATTCCTACTTAGGCCCAAGGTAATAAAACATTCAGTATGGGAGCTGCTGTCCAAGCATGCTGCGGGATGGAGGAGTTCTGAACTCAGCCTTTGCCCAAGTCATGTCCATCACCAACACTTCACTGGAGAACTGCAGGACAAATGCAGAAAACAGCATTCTCTAAAAATAAAAGGGCTCTGGTGAAGCAAAGCCCCCTGCAGAAGAACAGATTAGCACTGCTGACACAAGCCAAAAGGGATAATATTGTGGCAAAGCCTCCTGCCTGACAGCCAAAGCTGTCACCTCTTGATTATTGCCTTGGTTTTATTCTAACTAGGCCATTAAAGGCAACTCAGCTTCAAAAAATCTCTCCTATGAGAACACCAAGGCAGAAGAATTGTACCTACTTAAAACCATCCAGAGCTACTATGAACAGGCAATTCAAATTTTAATAAGGGAATAAATACAAAACTTTGATCCTTTCGATCAACTTAAAACTCTTCAGGAAGTGACATTGATCATAAACATCTTAAATCAGACCTGTATTCAAATGCTCACAGCTAAATAATTGGACACACCACCACCCACACATCTCACACTTTGTTGAAGTGATTGAATTGCCTGAACAGTACAAACATCTCCAATTTCTAAACAACTGGAGCCATTCCAAAGCAGGTACAGGCAGCACTTACCATTCATCTTGCAGGCAGGGGGAAAGGGCAATCATGATGGAGCAGTCTTTAGCAGTCATTGCTATTCTGTACTGCTGCACCTGTACAACAAAAAATAACACACATTTTCTCTTAGATTTTCTCTTAGATTTACCTGAGTAAATCATCCTGCTCCTTACAAAGGCAGTGCTGCACTCCCTCTATTGGTATTGGCACTTTAAGAGCTGGAAATTCTCTCTGTAACAGAAGGTTGGCAGGAGCAGGTGCTTTTGCAGCATCCTGTATGAGAATTACGTTTATTTCCTACAGATCACATTCCTAAAGGCCAAACAGCACCAGTTCCTGCAAGTGCTTCCTCAGTCTAGAAAGCAAATAAACAGCTTTATTTTTCTCTCAGGAACTGGTGCTACAGGCTTGTTTTTAACTGCTTCTGCTATAAAGATGCACCCTGGCACAATGAAGAACTTGAACTGTACAGACCCAGCAAGGCAGCAGTGCTGCCTCCATCCATTATCCAGCCCTTTCAGTGAGACAGAGGTTAACTAACACTGACAGACCAAAGAACCCTCAGGAAGTTGAGAAGTACCTTTGTTAATGCAAACGCCACCGTCCCGTCATCTTCCAGGGAAAGGTCGAGCAGCTTCTCGTAAAACGCTTCATTGTAAGGCCCATCTATCTGTAATGTACTTCTAAATAAATGTTAAAAGAAGATTTACAGACAGCCAAAATGATGTACTGGTTTTCAGCATGATCTTTCCTCAGCAGCCCAGAGCCTCAGATTAGAGCAACCCAACAATAACACTGATAAACATGTCCAGGCATTAACCCACTGCCAACCAACATCACAACAGCCCCCGTTATTCTCAAATCACTCGAGATTTGCTGCTGCTTAGGATCTGGGTTGTGTGGGGTTTTATAAATATGAATCATTCTTAATCCACTGCCACCTCTGTATCACTACAAAATTATGGGGTTTTTGCAAAAAAAAGGGTAAGTTTCAAAATTTGTAGCAGTCTGCAGGAGCTCCAGAAGCCTTGCTGAAAATACATATATAAGAAATATATAATATATTGGTATCTAGTTTTATATGTGTATTATAGTATTTTGTACATTAAAAGTATAAACTGGGGGCATAGACATATCTGACAGGGCCTTGCTCCATCACCATGTGCTAATGGGGGGGTGTCCTGGCCTCCTTCCTTCCCCCTTTGAAAGCTGAGCTCCTGCTGAGAAGCCAAACCCTCACAGGGAGGGGTTTGTCCCACACAAACCCCCCACAGATCAAAGAACACATTTTCCAGTGCTCTGTTTCCTGTGTAACTGCACAGGCAGCAGCAGCTCCTGAGTGAAGCCGGAGTGCCCTCGTGTGAGCACAGGAGGGGAACAGCACCCCAGTGCAGGCTGCTTGGTGCAATTATTGTTACACTAATAAACCTCATTTGAGGAAAAAACTACAGCAGCTTGCAATCATCATTGCAAAACATCATCATCTGAGCAGACATTCCCAGCTCTGCAGAAACTGGGGGGACAGGAGAACCCACCCATTTCACTGGACCTTTCTGCAAATACACAACTGCCACTACTAAGAAAGAGAGTGTTTTTCTCTCTCAGCTTGTTGTGAACTCTCCATAATCATTACTTAAAAATTCAGGCCAAAGTGACCAACATCAGCTGGAATTCAATTAGAAATTCAGAATATGCAGTGCCCTGAAGGAAGGTTGTACAACATAACAGAGTGTGTGCACAGAGCCAATCCTGCCTGCAGTCCTGCTTACTCAGGACTGGAAAGAAAAGCCATCAAGTCTTACCTCTCTTCAGGAAATTCCTCCAAGTACTGTTCAACTCTACTGTACAAAGGATAGAGTCCTTCAATATCCAGCATGTCAAGCATCTGAGCCTGAAGGGTTTTATAAAGGAGACAACCCCTCGGTAAACCAGAGCTTTCCAATTTATGTTTACCTAGAAAAAAATGCATTTTAAAATAAGGCAGACACAAGTCTTGGCTTCAATTTGCCATTACATGTGCTTGTTTAAAAGTCCAAATAGTTTTAGTCCAGTCACAGGGAGGGGGAAGCCTTAAAACACTTCAGTTTCCAAACACTAAAGTGCAAGGTGCAGGTACTGACCTGCACATTTAAACAGCTCATCTTGGACTGCAGACTAAAACACCTGGTATTCAACTCTACAAACTACCTAAAAAAACAAACACCAAAACACACCCACATCCACTGCAATCTACTCATTTTGAGTCCACAAGAGAAATTTCTCAGCTGAGTTTGAAGCCACCACAAATTCACTTTGAACAGTATCAACTGCTGACAGAAAGTAATTCAGTATTTCAGCTCTGGGGTCTTTTTAATACAATTTCAAGAGATTGTATTTGCTATAATTTCTCTAAGATAGCTCTTTCTCCAACACTTCAACCAACCATGGGCAGTGAAAAAGGTCTTCCTCAAAAGCAGAGTAAGAAATATGCTGTTTGTGTAATTAGGATAACTGGCAGCATCTTGAATAATTAGAGCTTTACAGAACTCCTGTACTGAGGCATTAGCATTATTTACAATTTTCCAACTCTCACTTCCCACTCCTTTTCCCTCTGGTCCTCAGACCTCTCTTTACCAGAAGTGCAGCTGAAGAAAAGAACATGAGCTGTGCCCTGGTGAGGGCTGACAGGAGCAGGGAAAGGCAAAGTGCAGGTGTTGTAACAAACCAACCAAAGCAGCCCAACTTCATCACATACAGCATAAAAATTCCCCACTCATTTGGAATACCTATGATTGTTATCAGCTGAAACTGGCATTTTCTTCCATTTTTCCTCTGCCACCTCCTGAATTTATTTTTACCCCTGTCATTAGATACAGTGCTCTAAGTGCTCACTCCAACGTCACATTCTATTAAGAACAATTCCCAGCTATGCTGCTCAAACTCTTTTTTTAAATGCCATTAGAATTCCCCTGTTTCCATTCTCATATCAGTATTAATAAACTAGAGACAAAGAGTTGAATTGTTACATCAGACAAGGCTCTGAGAAACCTGGTCTGGTGGAAGGTGTCCCTGCCTGTGGCAGGGGGCTGGACTAGGTGGCCTGTAAAGGTCCCTTCCAACCCACACCATTCTGGGATTCCGTGAACGATTAATTATGGACAGTTTTTACGAAATTATCCCTTACCATTTCTTACTAGCTCCTTATTAAAAGCACTTGCTTCACAGTAGCTTCTCCCTTGTGAAATGGGAACTGTCTTCATGTCTCCTGCCCTGCAGGTATCGGTGCTACTTAGCAGCGCCATGGTTATCACGTGGATTAATTCCTTAACAATTGTCCTTGTGCAGTGGGGGCCACTGACCAGCCCGTTGGAAGGGAAGAAGAAAGGTTTTAAGTGACGAGCGAGTTCGTTCCAGTCAGAGACAGAGTCCTGGTCATCCTTGCAGCCATAAATTAGTTCCCCATTCTGCAACAGAAAAGTGCTATTAGCTTAACAATCTGCATGCAGACACACAACATTCCCAATCTCTTACAGATTTGCCCTCCTAAGTCTAATCAGAACCTACAGGTAACAACCTCTGAATGAGAACCAAATCCACCGTTTAAATCAAGTGCTACTTTCCCAACTTAATGAACTGTAAGGAATCAGGACAATACAGGTGTGAGTGATACTGGGCACATTTTCCTATCACTTCTGTCTGAATGAGGTCAGGAGTGAAAAAGCACCGTGTGAAACACCCTTCTTTTACCAGCCCAAACTGGCAAAGGGAAGGCTGTGAAAGGGGACAGAAAAGGTGTGATATACCTGTACTAATACAAAAATAGGGCAGTTCACAGAAGTTTAAGTAATTCAAATAGTTGATTTAATATTGGAAATAAATAGAAATGATCTTGTTTCCTAGAATTAATCTGAAAATCTCCACAAATCATCAGTTACTGCTTCATATTTTTCCTCCATGAATGCCATGGAATGCCATTTTTCCTTCCTCGGTGAGGCCTGCTGTGCCTTGGGCATGCGTCAGTGCTCTAACAGGAATTTAAAACAAAGCATTTGCAGCAACATGCCAAGTTCTCCATTGTCTTCTTCCTGAAGCAGCACATAAAGTTTTTAAAACTTTGGTCACCTTAAAGAGTCCTTTTCTATTAATTGTTCCTCAGCAACTCTTTCCTACTAATTCATTCCCCAGGGAATGGTCACAGCACCAAGGCTGCCAGAGCTTCAGGAGCATTTGGAAAATGCTCTCAGCCACAGGGTGGGATTGTTGGGGTGTCCTGTGCAGGGCCAGGAGTTGGACTTTGACAATCCCCATGGGTCCCTTCTAGCTCAGGATATTCTGAGTCTCTGAATTCTGGGAAATTACTATTTCTCTGTCCTAACCTGGGATCTAACTAAGAACTTTCCCATTTCCTTCTCTTGACGGAGTCCAACAGTGATTGTGCTGATTAGGTAGGTTTGAAGGGAAGATCTTGACTGTTTAGATGCTCAAGTCAAATTGTTTAAAAGCCAAGGCAAAAAAAAAGCAGAGATTTAACTGTTTACCTTAAATATTTTCAAGTTGTTCTGTGCCTCCTGTAATAAGCTCTTCAAAGCAAAGTGCATTCTTTGTTTATTTCTAGGGAAAACAAAATAAAGCCAAGAATGTTTTATGACAGCCTTTGGATGTTCACACCTGGTGTGAGCACATGCACTGAGCACAGTTACTCACACTGAGGTCACTGCACAGGCAAAGTGAACTTCAGATCTGAGTAAACTAAAACAGGTCTTGGGTGCAATGTTATGCTGCAAAAGGCAGCTCTGATTGCTGAGATAGGTGTAAAGGGGGAGACAGCACCAGATATAATCACTGTAAAGGTCAGACAAGCCAGCATTGATCATCCATAATGATCAGTGAAAGGCAAAGTAATCCAACTAAGAAATATATAACACAGATTTTTATTATTATTATTATTATTATTATTATTATTAGCAAAAACACAGACTCCTTACCCTGAGAAGAGATCCAACGGGCAATATTTACTTGGTCGCTTCCATTTTCCGTTGGCTACCTGTGGAAAAGCCAGAGCACTGCTGTTACCCACTCCACCTGGAAGAGCTGCTCTCTCATTTTAACAGCCAGGTGTGTGGCACTGACATCCTGCCTTCAGAGGTCAGGACATTTAAACCACTTTAGACACAGAATTCATGACCACTGTGGGTGTTCCTGGTCATTTTTAACTCGAGTCACTCAAACTGCATTCACAAGGGAGAAAGGTCACATTAAATCCCAGGGAGTCACAGTCACACCATCCCAGAGTCACAGCAGACACAAGTCCGTGAACTCCGTGCCTGTTACGTGCTGTTTGTTGTAAGTCACAGAATGCACTTGGTGAGCTGATCTGGGAAGGAAGCTCCACATCAGAGTTTACCCAATCACAGCGTTCATAGTCCCCAAAGGCTGATATTGTATTTGTTTGCTTCCAGCTTCCCACAGAACTTGTTCCATCTCTCACTAAACAAATTCACACCCAGCGACTCAGCTGTGTATCCTCCTACCAGCCTTAGTCATATCAGAGATTTGAGCAAGTTTCAACAGGAAAGCAAGCCTGGAACAGCAAATAAAGCACAGTACAGCCAAAGGAAAGCGGGGTGACTTAATAATTACCTTTAGATGCTGATGCATACAGTAACGACACACCTTGTGCTTTATCTCCTGTGAAACATGGCTGGAAAAAGGAATGAAGCCACACTTTGGCTAAAACAAACAAACAGAAGAAGATCATAAGTATAAATGTCTCTCTCTATAGAAATATAAAGGCACACAATATGCAAATCTTTCCAGTTAAAGGAAAATTTTTTAGAATAATTTAAAAATTCCAGCCCTTAACAACTGTATTACTCTCAATTATTTTAAAAGATGAAGACACATATGGCCTACAGAAAAGCCTAGTAACACCTGGGAATTTCCCAAATTTCAAAAGATTGGGAATTGGAAGAGGGAGGGGGCTGTTTCCTCCTGCGGGTCACAGTGAAAGCAGTGAGCTCTGCCTTCCCCCACTGCTGCATTCCTTGAAAACTGCTGGGGCCAGCGTGCAGTAAAAAATGCAACCAAGCCCTGAGGCTGCTGTCCCCAGGCGCACCTTGATCTCGATGCAGAGGATGGGCCGGTGCTCGGCGAAGCGGAAGGTCTGCAGCCGCGTGAGGTTGGGAAGGCACATCGCGTAACCGCTCAGCGTGTCCATGTCCTTGTCACAGCGACACTCTGGGACAGCAGGGG
This sequence comes from Aleadryas rufinucha, assembly GCA_013397815.1. Lineage (NCBI taxonomy): Eukaryota > Metazoa > Chordata > Aves > Passeriformes > Aleadryas > Aleadryas rufinucha. Next base: position 172,534 of record VZTH01006501.1, on the reverse strand, counting down.
AGACACAACACACACAGGGAAATCAGCTCTGGGGATGTCTGTTCGCTCTGGAGCCGTCTCGTTCCTCAGGTGGGGCGTGGGAACGAGCGTGGAAGGACAGGACACGCGGTTTATCGGCTTTAGCCAATTACGCACTTGCACAAATTTGCCCTCCCCATTATCAACGCCTGGTTTCAGTTTCCTCAAAACTGTCCCAGGCACATGGAGTGTCCCAAGAGCTGCTGTTAATGGCCAGCTCCCAGCTCATCCTAAGAAAGGTGAGGCCTGAAACAGCACGGAAATGGATTGGCCAACAACAGGTAAAGTGACTCATGAATGTATTTATTCAAAGATGTGATCTCCTGTTTGCTTACTATGCATGACCTTCCATCCCTCAGCTGAGTCAAAGGGATCTGAAAACTGGCAGGAATGTCATACAGTTAAGAGGCATTATGTAGAAAAATCCTTTGAATAACCTCTCTCCACATGCATCCTTTGGGACACAAAGGTCTGTGAGACTGTAGTTCAAAAGGTACCTCTGTTATTAAACACACACAGAACACACGTTTCTGTTACAGTTTCCACTGCTAAGAAAAATGCCCACTCTGAAAAATATATTGCAAGAGAAAAAATAAATCTCAGACACCAAAGCCTCAGGCAGCAGCCTGCTGTGCCATACTGCTTCACCAGGATGAGCAAGAAGCCTTCTGTCTCCAAATGTTGAGGTTTGTTTTCTTTTTCTAAATTTAAGCAAAAGTACATCCTTCACACCTTCACAGCTGAAAGCCACTTGCCAAATCAGAAAGACATAAATCTGAAGTATTAAGGAAGCTCCTTTGCATGTTACACAGGCTTATGTGAAGGGTAACATTGAAAGAAAATCCCTGAGGTTTAAAAAAAATTCCTGTTAAAAATGGACAGGGAGATTCACTGTTCTGAAGCACCTGGACACTTCCTCACAACCACATTTCAATCCCCAGCAGCTGTGGACACTCAAAGTTTAACTCTGAGAAATAAAACTAAATTCTATCATTCACTTCCACCAGAGTATCATTGATTTTCTAACTGTTATTAGACACTATTAACTTTCCTCACTGGTTCCTGGCACTGTGGAACTGCTTCTCAAACAGGTGAGGAGAAATCAACAATGGAGCATCCTGTGCTCACTATATGTAAATTAATTCCTTTTTTTTTCCTGGATCAAAGGCATCAAAGCACTTGACTACAGTGATTTACTACTGTAAAAAGAGTCTTTTTTACTACTACTACAAAGAGTGACTACTTTGATTTAACACCATATTTATCTTCACAGAGTANGGCATCAAAGCACTTGACTACAGTACTTTGATTTAACACCATATTTGTCTTCACAGAGTTTTGCTAAAAGCAGGAGGTTCTGGCCATTCTCAGGAACATTTCGGAACATAAGACACCATGAGGGCCCATCTCTCTGCCCATTTTAGAGCTATCACAGACTACTTTTAATTCTAAAACACAGCCCATTTTTTCCACAACAAATTTTCAACTTATCATTGTCTAAGTATTAAAGTTTCCTTATATTCTGAAGCATGATGCTTTTTTTACTTCAGAACAAAGGAAAATGCTTTACAGCTTGAGGAAGCCCCTTTTTAATGCCATGCCTGGCACTTACCTGGCCTCTCTGGCTGGATTTTCAAACAGAGCTGTCTTACAAAGTCTAAAGGCAGTTGAATAATTTCCTGTTGGGGAAAAAAAAAAATTAATTAATTTTAACACAAAAATTAATACCCAAGTTTGGGAATCTGGAAATGGAACAGCAAAGTTCAGTGGGTTACACAAAATACATTGAACTGTGCAATCAGCAGCTTCTCCCTCTGATGACTGTCTGTGAACACCTGTAACTGCAATCACGTGCAACACCTGTTCCTCTATAAAAACCACGGACTAATTTAAATAAATGCATGACAAAGAGCATTTTCAGTGTGAGTTTAATGTGTGTGAAGGAACCTGCATCATTTTGTCCTTTCCACAAATGAAAAAGTTCCATGTCTCACATCCCACCCTTCAAGGCAGAACTATGTAACTCAAGTTCCAGGTGAAGCTGTAACTTTTTCACTCATCTGATGTTCAGTGAACAAGATCTGGCTGCCCTGAAGAACAGAGCAAGGGAAAAGGTGACCTCTGACTGCAAAGAACACTCAACAATTTATATGAGCCAGGTTTCTCCCCTTGTTTTGCAGTTAGTCTAAAGAGCTCTCTCACCCACACCCCTCCTGCCTTCTGCAGGACAAAGAAATGACCCCACTTTTCATCAGCAGCTGGAAACAGCCAAACCACTGAGTACAATCCAATCACCTCATCAGCACAGAGCAGGATCCCTGTTCACATCCAAATGCTTCTTGTGTGGGTGTATCTTGCAAACCCTCTTAAGTTCCTTCTACTGGCACTCAGTGCTCCCCCAAACACTTCAGTGTTTCGAATGCAGAAGCCATTTATTTTAAAAACAAAACATTTACCCCATGGTGAACGTAGTTCTCCCCAAAGAACTGCTTCATCACATGTTTTCCAAAGTCTACAATGTTTTGCAGATGGTGCAGTATTTCCTCTGGAGTCTGGAACACAGAAATGTAGGAATTGAACTCTGAAATAATGATAAACAACACTCCAGAACACACACACATCCTGGTCAGTGATTTAGCAAATAGCTTCATTGCTGAGCTTGGCAGGTGAGTGCACACTGAAGGCAAACAGACACATCAAACGTGCTAAATTTGTTTCCCTACTGCTGCCTCAGGGGCTGGGACAAACAAAAATGGTCAGAAAAGATGATGATTCTTAGGTTTCATGGGAAAAAGGAGACAGAAAGTAAAAAAGGTGGAAGAATAATGCTCAAGACCTACTCTGACCATTATTTTTAACACAGTTCCAAGAACTCCAGCAGTCCAAAGAGGTGCCCAAGAAGCCTCCCTGCCAACAGCTGCAGTGCAGGAGAGGCTTTGAGTGTTACAAAATACACCATGGAGTTTGGGAAGAGAATGGCTGCAAAGACTGAGCCATATTAAAAACCTTGGCACGAACAGGTACAGAACTTGCCATCTGTCCCAAATCCTGCCCCAGACAGTGAAAAATCTTACTCTAATGTGATATTCTGTAATTTCATAAGGAAACACCAAGTTCTTCTACAAGACAAAAATGCCAAAAGCTCGAAAGGAAGCTCCCTGAGTACTGGAAGCAGGACAGGGACAAATGCACAGCCAGACTTGGACAGACTCCTGCTTGTTGAGGAGGGAGCAAAGGAGCTTTACAGCAATATTATCCTATTCCCAGCACTCCAGCACATTCTGGTTCTCTGCAAGGTATTTTGTTGTAACAATAGACAACCTCAAAGCTACCCTGTCCTTTTGTAACATGCACACAAAAAACCCACTTAAAACCTCACAATAATATTAAGTGGAGGAAAAGAAAGTGCAACACTTGGGTACGTGTTAGAAAATTAGAGAGGAAAAACAAGAGCAGGAGAAAAAAATATATAAACAGAGCAGAGTAAGAGGAAATAAAATGCTAGAGGACAACACTCAGACACTGACAAAGCCTAGAGAAAGGAGGAAAGAGCACATCCAGCACTAATCACAAATGACAACACAACCCCTTCTTTAACTTATGCAAATTCTGAATGGTGAGAAGGAACATTACATCATCTCATCAGTAAGAGAAATCTCAGCTAATTCCCACTTACAGATGGTGACCTGGTTTGCTGATGTACACAGCACCCACAGGTTTGTGTTTGCTTGGGGTTTTTTAATGTATATACACAGACTCACATATTGAGAAATAAACATTTCATAAAAATTTACTGCTGCCACTTTTACCACTTGGAAAGACTCACCAATTAAAAAGATCAACAGAGCCATAAAATTATAAATCAAGCTTAAAATACCTTTTAAGAGCAAGTATATTTGATATATCTAAATGAAACAAAAAACAACTAACAGGCTACTTGAGCATCACCTTTCAACATAAAAAACCACTAAGATGAAAAGCTTTTGAAGGGCCCACCATTACTGCCAGCTCATTCACCAAAACTCAAATAGGCTTTATACAATCAAAGTTTTAAAAAATTCTTTCATGAAGAAGATCATATACTAAAATAGCAATATGCAATTAAAAGCACTCCATGAGTCCTGACACTTGACTTTCTACTCAAGCAATGCAAGCCCCACTGTTCCATTATTGAGTATTTCTCAATCGTAACAATAAGGTTACAATTCACAGTAACACCACCTTTTTTAACTATTGGATTATCTAATCCCAAATTCATAATTAAACATAATTAAAAATACAAAGCAGCATCCAGACTTCTTTACCTTTCCCAAAGGAGTTAAGCAGAAGAGACTGAGACCTATTTGTTCACATCTGAATTTCAGTGTGTGTATTACTAGAAAATATTTTGCTTGAACTGCTTCCTTCAGCGTTGTTTACCTTGGATGACCTGTGATGTCATGCACAGACATAGAACACTTCAGAGCCTAACTCATTTTGCTCAAGTCAGGAACACAGATTACTCCTAAAAAAAAACATTTTCCCTGTCATTGTTGCTATGTGCAAGTTCATCCCAAAACTGATTCTCTGGAATTTGTTTACTGATCTGATAATAAAATATTTATTCTGTTCTGCTCCAAGAAAAAATGGCCCTTAAAAAAAACTCCATCACCAGAATAAGTAAATATATTCAAATTACAAAACCTTCTATTTAGAGGGAATTGTGTATCACAAAGTCCACACACTCCCAGTGCAAGGCACACGCAGAACACTGGAGCCAGCGCTCCTCAAAATGCAACACTGGAACTTGTATGACGAACCCCGGTGCTGTGGTGGGTGACTGAAAAGTCACTTCCTGGCTTCCTTTGTGACTTTCTCATACTTTGTCAATTTTTAAAAAACAATTACTATGCAACAATCTCTTTGAACTTAAAATTTTTTTAAAAATTAAAAAAGGAAAAAGGGCAAGTACTCAGTGTTCTGTTTTCTTAAATAAACTGCAGCAGACTGACTTTCTACTTAAAGTTGTGGTCATGTCCTGTCCTGCTATACTAAAAATTGAGATAAGCACAGTTTCCTTTCCTGTGATGAGCTGGACTCTTCATTTGTTAACACTAAACATTATTAGCTTGGACTACTACAGAAGCATATGATACATTTTTGAAATCCTGTCAATATTAGCAGCTCAAAAATCAAGTTGAATCATACTTTGGTTTTACCAGACCTCCTTTCAAGTGAAATAGTAGCAGAAAGGCCATCAAATAACTCATATGCTGTGTTCACTAGTTTTGCCTTCCTCTACTTTAGCAACTTCTCTCTTGTCCCTTGTTAAACTGAATGCTTTTCACATTCATCTTTCTGATTTAAAGCAACAAAATGCCCTTTCTAGATGCTTCCTTTACATTCATCCTTGTTTCTTTTTTCCTAAAATTAAGCACACACACCAGTTCTCAGTAGAGCCCCAATGCTTTCTGTATTTCCCTCACCAGAACAACCTGAACTGTGCCTCACAAAGCCGTGGTTCAGGAGCTGCTGTAACTCAAGGCATTCCCTGGATCTCTCAGGTAACACACCCTAAAGACTCCTCTCCAAGCTGAGGAAACAAAAGAATTTGAACCTTGTGCTCTCTTTTATTTTTTTTTTTCCCTTGGAACACTGTGTTTGTGCTCCACCTTTGGTTTTTGATCATTTTTTATCCCTGTTAAAAGAAATCTAAAGTAACTCATTCAGCTCCTTCTCAAGGAGAAAAACCTTATTGTACCATTGAAGAGACTGGGAGATTGTGTCCTGCCACATTCTTTTTGTAACAGACAGGACACTAAAATCACTCACTGACAAAGGGTATTCTGTGAACATTTCACATGTTTGTTCAGATTCCAGGGCTTTTTAGCTACTGAACAGGTGGTCAACAGCAGACCTTGACCATGACACCAGTCCTGTGCTGCTCCTGTTCTGTCCCACCTGGCTACAGCCAGTAAAAGTCCTTTCTTCCTCAGCATCCCTGTGCTCCCATACGTGGTTATGGCACAATTACACTGTGCCACAGCTGCCCTTACAGAAAGCTCTACCCTCTAACACATGGCAGTCTCACACCCTGCCCCACACAGCTCTTGGTATCAGCACTCATCATCCCAGTTACATAAGACAACCTCAAATTTCCTCCTGTTGCCAAACCCCCTGAAACACAGGCACATTTCAAAACATACTCTTACTCTTGCCAGTCACAGCTCTTTCACAGGTTTCTTGTTTCTGCTCACACTGGCTATTAGTTTACACAAGGGCTTTCAGCAACAGGACATGTTTAAATCTTACCTTATTCTGGTTGGGGGGGGACTTCAGGAACCGCAGCACCACACAGCGCTGGAGGAAAATGGGAAAGAATAAGGTTTCATTAGCATTCATGAACAGCACAATTGTCTGATTCCCCAATCTACCTCCCTGAGAAATTAAGAAAAAAGAAACAAAACAGAAAAGCACATTTCAGACGGTTATTTCGCTCAACTTGAAATCAAATACGCCAGCTGAAATCAAACACAGCAATGTCTGCTGCCAGCTCTGCCGTCAGTTTAGCGAGGCGGCCACTGTGCATTTCCAAGTGCACCAGGGAAATGCTCCCTCAGATTACAGCACTGCTCTGAAACCTGGGAAGGCACATATGGAACCCCAAACACCACCACCACCACCCTGGCATTTGTGCACCAAAGGTCCCCAAAAGGGAAAAGAGACACAAGGCCCACTCCACTTACAATATCAGCACAGCATTACAAATTATTAAGGATACTCTTGCCAGTTACCAGCAGCAGCTACAGCTGTACCTAACACTAAACTAAACCCTGCTACTTACAAACTTCTGCAGAGTAAATACATAACACAGGAACAAATATAGCAGGTTTCCAAATATTTTACATTAAAACCATAGAATTTCATATTTTACATAAAAATACTAATTTTTCTAATTTTTACAATTTTTATCAGTTTTGTAACAATTCAAAAACCTTGAGACTTTACATGTTCAAATCAAAGTCTGACACAGTGTTAAGGAACCTGCAGCTTTACAAGGCAACACACAGTCCTGCCTCTGGTCTGCCTAAATATCTGACCCTCAAGGTATTTACTCCCACTGATGTAGTTCAGCCCATTTGGGTACAATGGGGATACAAACAACTGGGCACCACAGAAGGTAGAGACAAACAGCTGTTTTCCAGAGTTATCTCTTACCCAGTCTGTCTCCATTTGGGCCTTTCCAAGACACATCAAAAAGGATTACATTCCATTTCAAGTACGCTCAGATCCTCTGACAAAGACAATGCTGACAAAATGTCCCAGCTGCACTTCAGGTTTATGGAATCCAAGCTTTTTCCCTACCAAATTCCTTGCCAGTAAAAAACCTCCCATAGCATGACAGCACCGGATCTATTCCACATTTCAGAGCTGAAAGCTGTCTCTGCACAGGCTGAGGGAGAGAGCTGCAGATATCTTTAATTACTAACATGGAGAGAAAGAGGGAAAGAGAGAAAGAGAGAAACTGATGACAATGTGCCATCCAAAACACTAACAAAACTAGGTCCAGGTTCAGACACTGCCACTGAAACCCAGACATGGCCCCTTCCAGATCTACAAAGTCTCACGCCACCACAAAACTCATCATTCACCCACATCTGGAAAACATTCTCACATAAAAGAATCCTTTGCTGTTGATTTGACTTGTCCTGCAAGATGAGTGTCCCAACAGCAAACAAGATACCACCAGAGTGGTAATTACAGTCACTGGATTTGACAAGATTCCTGGTGACACTTTCTCTCTCATTATGCCCTACACATGGGTAACAGAGCCCAGGCCTGATGAACCTGTAGCTCTGTGGGCAGTGTGTTATTCTTACAGTGTTTCAACCATTTGGATCTCCTGTTTTAATTATTCATAAGCAAGTGGATCAGGGATGGAGCGATCTGATTATCACTTCTAATCCATTCAGAAACATGATTCTGTAATCTTTCAAGGCTGGTGTAGATATTTATCTTTTAATCAGTTCCCAGCCAAGATTCCAACCAGTGCTCTAGAAAACCTGAGCTGCTCTCACAGGACTCAGGACAGTATTTGCTCATCACTAAATAATTTCTGATTTGGCAAAATGACCAAAATTATATATGGCAAAAGAAGAACGTGTTGCCGGTTTAAAGATGTCAAAAGGGAACACAGCACTGTTCAAACAAAACTTCACAGATGCTCAAACCAGCCAGCCCACACTACACTTTAGTAAGACTATTAGATGATTAGAAGAAATAAAAAACCAAAAACACCAGCAAATAAACAAAACCCCACCCCAAACCAAACCTCAAAAAAACCCTTCAAAACACTTCTTTACTATTTTGGGCCAAGTTTTCAGCTAGATCCATCCCTTTGTGCATTTCAATACCAGTTCCACAGCACCAAGGTTAACCCATCAGATGTCACAGATGCCAACTGCTTCATAAGTATCACCACCAAAAATATTGGCCCACATTCTTCATGCTATTGCATTTCTGATTCACTTGGCTGATTCTTTACTTGGAAATATTGTGGGTGGTTGTTGCCATGAGGTTTTTTGTCAGTTATCTTAAAATGCCTTCAATTTTTTTATATTTACAGATTGAACACCAAGGATGTACCATACTTATCTGCATGCACAGGAATGGCCCAAATCCCAAAGAGAACAGATCTCTGAAGAGGTTGCCACTACTCCTTAGCAGTTTGAGAATCAGATCAACTAGATCCTAATGCTCCCTAAATTTCCTTCTCCACAACCAGTGGAAGGGCTTACAGAGGTGCCTAGCACCACTTCCACCAAGGCCTGTCACCATCAGAGTGTTTAGTTAGATAACAGTCCCAGAGAGATAAAAAGATGAAAAAAGCACGCTGCAAGCAGAAGGGGAAAAAAGGAAACAATGTATGGATGTAGGCAAATGTAACACATAAAACATTAAAAGGCTTCGTATCTTTTGAAGTAAGATAAGTTAGAAAAATAATGAATTCAAAGGAAGACTTCTCTACAATTTTTTTTTAATCCTATGTTCAGTCTCCATTTAATGACAAAAGACTAAAAATAACCAACCCATCAGAACATCAAACACGACTGCTCTTACTCTCAAATAAGGAATTTAAGGACAACTCTCACATGAGAGCAGAGCAGCTTGAGAGAAGATAACAAACAATGTTCTTAGTGGCTCCAGGACCATACTAGGGCTACAACAACAACCATTTCCAATTGTTATGGAAAACCGAAAACAAACACTAGCAACAAGGATACCGAAACCTGGGTCTCTGAAAACACATCCTCAAGCGCTGGGCCGGAGATTGATGTAACCAGAAGTGTTCCGGAGGAGCTCGATCCTAAGCCACAGCGTTTGGAGTCTGCAGCCTCAAGTTTACAGCCCCACCAACAACGGCAAACACTTTTTTAGCACCCCATCACCAAACAATGGTTTGGGTTAGAGCAGAACAAAGTTAAGGATTGCTAACAAGGAGAGAAGGAGCTGTGGGAGGAGCTGTGAAAATACTCAAAGTCGGTGGCATCACAGAAGCAGCGGGATGTGGACGCACACAGCTCTTGTCCTCGTGTGTCCTGGGAAAAAACGGTGTCCTGGGCTTAGTCCCCAAAAGCTTACCTGTAAGAATTGTTATTCTCCGGAGCAGTTACTACAGCTATTATATTAATCTTACTCAATAAAATCCAAAAAACAAAGTAATCCTTGGTAGCTCGGCCAAAATATGACTGGCATCAATCCAGGTACTTTGGATTAGGCAGTAGCATTATGAAACCAGGATAAAAGCTTACATTTGTTTCTTTACAGCTTTGTGTTTGATATTGACCTTATTCTATGACCTCATTGTCATAAAATGCAGGCCTCCTGAACTGGAGAGTTTTTAGAAGTTAAACACAACTGGGGCAAATCTGTAATCTTGATATTCCCCTTCAGGGAACAACCTCGTTTGTATCACGGAGATTTTTTTCAGGTCTCTTGCTACACTAGTAACAAAAATCTATATAAGAGTCGGTGGCAGGGAAAGAAATAGGAAAATTTATATTAAAATTAGCTCAACTGCTGGTAAAATTGTTTAGATATAAAGAAATATGTGTATTTTCCCCCTCTGCTCACGTGGGTTTAAAGTAAGTTTCTGTACAAAAATACAAAGAATTAGCCTGTCCAAACACAAAGCCTGGGAAACATCAGCTTCTCCTTTTCCAAATAAGCAGGTTCACGTCATTTGTTATTACTCTATTATTATTCTAAGCAGCACACATTAACTGCTTTTGTCTGGAGGCGAAGCATTACTGTGACATCTCCTTCCGCAACTGGAAGAGATTCTCATCTCGTTGATTCCCAGCTTGTGTTCACATAAGCAAGACCTACTGGTAGAACACAAGACACCGAGAAGCAACTTTTCAAGTCCCAAAAGGAACTCCACCCCTCTTCCCACACCCATCATCTCCCTCACTCTACACAATCTCATAAATTCTGGCATCTCAAAACTCACCAGTATTTTTGCAAGCACTGTCCGCAATTTTACATCACAAATTTACCTTCCTATTGCTTAGGTAGATAATAACACAAAAACAATACAGAAACAGTAAGAAAACCCATCCTTCTTTTAAAGTTGTCCATATAAAAGTCACAAGTTTCCAACCATAAGCATGGGGGGAAACACTATTCAAGACTGGTAACAAATCTTCTCTACAATTCTTACTCTACTAATTTTTGCAACTAATTTCACACACCACCACCAACCACGGCCAAAGGAGATGAAGATACAAAGTCAAATACTTTTAGAGAAAAGAGTGTCTGTAAAGGCTCTGAATGTCTTTATACAGTAAGAACTGTTTATTTAATTCACTGTGTTTTGCTGACCCTGAAGAGCTACGAAGAACTTATCAAACACAGCTCTAAGAATGCCAGACCTACCACTGTGGTTATTCAGTGCTACCTAATCATTGTGGATTTACAGCAAAGTACAGCAATGACACCTACAGAAAGTCCATTCTATCTAATTTTCAGTCCAAGGGAGGGAGAGGGAGACAAACTGAACACAGTGATATACAAATACTGATTAATGACAGTTCCAAGGGTACTCAACATGAACTGTGGAACTGTTTAGCTGGTATTAAGCTATTCCTGCAGTAGCACACTGCAGCTGCATGCAGTATATGACAACTAAAAAAATTATTCTGACTTCGTTTACTCCACATCTACATCCCACAACCCCTTCAATTCCAATTCTAGTTTGAGGGATTTGAACAGAAAACAATGAGTTTCTATTCAGAAAATGCAGTTTCTGGGAAGGAGAAAAACGGACAAAGAAGTGTTATCTTCACATCTCAGAAAAGACAGTGACAGAGAGTTCCTCCTTCTGAGAACTGATGGCATTCAGTGAAAACATGCCCACCACGCTGCCCAGGCACTTCAGCCAAAGCTTACCTTCATGATACTCAACACAAGACATTTTTAAAGGTCTCCTCATCCAGGGTCAGTGTGCTGTGCTATGTGGAGGGATGTGAGAAATGGAAACAAACTAACTGCTAGAAAATTCTGCAGCTTTTAAATGAAATATACCTGGTAATATCATACATAATTGTTTTCCAACCTAGTTTTGTTCTGCATAAGGTGGATAAGATCATACAAAACAAAGCGAGGAAAGCTACATTTCCTGCCAGTATGGAGGAAGTTTAGCAATTGCTCACACATAGTGCAAAGAAGCATTCAGAAATCGGAACAATACTCTTTTATTTAGCATAGGAGTCCTTGAAGAACAATGGTTTTATTTCTTAACATGAATAAAGGATTTCTGACATGGCATCTGGCTTGACACCATTCAATATGGCAAACCATTCTTTTAAAACAAACCCCCCATGATACTTGTTTTCTTTAGCACAGAGCTCACAGCTTGCATGAGACTTCAGGAGCTCATTCCAAATTTTTTTTTTCTACTTGGTTATGATCTTGATTCCCATGGGAGTTAAGCACTACCTCAGGTTTCACTTTATAGCTAAGCTTCTATAACCTTGCAATACACAGATGGTACCAATTCAGAGAGAATTTAATGATTGCACTCTGCAAGAGTGAGAAAGAAATGTCTGCCCTTCAGTCAAACCAGCTAATCAGAGTACCTGAAATGATATCAAGTGATACACCCACTGGTACGAGGTGGAAACACATACCAGAGAGAGAATAGGATGAATAAACCCATTGATGCCTGGCCCTCAGCGTGCATTAGCACTGTCTGGGTAGCAGAGCACACGGCCCTGACATCCTCGCTGTGAAACACAAGGAAAAAATGGTCCTTAACATTTAAAAGCATATCAAATACCTGGTCCATCTGTCAAACAGGTGAGGTGTACCAATCAGAACATAAAAACACGTCCTAAGCTTCCTTCCTTTAAGCTGCCCCAAAGCCCCCTCTAATCAGCAACGCACACTTCCCAGCATTAAGCTGCCAAGTCACCTGATGTTATGTTGGGGAAACCAGGCGTTCCAGGAAATTATTAATGGAGGGGAGGAAATAAAGAGTCAAAACAGTAAAAGGGATTAGAATGAAGCTAAATAATGAAATAGACAGTTAGAACAAGTGAGTAATTCTCAGCATCCAGAACAACTCAGCTAGAAGGCTCCTAAGCAAGCCTTGTGCTCACGTAGAATCCAGTGACTCTGCTTCTTCCCGAGCAAAAGCAGGTCAGGGAGGAGAGTTCAGGGAGGTCACAACACCTCCCTGACACTTTGTTCCATGTCACAGGCAAATACACTGAGGCAAAAGGAACAGCCACTGAAAAGCTGGGAGGGAGGAAGAACCCAAAGAGTGAAATAAAACAGGCTCTTAGACTAAGCACTCCTACACAGCTTTGGGTCAGCCAGGCTGCTTTATCCAAAACAACCCACGGCCACTGTCAGCTGAGGGCAGATACAGGAGCAGCACAGAAAAGGCACAGAAACTCCATCACTGCAGTACAAGCACTTGTAACAGACACAAAAGAAATATTTTTAAGATAACAACTTGTTCTCAACTGAAAAAGGAACTCATTCAGGTTTGAGCTAGCACTGAACCCAAACAGAAAAAAATAGGATCACTTTTAATCAAGGCTAAAGACCTCCTGAGCTTGACTGCAAAACTAGAATTTGTTTTACCTTTCCACTGGATATGGCCTTCAGCATTCTCAAAAGTCATTCAAAAAAGTAAAAAATAGCCCCAAAGTGGAGTTTGAATTTCCAGAGAAGGTCACCAAAAGACAAGTCTGCTCCAACACTCATTATTAGCAAAAGACAGCATCTCTGAAACAAGTATTCTGCAGGGAGGAGAGAGGTGCTGCTGCTGCTGCAGTTAAATGATCAGTGTCATATGGCATTAGTGTTGAACCACAGAGCTTCTGTCTGCCATCTCCATCCACACACATGCTGGGTTTTCCCATCTGCATCTACAAAACTTAAGGCACTCATAAAAGAAAAGTTTTAATTGCTGCCTTTCTGCTCTCTCTCCTCTCTACATTAAGCCCTGCTGAACCCAGTGCCACCTTCCCTTTCACTTAATTGAAGACACTAAACTGCTCTGCATTCAGAGCATCCTTTCAGTGCAGAAACTTGGTAAACACAAGAAAATTTTAAATTTAACTACTGGTACAATATGGAATTGAAATCCTGATACAGAATTAAAATTTCTTGATGTTGACTCAACCTAATAACTTGGGGGAAGTGTGTGTCAATAAAAAGCTTCACAGCTAATTCACAGAACTGGAAGTACTTCCAACTTTTTAATCTTTGTTTACAGTAAAAGCTTTGTAGATTGTTCTCAAGCAGAGTTAGTCCAATTAGTTATGGCATTGACAGTCACAGTTGTACCTGTTTAGCCAAAGACCTAAATACAAACAAATACAAAACTGTCTCTTATTTTTCATCCACTGACCATAGATGCGTATCTAAGTATCAATGAGCCAAGGTCAATGCAAGGAATCATGCAGTTTTAATACAGGTGTCACAAAGGTTCCCAAACTCCAACTCAAACTGGTGACTGCCCTTGGTTCCTAAAAACTTCATTGTTGTTCACTGCAAGTCAGGCGTCTCTTCCTCTCTTTTCACTGATGACACACCCTGATCACATACTTGGCTTTTTCAACTGGTTTTCACAGTTGCTTCAGTCAATTTGGGCAGAAGCTCCTCTACTTGTTTACAGTAAGTAAATAAAATTAAAAAATCAAATGCAATGACAACTAAGAAAGAAGGACTATTATCTTTAGTCATCAAGCTGTCTTCCTGTCCTTTTGTCTAAGTAGGCAAAAGGTGTGCAAGTGTGGGGGTTTTGCTAAACAATGTTTAGAGTCAGACGCTGTTGAGATATGCACACACCCAAAAAAACAATGCTGGAGAAGTCAGGTCTAAGAAATGACCTATGAAATTTTAAAAATCACCACACACACACAAAAAAACAAACAGAAGAGGCAGAAAATTCTACAGAAACAGATGCAAAACTCCTCCCTACATTCCATGATTCCCAAATCCGTCAGAAGTAAGAATTAGCACAGGTTTGGAATGCAAATAGAAGAATCTCATCAAGGAGACAAAAATTGTTTAAGTTCCAGTCTTACAAGAACTATGCCTTTCCCATTAGTCAAAATAAAATTCAACAAATACAAGTTGCTTTTTACCTTTTCTGGTAGTGTCTTTCTGTAAAAGAACCAAGAGACCAGAATGTGGCCATATTTTAAAATCAGAGCAATATTTAGAGAAGGCTATTATTAATGAACTGTTGTATTTATAACCACAAGAAAAGCAAAATTTCCCTAACTGAAGATTCTTTAATACAGGAATCAGCAGCCTGTTCTATATTTCCATGAAATCAAGACATTCATAGATATTAATGAAAGAAAAAAACCAACCAGAATACAACTGAACAGAAAACAGAACACAACTGAAAAAAATTTGCTTTATCGTCAGAGACCTGGAATTTCTCAGGAATGACTTGGAAGTTCGGGGGGTGTCAGTACTTACACAAATATCAACAGCACAAAACAGATTTGGGTAACTCCACATAGAAAAACAACAGAAGAAGAAACACGACACACAAGTTTTTGGACTTGCACAAAATGGCATCATCAGAAAAAGCACCTTAAGAAGATTCTCTCAACAAGACAGCAATTAACAATCAGCATCATCCCTTTCTGCCAAACAAGACCAGAGGAAAGCTGCAGCTAAGTCATTCCAACCATAAGCTTTCTACTCTTTCAGCAACACCCTTCTGTCTAAACATACAATCCTGTCTTCTCTTCAAGTAAGTTTATTGCAACAAAACTGAATTTGTCATTATATTTACAAACAAAACAACCAACCAGCCACAGGAAAACTATTTCATAATGCAAAGGCACTATGAGGAACAATTATCTACCCTGATTTGCACATTTTTACCCTTCTCATAGAGTCATTTTATTTCAAAATCCCAAATCAAATCCCTCTCCTCTCTATGCAGAAAGTGACTTCCTGCACACACTTTGCAGCCATCATAATGCAGGTGCCAGGAGAAGCAGCTACAGACGCAGTGAAATCAGAGACTGCTGCTAAAACACGAGATCCCCCTCTCTCCCAGCACCTCTGCTCGCTACAGTCCCCTGGGCAGTCAGCACAAGGATTGGGAAGGATGCCTGCTAAAGCAACATTGGGACATTCTCCATCTTCACCAAGGTCTTGAAGGGAAAATAAATATCACAGAGAAGAGACAGATATTATTTATTACAGGCATCAACTTAGAGAATCTTCTGTGAGCTTGATTATCTGGCTTGACTCCCTCATCCCTTTGCTACACTTCACTTACCTTCTCCATCTCCCCTCCTCTCCCTTTTCCTATTCATAAGCTCACAGATGCTCTGGAGATGGTTTATGCATTTACTAATTAAGTCCTGCACCAAAACCCAAGGATATCTGCTGGAGCTGCAAACATTCCAAGACATGAAGTAGATGATCACTAACAATCCAGGCATCTGAAGCCATAAACCACAACCTTTTGCAAGCACATGCCAAGGTTGTTCTAGACCATCTCACTGAATAAAAAACAAGCTGGGGGAAAAAAACCTCCTATTTTCCACCTCAGACACTCACGCTGAAGCACAAGTTTAATGTTCAAATGTATTTCAAAATTGGGCTTTTTGTTACCACAATATCCCAACACTCAAGAAGTAAAGAGGCCAGGAGGAATGCACCTACTTCATCTCATAATGCAGATACTGCAGACTGCAAGCACATGCTTCAACAGCAAAAGGAAATCCAAGTTATTATTCCTAGAGTTGCTTACACTACTTCCTACAAATATCTACTGAAGCCCTTTGAAATGAAGTGTTAAGTGTCCCATAACAGCAAACAACTGATTAAAGTGAAGAACTCCAAAGGAAGATTTCCAGCTCATTTCTGAAAAACTAAGGATCTGCACTGCAGAAAGACACAACATCTTACCAGGAGATAACTGTTGTGCAGCAGTTCCTCTGAACCCTCTCTACTGCTTTTGAGTAGGGAGGAGGAGGGAAAGCACTGCTTAGCTCCCTTTTTAAATCTGAAGCCAAATATGAAGTAGAAGGAGTGACTCTTCACTAAAAACTCCAGGAAAAAGAAGCCTCCTTTCTAAACCACCTGGCTGGCTGATGGTGCTTGGTTGGGTGTTGCAGCACAAATGTCTCACCAACACCTCTTAGAGCTACCAGCTGTATTTCACACTAGAATCATGAGGTAGGAAAGTTGTCTGTTCATTCTAGCACCTCAGCAGACTGCAAGACTACACAAAGGCCTTTTGACCACAATTCAGTTTCAATTTGAATTAATTCATTCACAGCTGCAATAAAAACCAAAAGGAAAAGCTTAATCACCAGAGAAGTCCATACCATAGTTCTGTACATCTTCTGGAACTTTAGATTCACCAGAACTGAAACTTTAAAAATCCATGAAAGCAGAAGCTTGAGTGTTCATCAAGCAAGCAAGCACAGAGCTCCAGTGATAACAATGGGAACTGGAAATGCTTGGCAGGCATTCCATCTTTATTCACTAGATCACTGTCTAAATGCTGCCAAACTAATTAAAGTAACTCTGTAAAACTACCACTGTAAGAAGAGACGTGTTGAGTAGCCCATGCCGTGCCTCAGAATCCTTATCCTTCGCTGGAGGGATGAGGGACAGAGATGCACTTGCAGTGATTTCAGCACACAGGGAGACTCCCGTCACTGTTACATCCTGCAGGATTAACAACCAGCGAGAGGAAAGAGCACAGCGAGCACTGACAGCACTTTCATGGAAACAACAGAGCACGTTCCATAGGATGCCAGCATCCCCCTGCCAGACAAACCTTTGTGTGGACGCACTGGAAAAGCGGCTGCGTGTCGCCTGCGTCCAGGCTTATCAGCACACTGCCAGCAGAGCTGTTTGTCGGGCATGTGACTTTTCCATGACCAACTTTTTCATTTGGTACTGTACTGGATCAACAATGCGTTACATTCATGTCTTAAAGGGCAACCTACGGGGAATGGAGCAACCCCAGGAAATAAGCAGAGCCTTAAACACAGGAGAGCACCCTGTGATGACATGGGCCTTACTGCCCTTACTGTCCATCCCCAACCCGGCCACTGCCCTCACAGCCAGGAACAGCAGTGTCCATCTGGGCTGCCTGCCCACCCCAGCCCGCACACCCGGCGTGCTGGAGACATGACCTTGCACAGGGCTGTTATCAATGCTCCAAGGAGCAGTGCAGAGAGCAGGAATTCAAACACAACACCCTGGACCTCACTTTGTGAAAGGCAAAGCAGCTCATGCCCTCTTCACCAGGACAGGGATTCACTTTTTTTGTTGCATTTTGTTTTCTAAACTTCTCAAAGTTTCCAAAAGCAAGGAAGAGTGGCTCAGACTTACAGAGGTAGGGACCAGCTTCCTCTCCACATTGCAAAACACCACTACGCATCAGAACATGGAAACAACAAGCACACACACTGTTCCAATCTGGCCTCTCACTCGTATCTGAGCATCCATTCATGTCTCTGCCACCACCACCAAACCCCTATCCCTTCCTCTGGCAGTGATACACAAAAAACATGAACTGGGAAGCTACAGAATGACGCAAGGACAGCCGAAATGTCTTAGCTGTGCTGCTGATCCGTTCACACAAACCTGAGAATAACTCAACACCAGATCACGAGAACGATGATTAATGGTTCAAGTATGTCCTGCTCGTAAGAGGCACAAAGTTACAATTAGCATCTAAATAATATTTTATAGGCTTCAAGTTTACCAGACTTTGTCATCAGTAGACACAAAGATCCAAAATGTAAGCTTTACTGTTTCAAAGTTGTCTATAGAGGAAAAAATGTATCTATTTCACTTTCACTCCATCTTAAAAGTTTTAGCATCTTGTTAAAAAGAGAACTGGCACACTCAGCAGCTATTCTGAATCACTGGCTGACTTCCTCACTTTCCACATCTTTAAAGATAATCACAATTACATCACTAATAATCCATTATTTATCTGGATTCCCGTCATCCAGTGACTGAGTAGTTTCTACACTGCCTTTTTCAAAGCTAAAATGTGACAGGAAACAAAATCATGCATGTTCTTCTTGTACCAAAAATAGCTTTTTAAATAGTATTTAATATAAAGAAAAAGAGGAAAAAAGCCAGAGCCACAGAAGTGCCACTCCTAAAGTTTGGAGAGCACCATAAGATTTCTAGCATTTTCTCAGACTTGGTATTTGTTAATATTTTACATCTAATTCATACTTTTAATACAGAAAACAGACATTAAAAGAATCCAGTATTTTCAGTCACTCATTTAGACTTAATTTTAAAAAATAATTCTCAAGATTCAATTCTTATTATAGATATTTTTCTACAAAAAGCCTACATTTCATCATTCTGGCTTTACTGAGTTTTGATCTATGAATCATCAAGAACATTCTGTGGCAAATCCATACCGCCTTTTAAACTGAAATCCAAATGCATTTTTAAAGCACAATAACAGCCACAGGCACTTTTTAGAAAAGGCATAAACTCCTTTAACGGGCACGTATCCCAATATATTAAGTAAATAATGCACATGCAAGGGGGGCACGAATACACTGTCAGCATAAACTGACATGGAGTCTGCTTGATTGGATTCAGCTTCATTTAATCATTACTGCTTTAAGTGCTGAATCTATTTTACTGGATTTTTTAAATAAAACATACTTCCATCCCCCCATATCTCCCCCCCCCCCCAAAAAAAAAAGAAAACAGAAAAAAAAAAAAAAACAAAAAACAAGAAAACAAGAAACCAGACCAACAGGTAGATGGGGATGAAGTGACCATCGGGGTCACATCACACCAGGACTGTGGCAAAGCCAAAAACCGAATTAGAATCGGGAGCCCGGCCCAGCACCGCAGTGAGTGCTCAAACTCCTCACAGAGCCAGAGTCGGTGACAAAGGGAAAAACACGCCTTCTCCAGCTCGCTTTCTCCTGTCACATCACCCACAGCCGGGAATGATGATGGAAAAGGTGCATTTTTAGCACTTTTCCTCACAGCTCCCATCTCCAGGCGGCAGCNTCCCGCCCGCCGCCGGTGCCATCTTGGAGCCGGGCAGCGCCGCCGCCGCCGCCATGGCGGGGCCGGGCAGCGCCCCCCGGGGAGCGAGACCCCTCAGGCACCGCCCGGGCAGAACCGGCGGCGGAAAAGCATCTTCTGCCTCCGGGAACGGCCGGTCAGAGGAGGGGATGGTCCTGCTCTGCTCTGCAGTGGTCTCACCTTGAGTCCNCCCCGGGATCGGAGAAAACTCCTCCGGGAAAGAAAGCAGCGAGGGCGAGCGGCGGGGCCGAGCGGCCGCTCCCGCCGNGTGGTCTCACCTTGAGTCCTGTGTGTCATTTTGGGCACCTGACTATAAAAAAGGGATTAAGCTGTTGGAGATGATCCAAAGGAGGCCATAAGGATGGAGGAAGATGGNTGGCTGGGGCTCCCCCGTACCTGGCAGTGCGAGACGACGAGGCTCTGGTTGCCTTCCCCGTGGTACTTCCATTCATTCTCATCCATCTTCTCCACTTCCATGCCCGGCCCGGGCCGCGCGGAGGGCAGGAGCAGCCGCCGGNAAAAGGAGACGGAGGGGAGACCTCATCTTTATCAGGAACCCACCCAGAGCGGCATCAGGCACTGAACAGGCTCCCCACGGTTGGGTCACAGCCCCAAGGCTGACAGAGCTCAAGGAGAGTTTGGACAATGCTCTCAGGGACAGGGTGGGATTTTGGGGTGTCCATGAGCTGGACTGTGATCCCAATGGGTCCCTTCTCACTCAGTGTGTTCTATGGTGTGGTGTGTCCATATAACATACTCACTGCGTGGAAGATGCTCACATCTGCAGCAGAGGCTCTGTGCGTGGTCCAATACCCAAAATAGGGGAGGCTTTGATCCCTTTGGGATTGTGTTTCACAGAATTGCAGAATCAATTAGGCTGGAAAAGATCTCCAAGATCATCAAGTCCAACTTATGACCACTCACCACCTTGTAAACCCAACACTAAGTGCCACATCCAGTCTTTCCTTAAACACCTCCAGTGACTCCACCATCCACCTGGGCAGCCCCTTCCAATGTCTCTTCAGCTACAGTTTCCAGCTACACTGGTTTGAATTTTACAGATGTTTTCTCTTGCAGTTAAGTGTCTGTTTAACTAGCCTTGTGCTCCAGGTCATTCAAATACCCAAATGCTACAAGCAGAAAGATGAACATCTATGTAACATTCTTTAAAAATTAAACATTACGCTGTTTTCCTTACCCCTACCAACCCACCCTCCCAAGTATAAATATACACATACATTATTTACAATAAATACAAAACAATCTAAAGATCCAAACTCCCTATCACAAACATGGCATTAAATTCTAGAACCCTTCATCCAGCAATTTTTATGACCATGTGTTTTGACCGCAAACAGTGAAACCTACCCTTCAGTGACCATTTTAAAACAATCCCTAAGGGCTCTCACAAGGCTCTTCATAACAGGGGCCAGGCTGACACAAAAGGAGGTAATTAACACTCAGAAGTTTTCCTCTGTAAAATGAACATTTGTATAATTTGGACAGTACTCAAACTGGACTCTCTATTGCAGCTTTTCAAAAGAAAGTCAAAGCAGAGCAAACTGTGCCTTTTTAACAGAGAGAGAAGATGCACCTAAAAGGCTGAAAATAAAACCTGCATAAATCTGCAGTGAGTCATTGATCTTTTTTTTAAAATGTGTGTGGTGCTGTAACTTAAACACTTATCATCCAATTTCACTAAACTTAAAAAAATGAGGGTTAAACAAAATATGTGCCAAAACACTGACTGATAATCACTTTTCCTTTTTTAGCATTTTATAGATGCCTACATGAAAAAGGAATGCTTGCTCCTTTGGCCATTTAATAAAGATGAAAATAATGACAGTGATATCTTTAAAGTAGGTTTCTGTCATCTGTGGTTGCAAAGTTTCTCTATGTTGTGTAACTAGAAACACGTATCTAACATACAAGAATTAACCATACTATCCTGACTTTTAGGAGTGTTATAAAGAGATTTCACTCAGGACTGTAAGATTGTGGTATTTATGATACTTTCATTAAAAGATAACTGTACTTCAGGGAAATAGTATTTGAACACTTATTAGGCTTACATGGAGAAATACAAAGGGAAATAATATCAATGTATTGTCTTGCAATGGCAAAACTAATTTGTCTCAATTTTAAAAGGAACTCGAGCATAGCAAGTTCTTTCGTAGTTCTAAAAAATGCACACCTACAGAGCTGAAAATAAAGTGGGGGGTTTGAGTGCAAGGGTAAACAACACTGAGAACACCAAGTTTTAACAAACTCCTCTCTAGCAGGGCACTTCACTCTCCACCTTTTCCTCCAGCATTCCAAGGTGCAGAACTACCACTTGGGCAATTTGAGGTGGTGCTCTGAAAACACACTGGTGAAACCTAAAGCTGGAAGGACAAAAGCCTATTGAATATATGTTATTTCTCCCTGCGTTATCAGGTTTTATTACTCATTCCAGGTATTATCTACAATGTGCTTGGACTGAAGTATCAGAAGCTTTGGTGCCATTAATGACTTTCAGGTATTGCTTAACTGGAATTCCCCTGTCAGGTGCTGTAACTACAGCTGCTGTGGACATACCTGGATGGGTTTTAATTAGGTGCCTTGAGGTCTGCGAGCACAGAGCTCAGTGACCTGCAAAATCCACCTGGGGATCTCAGCAGATGGCCAGGTATCCTGTGTGTTTCAGTAGGTAAATAAGTCAATTTAAAACTGCAGCAGGAATGCATAATGTAATGGTACCTTCAGTTCTCCAGCTCCCACTTCATCCCCTCACCAGTTCCTTTTCTGATGTCACACGAAGGAGTTAGGAGCACCACAAGCCTGAAACATATTTCTTTTCCTCAGAGTGCTGTAACTGCACTGTGCTTTGTGGCACAATTCCTGGTTTTGGGGGCTCTTCAGTGTTAGGAAGTCATCAACACTGGACTCTCTCATTTGCCATCTTTGGAATTTGTAAGTTCACCAGGGAATGAGAATGAAATGGTAAGAACAGTCCACAGTTCACTTACTCCCTTTGAGAAGGAAAAAAAAAAGATCAGGCAAGTATTTAATGTTAACATTCTTTGCTATAAAAAGTTCATTAAATCCACATCTAAGGGAAGAAAAATAGCATTACCTGAGACTCGTGATAAAATTGTGTGCCAATAATACAAAGGTCTTGTAAGCTCATAAGAAGGATTTTTGCTAAAATAGGTACATCTTAGTTCTCCTGGTTCCTAAAATGAAAGGCTTCTATATAAAAGAAAGGATATTTTGTTCTTTATGAAAAGAGTAATCATGATACAAAAGATCCTATCCTGTGACCTAGAAATATCTGCCTGGGGAAATCAGGTTTAAAAATCACAAATTTAAGGCAGTGAATGTCCAAAAATATTAAATGGACTTGATAATACCACAGTGAAATTGTGCTACAAAATACTATTTGTTTTAAATAGTTTAGTAATAGTTTTTACTACACCATTTTCAGCTTCAAAAGATAGAATTATGTTTAAACAGGATTGCGTTTCATACTTTTATTATACTCAGACCAGCAGAAATGGAATATACTTATGTAACTCACATCATTCAAATTTTCAAGCTTTGGTTTTTTTCTCAGATCAGGACAACACCACTGCTCCATGCCATTGTTATTTCTTGAATCCCTGGTTTTTCTACATAATTTCACACACATACTAACAGTGCAGGAAATTTCATGCTCCAACTGTCATTTCACCATCTCACACTGACTGAGAATCACTGACTCTACAAAGAAAAAAATATTAGAATAGGACTGGAGTGTGTCACTCAGTGGCTTTTTTAGAAAGCATATGTGGTACTTTGAACTGCAGTAAAATACTGTGGAAATAAAGGAAGTCATAGCTTCAGGAATAGGGCTGTAAGTAGCAAGAAAGGTGACTTAGGTGAATAAAGATAAAGCCACATCTATGTTGTTAGAAGATAAGAGTCTGCACAAGCTTACCACAGATGTGAATAAACAGGCATTATAACTACCATGAACTTTAATTGCTACATAATGTCTGAGGGAGCTATAAAGTTACAGAGGCAGCATAAAGAAGAACTCTGTAGTGTATATCTAACTCCAAAGAATTGCCAGGACAGACAATATTTTTTACACATAGACAAGACAATTAAAAACCATTTCCTCTACACAGGAGTCCTGTATGTTTATTTAAAAAAAAAATACAACTATTTACCAGTGGAACACGATCTAAAATGAAAAACACTGTTGTGGTGAATTTTTTTGACTGGTAAGAGAAAAAAATATGGAAAAGAAGATAAATTGTAGGAGGCCATTAAAGCAGAAGACTATGGTGAAATCCTAGTAGCTTGGACAGGGTATTAGGGCAGAAAGGAACAAGACCAACCCCATCTAAGCACCTCCGTAAAGTCTGTTCTTACAGCCTCTCATCTGCGGGCAAGGAAGGAAAGATGAAGGAATAAAGAGCTTTTAGGTCTTGCCTTGTATTAAAGGACATACCAGCAACTAAAAAACTGGGTACTCTTTCCATAAAGAGGTGAAAGCAGAGCAGTTCTGTAGCCTGGGCAGAACTCAGGCAGCCACAGCACTTGTGCTGCTTTCAGGCCAGGCCAGCACTCCTCAGTGCAGGTACTTGGCTGTTCATGCTGCACTGTTTGCTCACCATCAAACACCTCTTGCAACTGCTCCTGGGAAAACACTTTATTGTCTCCTGTCACAAGCATACCCCAGCCTCGTGCCCAGCCCTTGAGCCTGTTAATGGTTAAAGGACAGCATTAAACTTCTTTTTGACACAAGCCCTGTCTGAACCTCTTTAAACAGGGAAGAGGACATGTAGATTAACCTGGTTTGCAGCCAAACTGCCATCATTTGGCAACACACCTCTGTGGGAAAACCTTGAAACCTTCCCAGTAGAACTTTTAGTTCACTGAGTGCAAGGTGTCCTGAAGATAAATTACAAATTGGTGTAAATTGGTCACATGTTAACATTTCAGTTTATATCCAGAAATACCAAGCAGCAATACATGGGAGTGGTACAGACACACGGGGCATCAGTTTTTGTACTTTCTGAGAAATTCAGATTTATGTTCCCTGGCACAGCTGTCAAATACTTTCAAAGATATAGCTCCTTCAATTCATACATACTACATTTTATTGACCATGGTGTTAATAATTTTGGAGTGATCTCAGTACACAAATGGCACCACACAAATTTAATGTTCCCCCTGACCAGCTCCCTTGAAGAACCCAATTTACTGGAATTGTCATGATTGATATCAATAAGCAGAACTGATGAATAGCCAAGAAACATGTTCTCAAATTCTAAACCTCACATTATCTGTCCTCTCCAATACATAAACACAGATGCAATGCAGTGCCCAAGCAGAGACACCAATATGAACATTATGGAATCTCAAAAGAGTGATCTTGTTCTCCATTCCAACTCTGGCCGTATATTCCCGCGACTCTCTCACATTGCCCTTGGCACACAGACACCCATGAGTCACCTCAGAGCAGATGATTCATCAAAGGAACGGTCAGGTTTTCTCTGGTGGGATTTTTTTCCCCCAGAAATTGTTTAGTTGACTCAGCAAAGCATCGTGACACACGGCACAGCCACACAAGCGCTGCAGCCGTCACCGGGGGAGGAGTGGGAACGCGTCCCAAAGCGTCCGGGAGCGCAGCATTTGCCATTCTGCTGCCAGCTCACTCTCAGACCACGTTAAGCTGATTATGAAACTGCACTTTGAGCAGCTGCAGAACCTCCTGGCAGGGCCAACATGCAGGGCCCTTCCAAGGAAAGGAGAAAACACACAGACGGAACAGATATCTCTGGGTGTGCTCTGAAAAAGCGGCTGAGAGCACAACAACGAGGAAATGTTTCGGGAGAGAAAATTATGGCTCATTCAGCAGTGTAGGAGCTCTTACTGACAGGAGGGTTTGGGTTGCTTTTTTTCTGTCTCCNAGGGTTTGGGTTGCTTTTTTTCTTTCTCCTCCAGAAAAACACATGGTTTTGAGTCCTCCCATGCCCTCGCTGCTCCATCTACCCAGGTTATAAAAGAGAATTGAAGGGATCTGCGCCATCAGAGGATCAGTGATAACACATTCCACTAAACTTTATTGATTTAAAACAGCTATTTCAAAGGTGACAATCTCCAGTTCTCTTGATTAAGGTGGAATGAAGTGGATGCCTAACAAGTGATTATGAGATCTCCCTGACTGAATGTCTGCCAAAACCAAGTGCAATATCCATTGCAATAAACATCTTTATGATGGTGTCTCACTTGTATACTCATTACTCATATTTATGCTTTTGTTTCATCTCACACCTTTCCAATAGATTTCCAGGGAAAAAAAAATCCAAGTTGATTGGAAAAGAACTATTCCTAACAGTGACAGGAAGATAAATATACTGGAATATATATATACACACACATATATATATAGGCACACACATACCCACCCTAGATCTCCCAAGTCAAGCTTTTTAGCAAGGAATTAAATTTAAGATGATTGAATGAGCATAAATTCTAGATTAAATTCTACACTTATTAAAACAAAAACAAGACCAAAAAGCAGTTAAGCCCCTTCTCACCCAAAGCTTGGCACCTTGGAAGGAACAAATCCATCTGGCATGAATTTATAGATTAAGAAAATATACATTGATGTCCTATTTGATGGCTGGTTCTGCACCTAAGAATCTGTGACACTGCATTACAGTGGGGGGAAAAAAAGGCATTTATATTTACCAAATCATACCTGGAGACAGGCATTTAATTGCAGTTACAGGTTTTCCAGGGGTT
This sequence comes from Aleadryas rufinucha, assembly GCA_013397815.1. Lineage (NCBI taxonomy): Eukaryota > Metazoa > Chordata > Aves > Passeriformes > Aleadryas > Aleadryas rufinucha. The sequence goes on along the minus strand of VZTH01006501.1, from coordinate 146,176 downwards.
TACAATGTTGCAAAATAGATAAAATGGGAAACAGCCTCATCTGCTGGTTTGAGGAGACACTGCCAGGTGTATTGCTTTCTTTTGCCTCTCCATGTACATCTCCTGGATCTCACAGAATAAAATCTATAGGACTGAATTTTGGGTTTGTTTGGTTTTGGGGTTTTTTTCAGCAGCAAAGCCGTTTGCACACATTCCTCATCTGATTGGGAGATCCCAGATAATTCAGTGAAAGGAGCAGCTCTGAATTTACTTTCTGGCTCTGTCTGTTCATACAGACAGACACATCTAAAGAGATTGCTCAAAAAGAGTTCCCATTATTTAAGTTCCTTGTAATTTTATTGAAGCTTCATAGTGTTCCTAAATCAGCTATTCAATGGCACTATTTGTTTCAAACAGAAATGTTTGATGGATATTTTTGCTGTTGAGGTTTTTTTTGTTTTTTTTTTTTTTTTTTTAAATTAATTTTAAAAAAAGCTTCTGAATAAAATTATTGGAAAATATACCGATTTATCTTATTAAACTTCTTATTAAAAAGCATTAGCATTGAAATAAGAATGAAGAAATGAGTGGGAAACAGTATGGGATAACAGGTCACCCTGAGCTTAAGGATGTATTTTTTGCTGTCTTTTTAAGTCTCAATGCACCAGAAGAGGATCAAAGGCAACGGAAACAAACAAAAGGAAAAAACTTAAAATAGGAGTGAGGATTATAGATGGCAGTTGTAAAGATGAAGTCAAAAAGTAGAAGAAAGGAAGACAGAAGCAAATAATACAAGAAAGGTGCAGAATATCAAAGGTCCTAAGCCTGAACTGTTATTTTTTAAAGCAGATTGCATTTCAGAGCTTGGTCCTAGAACTCAATTTATCATGATGTGAAAATCACACCATAACTATTCTTTATCAAGGACACAGCACTAAACCAAAATTGCATAAAGAGGCTTCACAGGAGATTAGATTCACATAGACTCAAAGGGAAAAAATGCCATTTCAGAATAACCCATGTTATCTGCCAAAACCTGGCTCACCAGAAATTGCTCACAGCAATTATTCAGAAAAGGAGCAGCCTAACCAGAACTTACCTGTTGTCTGTACAGCTGTACATACATTAACTTTCTTGGACAATTCAGTGTCCCTGAGAGATGGAAAAATAATTTATTACAAGATCCTTGTACAAGGATCACTCTATGATCATTTAAAGTAGAAGGGCAAGCATACAGATTTTATCCTTTAAGCTTTTAGCCTTCCCCTGAATGCATTCCTTCCACTCTGTGAACATTTCCCAAGGGCCTTTCTGAGTTTTGAGAAAAACTTGAATTTCCCTTTTATTTCCCATCACTTGCATCTCGTGCCCCCACTCCCCTCATCTGCCTACAGGCATCATTTTACCCCTCTGGGCTCTTCCCACAAGGGATGCTTTGCAGGATATTTTGGTGGAATGATAAATAATCCTGCTCATGCATTGTCTCTTTACTGAGACAAGAGATCATTGGAACACTGGGACAGAGCAAAGGCTTCACTGGGAAAAAAAACCCCACAAATAAGAGCTTGATCTGTCAGGAATTTCCCTTTACTAGCAGTAGGTTTGGGAAGCAATGCTTTATTTCATAACCAGGGATGCTGCACTTTATGAGATATAATTTCCTTCCTGCTGGAGCATTCCTGCTATACCGTTACAGGATACATTCTTGCTATATTCGTGTTCTGTCAGGACAGTTGTTGTAGCTTAGGGGTTTTTGGTTATCCCTGTATTTAGATAAGCTTTACAAGATATTCAAAACAGGCACACCCATGCACATGTTAGGAATAAAGTGAAACTACAGCAAACTTTCACAGGCATTGTATTGTCCTTTTAGACCATGATGCATGATATGAAGTTAGTTGTCCTTTCCTGCTATCAAAGTTTCAGGCCCACTCCTTCACATTGCTGCCAACTTAAAATACCCATTTGATTTCACATACATTTTAGTTTTTAACTCTTGCAGAAACAAACTAGAATATTTGGTTCTAACAAATATTTACCTTTAGCAAAAGTAGCCATTGTTCTGCCATCAGTTTCCTAAAGCAATCATTCCAAACAAGATGTCTAAAGTAAAGGAAGTGTTACTGATAAGTCATTTCAGTTAAAACAAATGCACAGGAGGCTTTCTATATGAATGGGGAGTTTATAAAATACATGACAGTAGGAACACTGATCTACTGCTTTATTTGGGTTTATATGGAGGTGTCCACAGAGGTACCAAATGGTCTACATAAAAATACAAAAAACAGTCTCTTTTCCAAAAACTATAAACAAAGATGCAAATAGCAGGTCCATAAATAAACCACAAGGGTAGAAAATTTTCCCCCAAGACTGCTAATCATTAAAAAGCTCAGCCTTGTCTTTTTATAAAGACTGTGACAACCTTTAGATTTTGCATACAAAGTTTTCAGTTCCTCTGTTTTTCTGCAGCACAGTGAAATGTTTGTCAGAACACAGGATTGCAGCCTGTAAATGGTAACCCTGCCTTTCACACTGTCTCTTTGGGTGACCAGTGTCCCATTCCTCTGAAACAGGGAAAACACTCAACAGCTACTGAAAAACATTGGTGGAATGAGGTGAGAGCCAGCACTGATGTGACACATTTAGGAATGAAGAATATTGGAAAAAACTAGAGAACAGTTTGACTGCATCCACAGGAATTCCGTTGTGAAAACAGTGCTTACAAATTTGGGGGGAACAGAAGGAAAGATAAACAACACTCAGTGAGTTTCAAACAAAAAGAAACAAATGCCAATTAAAGACATCAGCTTATACTTGGGGGAAAAAAAGGTTAAAAATTGCAAATTAGGCATGAAACAGGAGACATCAGTATTATAAGTGAAGAATACTTACTGGGTGTCACAGTTTAACAATATATTTTAGAGCTACTACTTCACTAGCAGTTTTAAACAAGAATAAAACTAGCTGTAAATAGGCATAAAGCTGAGATGCTGAACATGGAACTCCAGCTTTAATTTGTTTAATTATGTGCCTGAAGCAGTGGAAATAATTCATCACAGCAACATGTTAAATATTTAGTTTACAAGCAGTGACCCACCCCAGGAAATAGGTTACAAGAGAAACAATAAGCCAGCACTGTTATCCAAAAAAAAAAAAATCCAATCTTCAGAAATATTGAAGTAATTACCAAAGGAAAAAACTGCTGAAAAATTGCAAATATTCTAAAACTTATTAGCAGAAGGTATATGAAAAAAAAAGAACAGTAAATAGTATTTAGGATCCTGTCTGATATGCTGAATATGTTACAGGTAACTTTTTCCAAAAGCATAATTGTTTGCCCACACACAGTTAACAAAGCTGATACCAGATCTCAGTATTCCCAGCCCTAGTTCCCTGTGAAGTGATAGTGGAACAGATCATTCTCTTTGCAAAAAGAGCTTCCAGGCCATTTAAAATACCGCTGCCAGTAAGAACAGACTACAAAAGGCTCATTGCAATATAGTGTTACACTGGCCCATCTGGTACAAAAACAGGAGCTGTAGTGAGGCTGGAAAGAAATGCCTCATGGAACCTCTGGATTCACCTTCCCTTTTTACCCAGTGCTGGTTACTGTCCCAATTCATTGTCAAGATGTGGTGTCTGCCAATCAACAAACAATTTCTCTTCATTTCATGTTGATGCAAACATTTAACAAATTGAATGAGAAAAGATTATGTGAAAGATTCTGAAAGGCAAGGAGGGAAGGGAAAAGGGCAACAAGTTGTCTGTATGTGCTTTTCTGCTGATTTCTAGTCACAAACTGAGACAGAGACACAGCCCCCTCTGGATCACAGCTAAAATGAAGCCCTTTTGGCAAGTTCAATGTCCAGTGTTTTAGAACACATTTAGAAAAAGAATCACTATTAAAGGTTTGTGGAAAGAAAAGGAAATATTTTAGAAAACACACACAGCTTTCCCTGAATACACCACGAAGCCATATGGTGCACACATACAGTTGTGACACAACACAGCCAAATTATTTTCCTTTCTGCTGAGGTGACTCACAGAAGAGCTAAGGTTTCAGCTACAATTAAATCTTCATTTGATCCTTCAGCAAGTGGAAGCAGCTCCATGAATCTAACACAGGGCTCAATTAAGCAGTGCAAGTGCCTCAAGTGTTCATCCAGGCTGAGCCAAAAGGCTTTTAATGCTAAATACAGGAGGAATTCCACTGACTCCTACAGAAGCAACAACTTAAAAAGCGTAGCACTGAGTCACTGAAAAAGGCCTGTCAGAGACATTAGCTAAACATCAGTGAAAAGACTAATGATAAAATCAAGTGTTGCATAAATATCACAGTTCATGACTCTGAATTAATTTTGTTCAGCAAAACCTCCATCCATCAAAATACCTAATTCCACATCAAATGTTCAGCACTACTACTAAATTCAAGTACATGTTTAATTACTCTTAATTGATGACTTAGCATGCACACGTCAACCACTTCAAAAATTAGCTCACATCGAAATACTCAATGGTTTCAGTATCAGCCCATCACACTGTGAGGCAAAAAGAACAAAACAACCCTCTCCCAACACATTTGTGCATTTTTTTCCTATCTACAGGACAAATTCATTTACAAAACTCTTGCATCATCCCTTAACACACAGTCAGGAGAGATGTGACCTCTGATATCTACAGAAAAAACCCAGCACGCTTCCCAGAAGAGAGGATTTGTATGAGTAATACATTATTGTCAGCCCTAAATAAAACATTATCTCATCATACACATTATGAGAATTCTGTTCCCATTTCTTCTTGATAATCCAAATTCACAGAGTGAGATAAGGCAAGTCTGAGGGGTCAGCTTTTATAGTAATCTATTCCAAGAACATATAAAAGCCTAAGCACTGTAGTAGTTTATGTTCTTTTCCATCACTCCTACATGTGTCTTTATGCAAATTTAACCCTCAGGTTGCACATTTGCAACAGAAACATTCCCAGAATGCTGTTTTGATGCTAATGATGCTGTATAAATAATATTTAGGGGACTAGTGCAAAGTGTCAACTGCATATTCATACCATACATGTGTACAGTTATTAAAGTAGAATTTCATATAAAAATGCAGAACACTTGGAATTCTCAGTAGTACTTCACTCACCTGTGTGCAACATGAAAAATAAAGCTTAGGCCTTGTGGGTAATGTAATTTCTAAGTATTTGTAAATATTTATTAATAACAGGCAAGTTCCTTCCCTCCTCAGAGTCCCAGTGGAGGAAAGCAAGTTCCAAGTTGGCATTCAGGATAAAATGAAGTTTAGTAGTTTGAGGATACAACAATCTTGCTTCTATGCAGCATTCTCTTCTAACTACCCAGAGGTGCTGCAGCAACCAGAGCCCAGACAGATCATGAAGCATTTTCTGGTAGAACCTACCTTTTTCCTCAGTTTCTTGTGTGTTTGTTCATTTTTCCATTCATGCAGCAGAAAATCCTGGGAGTTACACAAGTCGTATCAGTCATCTGAGGCCAAAGTCATTAATTGATCATTGAAATGATCAATTTAAGCCCAGTTTGCATGACTGGGCTCTTGCCTCATCCCAAACGTCATCCCGCAGGCACAACAGCTCTACAGAAGAACTGCTTGATGAAGTTCTCTGTACCCACTGCTACTGAACCACCGATAAAGTTGGTAAGAATTTATCCTCTAAAAAATTCACGCTGAAATGTGCTGCATCATAGCATCTACAAAGACTGTATTTACTTTTATATATGCATTTTTCTTTTAAAAATGTGGTTTGTTTCAAAGATGAACTCCCATACTTGGCATATCTCCAGGATTACGAACTAATTTCTCTAAAATGGGTGTTTATTTAGCACTAGAGGTTTGCTTGAAACATTATCGAACATTTTGGTGATAGAATTTTTTCTTCTTCCTAGTATGTTTTGAAGTTATTTTATCAAGAAACATCTTTGCAGCTTTGTCTTTCAGTAACTTAAGACTGATTTGCTGTTTAATTTAGCTGAACAGACATTTATTGTCTTTTGCAGTTTTTATTTCTTTGGATTTTTAAGAACCACTGGGAAGAATAACTGACATAACATAGCAGCTTCTCCTAATGAGGCTATGCAAATATTACCATCAATAATCGAGAGCCCAGTGGTTTAAATTAATGATAAAACCAAGGTGGTCACAAATCACAGTTTAATTTGCCCTCTCATTGCCTCCTGACACCTTTTAGACATTGATAGTCCTGCTGATTGCAAACAAGGGGCAGCTGAATCTCACAGTGCAAAGGGACTCTCCCAAGCAGATAAAAGATCCTTCCATGCAATTCCATCTTAATTAAAACACATTGCCCAAAGTTACCCAAATTACAAGCTAAAATCAGCAGTTTACTTCTCAATGAAAATTTTACATAGCCTTCGATCAGAAAGCAAAATATCACTTATTATTAGAATAAATTCACTCCCCAGCAAGAAAACCATGAAAATAAATAAGTCTATTACTCCTACAGCTTAAATATTACTAAGAGTTACTCTAGAACCATGAGAAAAATAATTTATAAAAAGTGTCAACCTTACTAGTCAAGAACCAGCACACCTCTATTACCCAAGAATACAAATATTCCCACTCTGCCATGGCAACGTGGATCAGCCTGGAGAAATCACACACAGCCAAAGGGATGGCTGAGTGCTGCTACACTGAGACAGCATGAGGCAGAAATTAAGATTGGATCCAAATTCTGAGTCATAGTTAGAGAAAACCAAGGTGAAACAGAAAAAAACCCCCAACATACACAGATGATTGTGAAGTTAAAAAAATCTGAAGGAAGCTAAAAACGCGGGAGGAAAATCCGTGGTTCAAATAGGTAAGAAAACCAGTTATGCAAAGGTAAAGACCTTTTAAGATACATCAGCACTTAAATGAATTCTAGTTCTGAAAAGAGAAAGATGGTAACATTGCTAAAGTGATCAGCAAAAGGCTGGAAGTGATCAATAAACATTGCCTACCTGTATTTGGTAATATAGATAATTTTGTACTGCATAAGGATAATGAAATAATGAAAATATACTTATGACTAGACCAGATAATATAAAAATAATAAATGTTAGGATAAGAAAAAACATAACCACAAAGTCTAGAAAAATGGCCAAGAGAACTGCTTTAGGATATCAGTGGGACCCCAATGTCTATTTCCAGTGCATGTGGGAACAAATAGAAAATTTCTCTGGAGTAGGTGTCTCAATATAAAATAAATTAATAACTAATAATTGCAGGAGACTTACAAGACTTTTAATCATGAATTAAATGTAAAAAGGAGGTTAATTAATCAGGTTAATTTATTCACTTCATAATAAGAGTATAATTCAAAGGAGAACAATATCATTAATGCAAATCAACACAGCTTTACAGAAAGCTACTAAACAAACCTGGGATTGTCCTTTGCGTGAGCAATCACAAACTCATTATTTAGGTTTTTACGAGGCACTTCACCTGAAGCATGTGGCATTCTAGACAAAATAACAGTGAAGAATGCATTACAGGAATTAAAAATGATTTAAGTGAAAGACCTCATATTTTTAGCAATTCTGTGGGTACTTCTCCATTGTTCTCAGTGAAGTGAAGCTCCCAGCACTGTCAGTGCTGGTGAACAGCAAATCGTGGTGGGAACGGAGCGATCCGGATCTGTTGGTTCACTGCACTCATTCCTTGGGAACACATTCTCAGGCACATATTAAAAAATGGAACAAGTGTTGGCAGAAAGCATGTATGTAAATCTCAGTTAAAAGAAAATTATTTATGCTCAAACTTAAAAAGCTTAATCTTTTTAATCCTTTAAACATGAAAACCAGGCTTAATTTGATGGCAATATGAAATGCTACACACTGAAATCCTTTCATCTTGAGGATAAGGAAATAAGGACACCAATGTTCAGAAACTAAAGCTAAACATCCCAAATTTCATATTTTAATTTACCTAGCACTAAAGGTAATAGAATCTGAAACAAGCACAGACAATCCCCTTATGTCTTGAAGTTCTCATATCAAAACCATACATCTCTGAGCTCTGAGGTCCCACTAACGACTCAGGGGGGTGATACACAATAATTGCAGTGCAGAAGTGGTCAGGCTGTATAAACACTAGCAGGACCTTCTGTCTCAGGTGGATTTTACCACTCAGACAAATGTTACATAATCAATTTGGCAGCAAGGCAAGATTTTGGAGAAACAGGCAAATGCATGTTTTTTCCCCTCTATTTCAGCTTTAGCTATCCAACAGTTAACCCATCCTCATCCAAACAAGCATGTTCTGATTCTTGTCCATGTATTTTTACTGCTTCAAGGAGGCCAGCATGCAATAATCCTTCCTGCAGAATCCAAACCAGCCTGTTCTAAGCCATGACTGATTAGATGTGATCAGTCTCGTGTGACAAGTACGTTGTTTTAAAGATGTTAAGATTTTGCCTCGTTTGTTGCAACAGCAGAACACAAAACTTATCACCTTTCACAGAAAACACAAAGTTGATTTTATTTACCTCCTCCAGATAACTGCCTGACTTACTACCAAGCACTCTATTCCCTCAGAACAGCTTTTGTGCTGTCAGTACATTGTTGACATTTTTTTAAAGCAATGGAATGCAGTTCTAGATGGCACAGATATCACAGTGTATTTACTTGCAGCTCCAGTGTTTTCTTTGCTTCAGTGGGTTTTGTGCAACTCCCCCATTGTCCCCCACCTGTTTGTCTGCAGAGTGACTTCAACTCGATGCCAGTAGCTTAAATAGATGAAACTTAACTTGCATTGAAGTGCTCATTCAATGACAGACATCACACTTGCAGACAGCATAGGATACTTGAGATGTGATATTATATAACATCTGAAACATCCCATTGCTTAGGGGAGGATTAATAAAGGCAGCAGAATCCATCGTGGCTGGATTAATCCAGGCTCTTCTCTGCTCTTACACGGACAGACACCGGGCAAGAACAGAACCTGCTGTACCCTCCTTCACCTCAAACCACACCCAGCAGCTGGAAATCATATCCTGTCTCCCAAGTCATCTTCAATTCCACTTCAAGTGTTTCCTGCTATGGAAAACCTCCTGTTAAGCTGAAGACTTCATACCCATCTTTACCAGTGGGCTGTTAATATAATGTGCAGCAAGGCCAATTACCTTTCAAATGAAATTTAATCAAAGAAGGCACCTCACCCTTCACAGATTTAAAGTTATTCTGCTCAATTACTGACAAATGTGTCAAATACATCCCTTAGAGGTCCCGAGGAAATAGGATTACCCACACTGAATATTCATCAGAGAGGAAAAGGAAAGTGTTACTGTCTCCTCCAGAGAATAAAACAATGTCGTGAGAACCAATTTCCAATCTTATCTAATAAAAAGGCAATTTGCCACCAGACCTTTAACACCCATTTGTTAAAGCAACCCAGAAACTTATTTATTGGAGTGATAGACTAGAAACACACAATCAATTTTTAGAGAGTTTTAATTACTAAGAAAATTGCACTATGCATTTCCTCCAGATTAAACAAATACCACTAGACAAGCCTGCCTCCGAGATAATAAGCAAACAGCAAGAAGCAAGCCACAGCTTTTTCTAAGGCAAACAAAGAAAAAAACCTCTTTGTGAGCTGGAGTTCTGCCCTTTCCAGTTTGCCCAGACTTGCCCCTTCCCTCGCTGTATGTTCTACCATGTTATTGACATAGCAACAAGGAGGTTTTTTTGCTGACATGCTCACACCAGACAAAGCTCCCTTTCATCAAGTGTTCAACCGTGCTCCAGCACCAGGCTACAGAAAACAGCAATGCCAGACAGCCCTCTATGGCTGAATTAGAAACCGCTGCTTCTTAGAACAGGAATCACAATATCTCTAAATTAAATCCTTTTCTGGGATATCAACACTAAGAGTATCCACATAAACCAGCAACACAAAGTTTTGATATTACATCAAATCTGCTGTATTTGATACTTTCAGTAAAACTTGTACCCAACTGGTATTAGAGACCCTGACAAAAGTAAGGAATTTAAAGCCAGAAACAGCAGGATTTACCTTCCAGAAAAGCCAAGGCAGTTACAGCATTGATTATCATTTTCACCGAGCTTCCTACACAGTGTTAAGTTGCAGTTTTAAACACAAACTCCATTTCCATTTCAAGTTTTGGGGTTTTTTTTGCAACAGATCAAATATTAGAAGAGTACTTTTCCTTCCATTCAGTACCAAAAAACCCACCCAGCTCTACACAGATTATTCAGATGAAGACAGGCAGCCAGCAAGCTTTCCCAAAACTGAGTGTTTTGTTATGATCTGAAATAAAGATGGATGTTCACAGCTACACCTCTTTAACTACAAAGCTTTCTGCAATTATTAGAAATGGATAGAACAAGCTTTGAGAGCAATGTTAAAAGCCTGGGGAGAAAAAAAACCAAACCAAAACAAAAAACCAAAACAAGTCAAAAGCATTTTAAGCAAGTCTTTATTTTTCTACTCCCATAACTAGAAATAACAAGACAACTAATTCCCCAATTCTTTTTGCTAAAATGTTGGGGTGTGATGGAATCCAGCCCTCAAAGAAATGCATGCTTTGAAAAAGGAAAAATAAAGGGTTATTTCTGTGATTTGTGCCTCACAGTCAAACTTGAATGACCCTGAGAGAAGTCTGTGCAGACAAATCACTGGAAAGATTTATGTGCAGTTTGTTAGATCTGTTTCCCACCCCCCTTTGTGTTATTGCTCTGCAAATTGCAGACTTTTTTTTTTTTAGCAAGTACTAATTTTGACTAAAACCCATCATAAAGAGTGCTACAATATTGCTTTTTATTACAAATAGCCAAAATTTTTTCGAAAATATAAATGTGTAAAACAATCCACCGACTGTACAGTGCATTTACAGGACACAACCCAGAAAGGAACATGCAGTGTAAAGAACTGCTTTATACATTTAGCCCTTGGCCACGAAGAATTTGGCAGTACTACCACGACTTTAATGACTATTGGGTGAAAAAAATATAATTAAAAAACAAAAAGCTCAGTTACATCTAACTTTACCATGAGGTTGGGATACATACAACATCGTACAGGGAAGAGTTGTTTTTAACTAGAAACCGTCATCATGTTGTAACTCTTGGAAGGGCTGGATCTGCCAATCCTCCACTCCTCCTTGCAGCTGGTCCTGCTCTCCAGCTGTTTGGCCGCCTTCCCCCCGGGCTGGGGGCTTTCGTACAGCACACAGATAGACCCATCCTCACCTATGCGATAGGACACTTCGAAAGGGTCGACCCACAGCGTTAATTCGCTGGGTAAGAGCTGGAAGAGCCTCTCGTGGCTCAGTCCGATCATCCCCGCCGCCTTTCCTATCAAGGGGTCCATCTTATGGTTGATCCTGATGCAGCGGTAGCCGGAGCCCTTGGAGGGCACCAGGGGGAACCAGTGGTGCTTGTAGTGCTCTGCGGGAGGGAACAAAGAAGAGCTTCAGCGCAGGGCTGCGCTCCGCCGGACCCCCGCGGGGTGCGGGAGGGATGGAGGGGATGGAAGGAGGGGACGGAGGGGATGCAGGGAAGGGACGGAGGGGATGCCCCCCGGCACTCACCGCGCATCGCCTCCTGCAGGCACTCGCGGAAGCACCGCAGCTGCTCCTCGCCGACCCCGCCGGCGGCCCGCAGGAGGCGGGTCACGNCGGCCGGTTCTCATTCACCCCAACGGAAATAACGGGTGAAACGCGCGGCCGCGCTCGGCGCCGGCTCTGCCCTGCGCCTCAGCCCCACCGCGGCCCAGCGGCGCCTCCTCTCATCCCACCGTCAGCGCTGTTCCGGGCAGGCACTGCCGTTATCCTGCCTCGTTCCCTTTCCCCTCTCATTTCTCAGGGCTCAACACAAGCACAGACTGAAAACCCCCCACCATCTCAGCCACACAACTCCAAGGTCATCCTTGAAGTGTGGGGTTTCCTTTCCCTCTACCAGCAAATGACAAAACTCTTGACATTTGCCCAAAACCCAGACTACTCCTCTCCTAACCAGCTCTCGGGTCTGGATCAAGGTGCTATTTTGTTACAACAAATTTTCACTGAAGTTCTATTTGCATTTCAGTACCTCATACCTTAGGAATTAAGCTAAAATTCAATCTGTTGGTATCTGGACTGATTCAGCCATCCACTTACTTCGGTTTTGATTTATTCAGTGTTTTGAGAATCAGAACACAAAACCCATTCGTGTCCAGGTTCATTAAAATAAGGGACAAAGAAACAACAATTGCATTGGAGTTATGGAATTCTTGCTAGCATTGAGAATAAACATACCATTAACAGCACTAAGAACTGTCCAAATCCAGACATAAGTTATTAAACTTAATGCTTAATTATGCTAATGAGCTCCCCCCTTCCAAAATGCGTGTGCCCATATGAAGAAATACACAAATTCCCAGTTATCCCAGTGATTTTACTAAGTCAGACAAACAAGATTCTGCTAAAGCCAGGACAGACATTAAGGGTCCTGGTTTTAACTTGCTTGTGAGAAACTAAAGTAATGATCAGAGTAGAAAGCAAATGAAAGAAGCAAATGAAAGGTAGCTAAAAGTATTGCAGGAATCAAATGGTAATGCTAAAACTGCTCACATGGATTGAGGTCTGGCACCTGGATCCATTAGTCCTAAGTGGAACATTCAAATGAAATAAGAAATTCTGGCTATAAAAATCAAAAGATGCTACAGTGGTCAGGTATTGCTGAAGTCACATTTTGATTTCTTGTGTTCTCCTCAAGGAGTTTCAGATTTAAGACTCAATGTAAGCAAGACACAGAAAGATAAGAAATCAGCAGACTGTAACTGTTTGACTTTCATCCCCCTGCCCAAAAATGGTTCCACAGGCAGCTGTATTTAAAGGAAATTCTACAGTTCAGACTTACTCTGTTGTTATTCTGATCCTCTGCAAATCATTTTCTCTTCAGCAGGAACACCTGGAGTAGAGGAAAACAGAGTTAGGGTCTTGGTTTAGTTAAAAATAAAGTTTGTGCAAGTGTTCTATCATTCTGGTTTTCCTCAACTTCAGCTAAAGGAAGAGGAGAAAGTAAAACTGAAGGTATATCACTCAAACAGTATACTGTTATTTAAAAGCAACAACAACAAAAAATAGTAATAATTGCACAATCCTATTCATTTATTAAAAAGCAAAAAACCCCCAAACAAACAAAAAAAATCTCAACAAAAACCAAACCCCAGAATTAAGACTAAGTAATGTCTAAATCAAATTCCTTTTAGATTACTTAAATTAAGCTCTCAGTACATATCTCTACAAACATAAGCAGTGGAAACAGAGCACTAGAAGTTACAAGGAGAGGTTTTAAACTAAACAAGCAATTTTGGTTTCACTCCATCTCATTGAAGCATCTCTCTCTAAACATAAAGAAATAAAATCATTCTTAAAAGCAAGAACTAACTTTCCTTTATAGCTAGACAACAAAGACAAATATTACGTTATCGTTCCCATTAGAGAGGGGAAAAAGAATAATTCCAAACATAAATAACGGTACCTTCAGCAATTTGAGCATCAAACCCATCCACAATTTCCTCAGTTTGGTATATCATTAATAAAACACAACTTCTCAGAGAAGCAAACATTAAAAAAAAAAAGCAACACCACAAAACTAAAGTGATACAAATGCAGCTTCCCACTGAGACTGCCCCTTTTCTGTGCACCTGAGCTGACCAGACGCAGCTGTTCCCACTTGCTGATTCCATAGGGATCACCTGCTCATTCCATAGGGATCACCTGCTCATTCCATAGGGATCACCTGCTGCCCCTTTACAGCTGGGAACAATGACCCTCAGGGCTTGCTTTGGGCCTTACTGGCTCGTCACAGGCTGCTCATGCAGTGCATGGATAAAGAAAATTACACCCTAGTGATGATCTAATTTTCCTGCATGTAATGAGAAATGTTATAAATTATAAAATAAATGAACAAGAGAAATCAGAATTCTCTGACAGAACTGGAAATATATCATACTAACACAGTGGCTTTCGCTTAAAAGACCATCAAACGATACGTAAACTGATTTATAGAAATGAAAATAATTAGTAACCCTGTTTTAAAAATGTGCTGCAAGACTATGGTCTAGTCTCCATTTAAAAGGTTTATCAACATTGCTGTGACCTCACACCCACCTGAGCTATACAGAGCTGGAAACTCTGTTTTTCAGTCCACCTTTAAAAACAGGCAAAATATGATTGCAAAAGCAAGTTAACGCCAGTAATTTAACAGTGGGGGTTTAGCACAGGACTTTTGCNGCCATGGCCGCGCTGCCCGGGCCGCGCAAGCGGAGCGGCCCCGCGCTCTGCGGGGAGAGCGGCGCTGCGGCCGCCCCGCCGGCGCTCCGGAACGGCCTGCCCCCGTACAAGCGCCCCAAGAGCGCCGTGACCGGGTTCGTGGACCCTTTCGGGGACAATGATGACTTCACGGCGGACGACCTGGAGCAGATCGACATCCTGGCCTCGCAGGCGCTGTCGCAGGATCCGGCCGCGGGACACGCGTGGGGAGCCCCGGAGCTGCCCCGGGGCGAGCGGCAAGGTCGGTGTGTCCCGGCGGCTGCCCGGCACTGCCCCGCTGCTGCGAAAGGGTTTGGTGTCCCTTTAGGAATCGCAGAATGGCCTGGGTTGCAAGGGACCTTAAAGCTCATCCAGTCCCCTCCCCTGCCATGGGCACGGACACCTTCCAATATCCCAGGCTGCTCCAAGCCCCGTATAACCTGGCTTCGGACACTTCCAGGGATGGAGCAGCCACAACTTCTCTGGGCACCCTGTGCCAGGGCCTCCCCACCCTCACAGGGAAGAATTTCTTTCTGATATCTAACCTAAATCTCTGTCAGTGTGAAGCCCCTCCCTCTTGTCCTGTCACTACAGGCTCNCATTAAAAAAAAAAAGCAACACCACAAAACTAAAGTGATACAAATGCAGCTTCCCACTGAGACTGCCCCTTTTCTGTGCACCTGAGCTGACCAGACGCAGCTGTTCCCACTTGCTGATTCCATAGGGATCACCTGCTCATTCCATAGGGATCACCTGCTCATTCCATAGGGATCACCTGCTGCCCCTTTACAGCTGGGAACAATGACCCTCAGGGCTTGCTTTGGGCCTTACTGGCTCGTCACAGGCTGCTCATGCAGTGCATGGATAAAGAAAATTACACCCTAGTGATGATCTAATTTTCCTGCATGTAATGAGAAATGTTATAAATTATAAAATAAATGAACAAGAGAAATCAGAATTCTCTGACAGAACTGGAAATATATCATACTAACACAGTGGCTTTCGCTTAAAAGACCATCAAACGATACGTAAACTGATTTATAGAAATGAAAATAATTAGTAACCCTGTTTTAAAAATGTGCTGCAAGACTATGGTCTAGTCTCCATTTAAAAGGTTTATCAACATTGCTGTGACCTCACACCCACCTGAGCTATACAGAGCTGGAAACTCTGTTTTTCAGTCCACCTTTAAAAACAGGCAAAATATGATTGCAAAAGCAAGTTAACGCCAGTAATTTAACAGTGGGGGTTTAGCACAGGACTTTTGCAAATACTGTACTTTCCTCTAAGCGCTTTTATTGCTTTGAGGTCCCAAGTTTTAAAGGGCATTCACGCCTGTGGCCAGCAGTGCCAGGGCCGCACAGGACGGGTCAGGGCCCCTCACAGCCGTGGTGTGACGTCATCGTGCCCGGGATGAACGCAGGGCACCGCGCGCGGTGTGACGTCAGCGGGACAACCTCACAGTGACGTCACCGCTCGAAGCCTGACGTCACCGCCTTCCCCTCACACCGCTGAGGGGACGAGCCTTCCCGCCACCCTCCCGACCAATCAGCGAGGCGCTTGCATGTCGGCAGTTCGTGGCCAATCGCGGGTGCGCTTCCAGCCAGCGCTGGGACCGCCGCCGCTCCATTGGCTGTGCGGGAGCGCTGCCCGACGGTGATTGGCGGGCGGCGCGGCGCGCGCGGGGGGGCGTNGATGGAGCAGCCACAACTTCTCTGGGCACCCTGTGCCAGGGCCTCCCCACCCTCACAGGGAAGAATTTCTTTCTGATATCTAACCTAAATCTCTGTCAGTGTGAAGCCCCTCCCTCTTGTCCTGTCACTACAGGCTCTTGTAAACAGACTTGCTCCATCTGTCCTGTGAGTTCCCTTAAGAGAGTTGCTCCTGCCTGTCCCCCTGGCCAGCAGCACCCCAGGGTGGTACCCCCGGTGTCAGAGGAATGGTTGGGATTCAGAGGAATAACGAGAATAACTATCCCAGCAGGCACATTGCATTGATCTCACGGCACCAGGAGCCTCGGTGTGTGTGTATGGTAATGCCAGCCTGGGATGTCGGTGCTGCATGTTAAACCTGCCAAATAAAAAAGCCGAGCTTCCTAAACTTCTAACGTGCTTTAGGTGTCATATTCTGGTAGCATGTTGGCTTTCAGAATTTTTCCCTTTAATTTCCACTAATAAATACATAGCATGCCTGGTATTAACAGCTGACTTTTAGGTTTACTTTGAAAAAAACAAAAGCAGGGGTTTCTTCATAATGAAGCTTAGAGAGCTTGAATAATCTAAGTATGTTTTAGCAACGCTGACATCTGTCATCTCGCCAGGTGAAGAGGTTTTCAGTGAACCCTTGTTTGTGCATTAACTAAAGTTACCTCAGAAGAAATGCCTGCTTTTGCTGTGGGGTATCTTGCTGGTTTAAGATATGAGATGATCTTTAAGGTCCCTTTCAACCCAAACCATTCCATGATCAGAAATTTGAAGTAGGGGGGTTCTTCTTTTATAAGAATTGATGCACAAGCGCTAGCAGAGTTCCTGTGGTGATTAGATGAGGCAGTTTACCTGCTTGTAATGGCAGTAAAATACTAAGATATTCAGATGTATGCAATGCCAAATAACAAAACCTCGGTGTTGAGTCACCAGTGATGTAGATACATCATCTGTGCTTCAGATTTTGGCTTTTCCCTGCAGCAGGAAGCAGAGCAGAAGATGGTCTGACGAGAAATGCATTCCAGTTTGAAGTGCTGCAGACACAGCATGAAGAAGTCAAACAGAAGGTTGGCAATACCCTTCCCTCTCCTCTGAATATCACATTTTTGATAGGAATAACTGAAAGGTGGGAATAAGTCCAGATCCAAGCATTTAATTCTAATCAAGTTGATCAATAATCTTTGTAATCCAGGGGTGTGTTAAAATCATTATACTGGAAAAAGCTCTAGTCATATTAAAGAGTGAGGGCAGTGTTTTATTTCTTGGTCATTTCAGATTAGCAAATGCTTATTTTTCAGTTTTATTTGTTCCCTAGCAAATCATTTCTCTGCCCTGTCAGCCAGTCAGCAGCAATTGTTTTGTTCAACTTAAAAGATTTGAGAAAGTGACGTGACTTTTAAGTGACTTTGTTACTTTACCTTCTGGTGGTCCTTTATAGAAAGATACTCTGTTTCCCTTTCTCATTCTTACCTCTCTTCTCTGCATCTTTCCCAGCTCTATTACATCCCCCTTTATCAGGGGATCTCCTACCTGTACACCATGTTAAATCATAAGTTTACAGTTGTAGAGAGGTGTCTTTCTGCTCTTTTCTTCTTGCTTTTCTGAATAACTTCTTTATTATCCCTCCAAAGTCTTGTCTCTGAGTGGTGGTGGCTGCTCAGGAAGTATTAGAGACTCAGTATGTCCTGAAGATACTGTCTGGGGGTGGTGCCTTGTCTTAGGACAGAGTGCTTGTTGGCTGTCCTGATGGATGTAATAGTATCATTAAATTATCACTCTTATCATCCAAACAATGAATAAATTACTGATGTGTGTGACTAGAACACTTTTTTTTTTAAAAAACCAAAACATAATTGCAGAGAAGGGGAAGGAGAAGGATGGTCCTGTCATTTTTAATTATGTTAAAGAAAACAGTACCCGAGTCTGATTTAATCAGAGAAAGATTAGAGGCAGCATGTGTAGAATTTATGAACTGGGTTACCAGGAGCATTTTTCTCCCTGGAAATTACAAATAGACCTAATTTTCAACCACATACTGATGCAAAGACATACTTCTGGCTATACCCATCCTTTAATGGAATTCCTCTGTTTGCAGCTAAAAGAAATGCAGGATGAAATTCTCATTAAAAATGGAGAAATTAAAATTCTGCGTGACTCAATGCAGCAGATGGAGTATGCCATGGAGGAACAGAAAAGATCATACCTGCTACTGGAACAGCAAAAATCTCAGATTTTAAGTGAAAAAGAAAAAGAGTTCTCCAAAAAGGTTTGTAAATAATGTCAGTTACCTGCAGATCACGTGCAGAAGCTGATCTATGACTTAATGATGTCACAAACCATTTAGTCAAAGAACATTTGTGTGAAATTTCCACAATGCATGCTTTTATTTTCTTACCTAGAAGAAAACATTTGTAAGAACCTGCTGAGGGTTTTCCCCTGCCAAAACAAAGGAGTGAAATTCAGGTGGTAGTGGTTTTCATTTACGTGTTGCTTTTTCAAAGCCATCCCGAGAACATTGCAATTGGAATGTATTTTACAGTGGGAAAAAGTGACAGAACATGCTTTGTGGCTCTGATCAGATTGCTATTCCTGTTGCAGTCATCTTTGTGTGAGCCCTGAAGAGGACAGAGGCTGCTTTTGTCCAGTTACAGCCTTGCTGTAGCCATGCTCTGCGTGGCACTTGCTCTGTCTTAGCCACTCACAAAGGCTTCTTGCCTGAACTCCTGGCACTTGGTTCTCAGATAGTGTTAATTGGACTAATGTTCATAAAAATGGAGATCTTGTGCAGAGTTCACAGTAAGGAGATGGTGATCTCGAGCTCTTGTGGTAACTCAGTTGCTCTGCAGTTGCACCACCTCTGAATGGTAACAGTAAAACTGGCCTGAACTCCTCTCTCAGTTACAGTCGTTGCACTCGGAGCTGCAGTTCAAGGATGCAGAAATGCATGAATTAAGAACACGGCTTCAGAACTGTGAAAGAAATAAACACCTTCCTCAGGCAGTTCCAACAACAAGGTAGGGGGGCTGGAAAAGGAATTTGTGTTCATTTTTGCAATACATGTGCTCAGACTATTGAAGAGGTTTCCTTTCTTTCTGTAACTCTTAGCTCCATTGTCTTTAAAAAATACAACCAAAAAACTCTGATGACATCTATGGAATTTGTTCAGAAAGAGCCTTCCTTGTATCTGTGACAGAAATTTAACGAGTTTATAGTGAAGTATCTTTAAAACATCAGTGCAAAGAAAACACATCATTGTTTAATAAAATAATTACAAAAGAAATACTGATTCGTCTTTTTATCTTAGCCCTAAAAAGAATCTTGCGGTACAAGTGAAATCAGAAGGATGTTCTCCACAGCCTGGAAGAAGATCTTTTCCTACAAAGGAATCCTTCAATGCTGAAATGTCCACTAGGCCATCGTGTTCTTCAGGAAATCTGATGGCCCCAACTACTTCAATCAAAGAAGGTAAACCCATGTACAGCTTGCAGCATTTTTAGCTGCATGTGAACATTCTGCCTTAGAGAAGGATTTTGTGACTGAACAGTTGCAGTCAGTTCACAGTTATTTGTTTTATTTTGGTTTTGCATAATTTTTTTTCCACTGTATACCAACTGGAGTTAAATAGCCATGACAAATTTGCATGAAGATCTGTGTAATTCATACCTTAGTACCAGGTGCCAAGGTGTCAGCGATGAAGTGGCCAGTGGCTGCAATAAAAAACTTTATTGTGTGATGAACTAAAACATCCAAATTGTTCATCTGTCTTTTCTCATTGAATAAAGAATAGGAAATAATTTGCCTATTTCTTGGTCTGCTAGTCAGCTAATGCATTTTTTGTATTCTTGTTCTGGCTTTAAAGCTGACCTTTCTGGGGATTGGATTTTAAAGGGTACATATTTAGCCATATTGAAAGAAGCAACTGAAACAATGTACTCATTTCCTGTTTTATGTGTAGGGCAGTAATTCTCACAAAATTGTATCTTGAAATACATTGAGTGAAGCTTAGGAAATTAATATCTGCATGTATTTGAAGATTGCTATAATATGAAACAAAATTAGTGGGTTTTTTTATAGTAATGGGAATTAATAAATGGAAGAAATGTGGATATCATCAATGAATCCTTACTTGAAGTAATGAAAAATCTGAGGTGTTGCTGTCAATTACACTGTCAGTTCTGAAAATATGGGCAGTAGGAACGCCAGCAAAAAGAAGAATGCAGTAGCCTTAAAGCATCAGTATTGCTGCTGGCTGTTATGGTACCAACACTCAATCTGCCTATTTGTTTGAAAAAATACATTTGTTTACTTTTCTTCCGAACCTTGCAAGGCTTTTGGCCTTAGTTTGCCTGCTAATTGTGACATATAGAGATGATTAAAAGATTACCTTACACTCTGGCTGAGTGTGTGTAAAGGCTGGGTGCAGGTCTGTGTTCTCACAATCCCTGTTTGTTTCAGACAGTAAGATAACCCTTCCTGAAGTTTCATCCCTGAAGCAGCACAAAGCAACAGGAAAAAATGGTTCCTACAGCTCTGTCCCCAAACGAAATACACGAGGTAACTTCATTCTCTTAATGCAGAAATAAAACCAGGGAAAATGTACTTTAAAGAAAAAACAAACACTATAATAAGCATTTTCAACAGTCACTCCAAGAATACTTCAGGGTACTATCTTAGTTCCAGTTGGCAGTGGAATTGCATCACAGAATTTCAGTGTCTGGAGTGGAAAATGGAGGGCAAGTTACCAGGACAGCTGGGATATGTGATCACTCAGCTCAAGCTATTTTGCTAATATGGGATCATAATTAAAATACCTCTAAATATAATTTGGTTTATATTTAAATACCTTAAATTCATTTTTCTGAAAATCATCCTCTTGTTAAGAAAGAAGATTCATAATGAAGAAAACATTTTGAGGTTGAGAGCACTCTAAATAAGGCTGATGTTTTGAAATAGTAGTTTGTTGTTGCTGATGATAGCAAAGCTACTCCAAAAGAAATGCTGTATCCTTCCAGGTTCTATCTTGCTGAATGCACTGATGAAGCAGCCCATTGTCCCTGGGTCATTTCTAGGACTCTGCCACCTTCTCAGTAGCAACTCTGAGCCCCTACCTGGAGCTGTGTTGCCACCCAACTCTTTGGATATGTAAGTTTTATTTTCTTTGTTAAACTGTATCTGCCATGTTCAGTACAGTGGCATTCTCTGTGCTAAGACACACTTGGTCCTGCAGGACAGCTCATTCCCTGTGGTGAATCCTGCTCTGCTTCGGCCATTTAGTGCAAAATTTGGAACATCATTCTGCATCTTTGATTATCACAGATACTAAACACTGGAACATCCCAAAGAGATAAATTAGTTTCATTATCTGTTAGGGGAAGGCACAGAACTAAACCTGGGAGTAGCTGTTAGCAGCTTGCATTGCAATGAGGGAAGCACAGAAATATGATCATGAGTTAAGGGGGAAGAAAATGTTGAAAATGTGATTAGAAGTTGATTTTGTATCTTCAGGATAGAAACTGTGTTCGATTTGTAATGTACAATTTGAGTGCAATTTTCCAAGATATATTTCCTGGTAAAGCATTTTAAATATGAATATTGGATATGAATTATAAATTTTTCACTTTACAGAATTAGGCTGTAGCTCTTGAAATACCTTTGCTTTTCTGATAGGTTATTTTATTAGTAATGAAACCTAGAATGCTTTGAAATGGTTCTTCCATGCAGGTATCAAGGAGTAGGATGATGTTTTCCCCCCTTTTTTTCTGTTTTGGAAACAGACCTCTCTTAGTACTCTGGATTTTCTATTATTCAATTCATAATATGGATAACTCAGATTTCAACTCTGTTCTCTGCCTTTTCTTATGAAGCATTTCCCTTTTACTTTTATTTGGCCAGGAAGCCCACACAACTCCCCAGCAGCAGGACAACTCAAGAAGGAACCGCTCCTCTTGTATCCCTGCAAGAAGCTCAAAAACTGGCAATAACAGGACTGAACTTGATTGCTCTGGATGAAGGATCATCTGAGGGAGGCCCACCAGAAGGCCAGGGAGGGCTCCTGCCCCTCACACAGAGCAGGATCCGAGGTGCTGTGCATCTCCTGCCCTTGGTGGAGCACCACATTGGTGCCTTGTGCCGAGCAGAGCAGCTCGGGGACACGCCAGGGAATGGAGCTTGTGGGACCCACCCAGCTGCTGCCTCCAGAGCCAGCACAAGCACGGTGTCAAGCAAGGAGGACTTCAGGTTGTCCTTTGAAGAAACGACTCTTGTATCACTGGGGATCCTTTATTATTTGGTGTTCTACAGCTGGGATGTTGTCCACACATTGCTGTCTGCTGAAGTGGAAAGCAGTTCTGCTGCTGGAGATGAACAGGTTTCCAAGACGGACAAAAATGTGTCGTGTGACAATCAGTGTGACAATAAAGAAGAGAGCAGGACACATGGAGGGCTTCCTGCAGCTCCACAGGATCCTCCCAATACTGACCGAGCTCAACATTCTTTGTTTAAAAAGCTGCTTCAGATTTTAGCTTTTTCTGCTGCAAGGGGCTCCCAGACTGACAATATCCTGAGCCAAAGCCTAAAGGTTTTGGTGAAATTAGCTGAAAATTCAACTATGGACTTGTTAATAAAGTAAGTCAGTAATAGCTTGAAAATTATTTCAGAGTCTGCTGTTTAGCAGTTTTCATTCTCTGTTGAAACTCATCTGGGCAGATTTCAGTAGAAGTTGTGCCATGTATGAGGGAAATCACAGATCACCTTTGAGAAGCAGTTGAGGATCCTTCTACTGCCTTTGCTGTTAATGAGTGTAATAATCATCTCTGATCAGTAACAAGGTTTGCTGATGATGTTCATATGAAGCAGATGCCATTGCCACATTAAAAGTGAGGAAGCTTCTTAAGGCCACATGCAGATCAGAATATTTATAACATTCATTTTGGGGGTTTTGTGGGAGGTGCATAAGGAATGAAAGCACAAGATCTCATTCTGACAGGTAAAACTGCCAGTGTGAGCTGCAGAGTGATGCCAAAAGTAACTTTTTTGGCATACTTTGTATCTGTGATGGATAACTTTTGATCAGGTATGTTGTGAATAGCTAGAAAGGCACAAATTATGATGCTGCCTACAAAAAATAGTGTATTTTCAACTTGTAACTGCACTTCCCATTTCTAACTTAAGTTTTGTTTTGAAGTTTCCAGCACTTACTGAGCAGCCAGGTACTGCAGCGCTGTCTGTGTCCCGAGAGCCCTCTGCCTGCTGTGCTCCTGACTGTGAGACTCCTGTGTGTTCTTGCTCAGCACCACGTGCTGGTTGCTCAGCTCTGTTCTCATTCAGGTAAAGACTGCAGGACACAGAGAACTGTCACCATGACTAAAAGTAATGCAGACAGGCCTTGCTCCAAGGTGCTGAAACCCAGAAGGCAAAAAGCCTGCTATGTTACCTGAAAACTTGTTTTCTAGTTCTGATTTGGAGAGTATTTGCCTTGTGGTATCTGTCTACAAGCAGTGCTTTTGATAAGCATTTTAAAATCACTTTCTAGATTGTGTATTTAAGGTTGATGAGGAAAAAAAGGGCTTTTGAGGAGTTTTGAAGTTAAGTTTATCTGTGCTCATGGCACTGTTGATTTTAGGGATTTCAGTTGTTCTGCATGACAAATGGTCTCTGTTCAGTTCCTTATGGATGAACCAGGACAGGATCACCACAAAGGCAAATATGAAGTTTAGGGATACCAATATCCTCGGCACTACTGAAGATGTGGGAAGTAAAACAAGAAGCTGAGCCTGTACCACGAGTCCTAGGATAGCACTCAAAATGTTTTCTTGCCTGAAAGAATTAACTTTTGTTACGGTTGGGAAAAGAACAAAGTTCTCTCTGTTTCAGACACCTGCCTTTTCCTTGCACTCTACATGTACATAACATCAAGACCAGATAAATCAGCATCTGAAATGCTTTGGCTTCAGCTGGAGCAAGAGGTAACCACGGCTGTGTGTCCATGTGCTCTTTCCTTATCCGTCCAGTTGGGGGAGTGGGAGGAGCAGGACAATGCACAAATTGTCAGAAAACAAGTTCTTTCTCTAGCTGAAATACAAAACTGCCAAGTATGGGCTTGCAGTAAGGGATGACATTGATTTTTTTGAAAGGACCTGCTTGAAACTGAATCAGTGACTATCCTTAAAGAGAGCATTGGTCATAACAGTCTTGTCAAGTCACTGAAAAACCCAAAGGAGATCTGAGGATGGCTGCAGATGTTCAGCACTAAGCTTTATTTTGCTTTTAGATCAATAGAAGAGTAAAAAGAAGCAAGATTTGTGTTTCATTTTGATTGTATTTATTACATCTAAAAGGCATTCTGTAGGGATTTAGGATTTATGTTCCTTGTACTCAACGGAAATGCTAACTTGCTGTCTAACAGTCATGGTTCTATATAGAAAGAATAGCTTTTAAACCTAATTTGTGTTGTTTGTACAGACAGAATCGACTTGTTTGAGGTTCTGTCTGCTCTACTTCCCTCATTTTAAAGAATTTTGAACCATTTCCATTATGCCCCTACTTGCATTGTTATATTAAGTGTAAACACATCATTTGTATGCAGTGAATTAAAGGCCACTGACCTTGTCAGCCTCGCTCATCAGAAAATTGAGGTTTCTGTGCAAGGCAAATTCTGTGCCTGTAAAGTGTTACAAGGGAAAAAAACTTGTACAATTTTGAGGGTAAAAGAGATCATCAGTTACAAAGAAAATTTTTGAAGAATTTTTTAAGAATTTTTGAAACTGGCAATGAATTACCATTTCTACCTCTCCTTATTTGCAACTCACACAACTCACTCTGACACAGCCTGTGTTTGTCACAGACAGTCAGGCTCCTGACACGCTGCATGAGGTGCTCCAGACCAGCAGTTTTATTTCCTGGCACAGACTGTCAGTGCAACCTCGAGGTAGGTTCACCACAGCCCACAGTTTAACCTGCTGAGAACTTCCAAGTACTCAATGCTGAAATTGCTTTTTGCCCCTTTTATTTTATTTTACTGTAGTGAAACAGAAGTGTCCCGTACTTTAGAGGATGGCACCTTCTAGGAAGCTTGCTTTGGCTTGCTAGAAAAATTCTGAAATTTGAAAGTTCGAAGAGATTAAGCAGTAAAGTTCATACTGAAATAAGTTTTCTGCTCCTGTATTTTTACTTTGTGTATTGAGGCACTGTTTTTCCTCTGGCAGGTGGTTAAGGCACTAATTGTAATGTTGCACAGGCAGTGGGTGAAGATTAGAAGATCTGAGACCAGCTTGTGTGCACATAAGGAACAAGTTCTTCAGTTTTTACGGGATGCTGTTTTACTCTTGCACAGCCTGTCTCAGAAAGATAAACTGTTCCATGAACACTGTTTGGAAGTTCTCCATCAATATGACCAAGCCATGCCAGGCATAAGAGCCATTCTCAAAAAGACTCAAAAACTGAGTGCCTCTGAAGGTAAAAATCAGTCAAATGTTGGCTTTCTTCCATGTTGCAGAAATAAAAATTTCACTTCTGTCACTTTTCTCTTTTAACAAGTACCAGAGCTGCTTGTTGCTCAGATCTCTGGAGGCAGTTTAGATTAGATATTAGGAAAAATTTAGATTAGATATTAGGAAAAATTCTTCCCTGTGAAGGTGGGGAGGCCCTGGCACAGGTTGCCCAGAGAAGCTGTGGCTGCCCCATCCCTGGAGGGGTTCAAAGGCAGGTTGGACAGGGCTTGGAGCAACCTGGGATAGTGGAAGGTGTCCCTAAAAAAGGCATTAAAGAAAAGAAGGGGACAAGTTTGTTATGACAAAACACAAATCTAAAGACCTGTTTGCATGACGTGTTCAAAAATTATATTTGCTGTAGTCTTCTAATGTCAGTATGTTCTAAAGTGCAGATGCCAGCTATAATTATACTGTATCAAGAAGAAAAAAAAAATCATTCTCTGAAACATTATTTTTTGTTGCAGAGCTGATTTTGGATGAATTGTATCCTCCTGAGCCAGAAGACCAAGGAATGGACTCCAGCTAGCCAACATGAAAGAGCAAAGATCTCTGTCCTTCCTCATCTGAATCATCATTGCCAATGTAAATGTGAACTTTAAATCATCCCTTTAAATGATAATCATAGCTTGCACTCAAACACAGCACAACTCAGACACGTTTCTTTGTTGTAATTATTTCAGTGCCATCTAAATGTAGCTGAAAGCAAAGGAATTTTGATGAGAGAGTGATACTGCTGTGCAAACCCACTCAATGGCTTAGGACTGGTTCTGGTTATGAATTTCATTCTGTATGAACTGCTGTGAATGGAATGGGAATTTCTCCCTATTCTCCATTTTACTGTGACTACAGCTGAATTTATGATGCTGAATGTGCTGAGGTGTTTGGCATCACTGCATTCATATGAAAGCCTTTTGAACACACTTGTTTCTTTTGTACCACTTTCTTGTGTGATTTCCAGAATTTTCATATTGTTGATATTAGTAAACAGTTTATGGTGATTTTAAAAACCCTTCTAGAAATAACTTTAGAGTTGGCAGTTCACTACAGGGCTTTGAATTTCTTGCTGAGGATTGGTCACCTGAGCTCACTCAATTTCATGAAATCTGCTGAAAATGCAATTACTGAGATTCCAGAACAAAAAATACTGGAATTTACATTTCATAATTCACCTTAAAAGAGTAAGATAGTAGTGTTGAGGAGTGCATCCTAGGCAATAGAAGGATATTTAAATGTTTGCAGAATGACTGGGGTTTTTGGTCATAATGAAGATGAAGGAGCATCTCACTCTTAGGATTCAGCACCAAAGACTGGAGGAAGAGCTGTTGCCCCACCCTTTGAAGCATGCATGATCCTCACTGTCCCACTGGGCTGCAGGTCATCAACTGAGCCTTAGACCCTAAAAAGAGAAGTGTGAGTGTTACTGAGCCCAGAGGTTTGTGGTTTTAGATGGGAGAGCTTTTTTCAATTTTCAACAGGGACTTGGTTAAGAAAGAGCGTGGATCCAGGTACCAGGAGGACAAGAGACTGTACTAGGGTGGGAAAGAAGCCCTTGGAAAATTGGGCAACATTCAGTTCTCTGGTCATGCCCAAAGAGGCTGTGACCTGCCCTGGAGCAAAGAGCCCCACTCCAGTGTGCTCAGCAAGCTCCTGGCTCGGCCCTTGCTGTGGAAGAGAACTTTGCCAGAAATGCCTATGCAGGAAGAACCAGGATAATAACCCAGCATCTCCTCCCCCAGCCTGGGCTCAGCCTCCTCCTCTCTGAGCAGCAGCTGCACCAGGCAGGGCCAGGTCGTTGCTGTGAAACACAAGCTGCCAACTGCTCCTCTCAGTAACAGGTTTCAAGTCCCTTGTAGGATCTGGAAAACTGCCATTTTCCTGCTGAGATGCACCAAGGAAGGATGCACAGGCACAGAGCAGCAAAACCCTCCCAGTCTGTGTGTGCTTGCATGGTCATGACCCTGGAACTGCCACCAGGACCCTGGACAAGACTGCAGAAATTGGTGTGACAAAAAACATTTGACTTGTCAATGTAAAATAAATAAATAAGCAAATGAACAAAGCAACCCCCCAAAGAAAAGGAAAAACAACCACCAAACAGCATTTCTTGGTCTTCAGGATTACAGAGAAGAGCCGGAAAGTGGATGTAAAAGCCCTTTCCTTCCTCAAAACAAAAATAAACATTGAGATAACTCTTTAAGAACAGCCCAATGAGCAGGAGCTGTGGTAAAGCAGTATCTGGCCGTGAGCCTGCTGTGAGGGACAAGCTTAGAGCTGTCCTAACAAAGATATGACAGTCACAGCATCTCAGATATCCCAAAATGCAGTGATCTGCCATCACTTTGCAACCATTCTCACCATTTAATTTCTCTAAACAATTTGAGTTCATAGAGATAAGAGACATTTAACCCGTTTGGGTGAACAGACCAAATGAACTGTTAAGAAGAGTTTGGACAAAAACCAGTTAAGGAATCCCAAACAGTTGGAGCAATCCACTTATAAAAAGTTGTTTAAAAAAAATCCTGGCTTCATCTAAAGGGTGTGGGTATAGCAACTTGGAAAAAGGGAGAAGTGGATTATTGCTAAACTTCATATAAACAGAAGAGTTATCTGTGGAAAAAACTGGTAGGAAAACTCCTAACTGTTCCCTCCTGGCTCTGCATCCCCTCCCATCCACCCCCTCTAACAGACAACACCCAAACATGTACATTTACATTCTCATTGAGTTTTCTCCCACCTCTGGACTTTAAAGTAGTACAACTCAGGCTCCATACACCAAACAGACCCAAACCCCTACACTTTCACTGGCAGGAATTACAGTAACATCATGGTATTGTGAAATTAAACCATGACTTTTAAAATTGAAGGCATTTTCTGTGACTGAAAAATTCACATTCCTAAGGAAAAATGAGGCTGTACTCCTAAAGAGAAAAGACAGAAAGAAATATACTTACAGAACCACCATCATTCATTATTTGTTAAGACATTTACAGTGACCAGTCTTGTCAGGATTAAGATTGTGCTGACCTTCAGTAATTCTTCCCTTTTTACATTCTCCTGGAATTTTTCTCAGGATTAAAAAGACCCAATCATGTATGCAACAGCTGGTTATTCCCAACCATCAGTTCCTCACTCCCTGAAGAATTCCCAGCACAGCAGCTTTTCCACAGCCACTTTGCATTTCTCCAACATGTTACAGATAAGCTGTGCCTCTGTATTAAGTGAGAAAAGCAATTTACTCTGGCATCAAGCACAGTCACAGGACTGAACAATGAAGTTCTGAGCAAAGGAAAGCCACTAGGCATGTTCTACACATGATTATCACATTCCTCAGCAGCAGCCACCCATCTTTCCTTGCCCATGGGGCAACCAGAGTTTCCCCACTCACCAGAGCTGCTTTTTCCTGCTCAATGAGCTGTACTCCCTACACCTTGCAGAATCATTGACTTGGTGAGGTTGGAAGGGGCCTCTGCAGTCCATGCAGCCCCCAAATGAAACAAACTCCCACAGAGAAGCCAAACAACGGCTTTGTGTCATGTCAGGCCTCAAAACCCCATTTTTTAAACCAAACTGATATAGGTGAAGGTGGCAAATACAAAATACCTCGTCCTGTAGCACACAACATCCCTGAGTTGGGTTTACTCGTATTAATCCCACCAGTGTGAGCTACTACTTAAGAGCCTGGGCTAAACAATTAGAACAGAGTCATGCTAACCATTGAATGTTTTTGTTATAGTCTGCAATATTATTTATGGCTATAATGGCCAAGTGGTTACAATTAAGGGCAAATGCAGTTCTACCTACACAGGCTGTGTGCTATCTGCTGGGAATGTAACAGCAAGTGCAAACTTCCATTTCCAGTGTAAAGTGTTAAAAAATATACACTGTTGATTGTAATTTAGCAGACTGATAAGAAAAGATGAGCTTCATAAAGATCTACAAACCCACTGTGGCTGAAGTTTATCAAAGTGCTTCCAAGGGCAAGGGCCAACACCTTCACAGTCTGAAGCGTGACTGCCAGCACTGCTGAGCATGGACTAACCTGAAAACTTAGTCCTAAAGCTTGTCAGTGCAATAGCAGCTCAAAGGCTAACCTGCTCTTGAAAACATCCAGAGGAAATAGCCAGTTTATTTTCATATATGGTCAGAATATAATAACCAATGCCTGTAGAGTGTCCTAACAGAGGTAACATAAACAGTAATGTTTCAGTTTATGCATTAATCATGTTGTAGGATGGTGTTTTGAGAATGAACAATTTGTTCTGCTGAAGAACCTTTACAGCACAGCTGAGCTGCAACCCCTCTCCAGGGGCAAGGTACGATCAGAGAGTGAACACAAATCCAACTGCAGGAGCAAGAAGTGTTAGAATGAAAAGGCTGCAGTAGCTGGTTTAAAAGTTATTTTGACTGCAGTAAGGGAAATAGGATATCAGAGGTTATTTTATAATGGCTAACTGGCCCTGGGTGGGGGCTGCCTTTGCAGAGGAGACAATTCCATCAGTGCAAAAGCCTGAGCTCTTGAAAGGATAAAGTAACATTTTCTTCAGCTTTCTCTCACCTCTGACAGGTCTAACTCGTGCACTTTTTTCCCTTCCTATATGGCTCACTGAAGAGCTGTAAATCTGACCAGGTTCCTGTGGCACAGGCTGCAAAAACAACTAGATGAGGTCAAACAATAACCAGAGAGAAAAAAATAAGCCCCAAACCACTGGCTAAAGCAAACCTGGTGAATTATTACAAGTGCTGAGATACGATAGTGAGTTTCCATGCTTGGAAAAAATAAAACAGGAAAGAATTGCTTGTTTGGCAGTAATTGCTGAAGTTTCTCCCTCCTGTGTGTCCAGCTCTTCCCACACAACCCTGCCATGGATTTTAAATGCATGCCAAGTTTTGTTCTGGAAAAATTCACACTACCATAGATAACTGCTGATTAAACATTATGAAAACATAACCAGCAATATTCCTCACCTGAACCTGGGCTCTCAGCTTTTCATTCCAGCAGTTTGCTCTCCTATACAATAATTTGCTGTAATAAAGAGTGAAGGTACCTTTGAAACCCTATGTGCTCCTTAAGGGAATCTGCAGGTTTTAATCAAAACCCAGGTTCTGCTCCTCAGCCCCGTGTGCAGACAGGGGAAGGCACACAGCTTTCCTCTGAGCATTTCTCTGCCTGTCACTTCTCAACCTCAGCCATACTGCACAGCTGCACCTGCTAAAAGGCACAGGAAAAGAGAAACAGATGAACTGAAAAGTGCCAACAAAATCATCACAAATAACTGCAATTTCCTGGTGTCATTTCTAGCACAAATATTAATTCTGTGTTTTCTAGATTTAGGTTTTTAGGAGCATACATTTTGTCTGCTGCCCCCAGTCAACTAAGAGAACACATGAAATAAAAATGGAAGTGAAATGATCCACATGCATCTCCAAAACATTATCAGCCTGCAGCTGAGACCCCAACAAATTCAAGAACTAACACTACAAAACTACCAAATTATTGTGGGGTTTTGATTGGGTTTTTGTGGAGGGTTTTTAATTTCTGTGTTTCTTCATTTGTTTTTCCTTTAAAGGCTACATTAGAACGTAGCTGGTAATTCAAGGTTATAATGCTGATACACTAAACATCAATTCCCTGCTGCTTGGTGTCACATAAAGAGTATTCTTGACCTGCTCAAAGAAAATATTTTCAAGTGAAAGACTAATGAGTCAGGAGTATGAATACAACCTTTCTAAAGCATTTTTATCACAAAACCAGAGAATACACGAACACATCAGCAGAAACATTTTCACACAGAGTACAAAGCATCACTTACCTCCTGTTGAATTGGTCAAGGTGATGAATGAGGCATTAATACTCAACACACAAATCTGAACAGGTTGAGAAGATGTTAAACTTTAATGAAATTACAGACTTCCTTAGAATCAATCCTTTTGGATTTGGCTTGGCAACATACTGTCAGAGGATCATTCAAGAGCTTACACTGTCTTTGCTTTATGTTGTGACCTGTGATTTTGGTTAGGCTTCAGTCTCCATCACCAAAAGTGATATCCATGATAAGTTAAGTGACTTTAAGTGACTTAAAGTACACTCAGCAACACGAGCTGTCAAACAGCATGAAGGAAAATGTAGCTTTGCAGATACACCCCTAAATAATACTCAAAATGAGGCTAAGAAAACAAAGTTGACAGAATGTACTTCAAACACTGCATTTATTACAAAGGTGCATAGAGTTTATGCCATTTGGTTTGAATACTTATGTTTAACCTACAAACAACATACAGAGCGAGGTTACAGTATGTAACAAAAGCAACAATGATTACCTAGTAAATTCAATATTCTACTGTCTTTAATTTCACAGAACATTTCTGAAACAAAGGCACTTACAGAATTAAAAAAAAAAGATATATCAACATTTAAAGTCTTAACTGCCTCCCCCTCCCTACAGCACTGTGGAGAAGA
Organism: Aleadryas rufinucha; assembly: GCA_013397815.1. NCBI lineage: Eukaryota > Metazoa > Chordata > Aves > Passeriformes > Aleadryas > Aleadryas rufinucha. The sequence goes on along the minus strand of VZTH01006501.1, from coordinate 114,257 downwards.
AGTGTGACATGAAAGGAACAGCTACTGGGACTGACATATCAGCAGTGCTTAACTGAAAACTTATGGATCATCTCCATCTTTTCTGTAACCATCCCATTCTCTTCACTACTTGAAAACAAACTTCAACAAGGCTGCAGGGCAAGAGCAAAATAAAATTTGGTCCTACACCTCATTGTTAATGATGATTAATGCACTAACAATAAGAAAACGTGACTAATTGTGAACTGGACCATTTTCTCTTCTTTCAGTATGTTTTGTAACTGAATTAGTAACAGTACTGCTAAAGCAGTCCCTTGTATATTAACTGACCCTTGTATATTGACTGATCTCTTCACTTGTACACAGTTACCATTTGCACATGTCCACTGAAGGAAAGGTGTCCATTTTCAGGCTCCTTAACCCTACCCCTCACCTCCACCACACACAGAGCAGTGGCCATTCAGGACCATCTATTTGGTCTGTACAACTTCCACACCAAAACCTCACATTTGGGAATGTCTTTTATTGCTGCCACTGTACTTTCCTCCCATCTCCTCAGGGATGACTGAGCCATCTTGCCATGAAACTGCAGATTTCCCTCTCACAACCCAAACACAACACTGTGACTGCCACCAACTGCTCCCTCTGTCACACCAGGCAGGGGACAGGAAGAGCAGGGCACAGGAACAACCTCAGGAAGCCCCACACTGGACACTGTACCTGTGCTCTCCCTGGCCTGGCTCCACCCAGGCTAACAAAGGTGCTGGAACAATCTCTGCCCAAGTCCTCCATGAAAAAACACCAGGGGCAGGATCTATAGCAAAGGATTTATTTCTGCAGTTACTCAGTGCCCTCCCACACAGAAACATTCTGGATTTCTAAGGCAACACTTCCTCCTCCATACAGGAGACACCATCCTTTTTGGTTGTTCCCATGTAACACCTCAGAGTGTAATGAAGTTTTGCCCAATTTCTCAGCTGGCAAGGCAGGAAAGAGGAGGAACACACAGACACAGGATACATGGATACATGCTCTGTGAGTGCCTCTTGGCACTTTTCATGCTCTTAACTTCAACACTCAGAGAGGTGTAACACAGGGGCACAGGTTGTCAAGAAGCACAATATAAAAACTTTCTACAAGTTTCTTCTGAAATGCCCTGAAAACTTCCTTTAAAAAAAAGAATCGGAATAATCCAGAAATAGACTCAAAAAATCAGGAAAAGGAACAAGGCTGCCTTTGACAGCAGCAATTTCCATCCACTCTGTGAGGTAAAACAATGCCACCAAACAATAATGTACCCCAAATGTAGAATCACAGGACAAATGGCTCAATGGCCTCTCTTAAAAAGCAATATCAGTGTAAAAGATATGTTAGAATTATTTCACTGATTATGTCACCATGGTACACACTAATAACTACATAGTTCTATGAGGAATAACAACAAATTGCATTTCAATGTTGGAAAAGACAGAATTGTTGAGGACAGTGAAAAAAAATCCCACCTTATTTGTTTGAGCAATAAAAGATTCATAAAGCCTAAAGCCTCAGCAGTGGTAACAGCCATGAGGATGTCTCGAGATGTTTCATGACTGAAACCATTACCTTCTTAAAAATACTTTACCTGGCTGTGACCAAATCCTTCCTTTCCCTGACTTCTCATTCTCTGCTCAGCTTTAGGGGAATGTTGAAGACAAAAGGGAGGTTTAATCCCCACTCTGTCCCCTCACTCAGCATATTGTTATATTATACCAATGCTGACTGGGTTTATAAAGGTCTATAATTCTTAGGTTCCTGCCACCTACAGTTCCCACTAGAGACAGTGGAAAACCCTGAGCTTCTGAAAACCCTGATCTCCTGCTGACATCCCATCTCTCCTGTAAAATAAATTCCCTCCCTGTGATGAGGCAGGACTCAATGCTGCCAAGGTACTTCTGCTTAACATGTGATTAAGGGGCTGATTTTAATTCCAAACTCATCAACAACAGATGGCTGAAGTAAGCTTGTCCAATAATACCTGAACAAGAAATATTCATCCAATAATTTTTATGAACGATTTTCAGGTTTTCAGCTTTTGATCTATTTGGTCCATTAAGTGGCAGGGAGTTTGTTAATTTCTAGCTGTAGCACCCAATGGAGGCACAGTTTATAAGCCTTAAAATTGGGACAGAAAATAAGGAAATTACCAACTCGTGCTATTTAGAACTAGCTCAAAGACAATTAAACATGGTTTGCTACTCCTCACCAAAGGCAAATGTGTTGCAAAAAAGGAAAATTCCCTTTTGAATGGTAAATGAAATGTATTAAATGGTAGCTTACCTAAAAATAGTAGCTCAAAACAGGAAGAACTTACATAACATATATCAGGTAGTTTCTTAGAGGTTAAGTTTTTCCATTTTAATACTGTGCAAAAGATTGCTACAGCTTTGGGTATTTGACAATGCTCAGATTAGACCATTGCACAGCAAATGTTATTGTGGTTCTATACTTCTGAAATACTCCTCCTTCAGGCTTTTCTCACTGTATCTAGAGCAAAATCTCTTTTTGTGTTTGCTTGAGGTATAAATTAACTTCTGCAAGAAAAATACTCCTTCCTCGGAGCATTAAAAAAAAGATACTGAATTGATTTTCACTCTACTTAGACAAAAGATTGCTGTCTTCCAGAAAAATATAGTACAGGTGCATGGTGTAAACAGAACAAATTATATTTTGAAAAGTTTTGTATGCAGAAGCACAGTAGAAGAGCTTTTCAATAGGTGGGCTTCTGAGGATCCACGTAGGCAGGGTTGTAAGGGGGCTGGGTGGGGTAAGGGGCTCCAGCACCAGCTGCAAAAGCAAAACACAAGAGAAAACAGGTTTGTAAAATGTACATTCTGAATTCTACAGATAAAATGGCAAATTCTGTTCTGAGCACACAGTTAAGAGGTTCTACTTAGCCATACTTTAATTGGACTTGAAAACAGCTTGTGCTCAACCATGAAACATCTGCATTTCAGAAGTAAGATCACAAAAACCTTTAGGCTTGTTGGCTTTGGGGCTTTTTTAATGCTGAGTGTACATGAGTAGCCTTCAGGGGAGAACCTAGTCTAAAAAAAAAGGAACAGATCTGGTCCAAAAAAAGAGCCAGTGGAAGTCAGGGGTGCACAAACAACAGGATATACCTGATAGTGTGCTGAGAGAAAAACACTGGGCAAAAGAAAAGAGATTTGAGAAATCATCTTAGGATTCCTTCAGAGAAAATGCTTTCCTGGTAAGTGGTAGAGAATTAATTAAGAAAGTAAAATAAAAGGGGAAAAGTATCCCATCACTACTCAGCACATGAAAGAGTCTGATTTATATACCAGATGTGTATTCCTTGGAATAGATCCTTATTTTCTACTGTTCTGAGAAAAACTGCTCTCAAGTGGCATCTTCATTTTCAGGTCTGTCAAACAGCACAAGTTTGCTCAAGAAGCACCTGATCAGATCCCTGGAAAGTGCAAGTGTGGTTATCTTCTGCTGATCTTGTAAAGTGAGTGGGTTTGGCTCCTGTGAGGCAGAGCAGGTGTTCTCCCCTGGCATGTGACCTAATTAAGAGCCTGCTCCTTGGTTAACACACAGGAGAAACGAAGGAAAGAACTCTCACTGTGAGGCATTTTCAGCAGCCAGCATGGAAAGTGCTTTGGTATGTTCCCAGAAAAAAACCCAAAACAACTGTTTTAAGAACTAACAAACCAGCAACAGCCTGAGAAACCAGAGAGTAGGAGAAGTTAAATGACTAATTTATTGGCTCCCTCATATGAAAAAGATGAAGCCAAAGCACTTTGGCATAATCCCATAAAACCCACAGCTTCTTTGGCATTTATAATAGAAAAACAGAGTCAACAGTCCTGCCAAGTCAGTGTTTTCACATGTGGGGCTGGTTTGCACATTATTAATGTACAATTTCTAACTGGTTTGCAAATCTTTCAGACCATGAAAATCCATTTTATATTTGAGTTTTCCTGAAAGTTACTTTCTAAGGGCATTATCTACCAGTCAGGACTATACTTTGCTTGTTATGAACAGTGAGGTTTGTAAGAGGGCCTGAAGATCCCACAGGTAACAGCCTAGTTTTGGCCCCTCTGAGCAGCCAGGAGCCAACTGTTCAGAGAACAGCTATTACCAGCAGAAGTGGGAATTAGTCATTGCAACAATAAGGCTGCGTGAAAACAATGCTGTGAAAGAAGGAAAGCTGAAGAAAAAAAGATTCTGATAATTCTAACTGCAAGTTGTCAAAAGACATCTCTGAAGTTCATCAGATACTTGCAGGTCTACAAACACAGTGACAAACTACTAGAAAATGCCATCTGTGTATAGATTGAAACACCTCACAGAACCACAGGATGGCATGAGTTGGAAGGGACCTTAAAGATCACATTCTTCCAACACCTTTGACATGGGCAGGGACACCTTCCATGAGACCAAGTTGTTCAGAGCTCCATCCAAATCGGCCTTGGACACTTCCAGGGATGTGTTCTTAGTTCCTCTGGGCAACCTGTGCCAGGGCCTCACAAACCTCACAGTAAACAATTTTTTCCTAATAATTAATCTAAACCTACTGTCTTTTAGTTTGAATCCATTCCCTCTTGTCCTGTCACTGCATGCTCTTACAGGACAGAGCTAGCAAGAAATTAGATTAGAAAGGGAATGAGGAAACATCCAACTCATGATATATATAAATATAAATATATATGTTAATTGGCTTTTATTTTAATATTAAATGTCAGTTGAATTAGTAAAACGTTCTACTGGATCCGCTGACAGTCCCACACATTGCCAAACTCTGCCAGTACAGCTCCAGCTCACACCTCCTCTGGCAATGCTTAACATAGGAACGGTGATAGGGAAATTTCCACCAGGGTGGATAACAGCATCCACCATAACTTGAGTTTTACGTAATTTGTTCACATTTGTATTAACATAGCCACAGAAAATAATAAATGTAAATAACACGAGATTTTCTTGAGAGCAGCTGTCTCTTTAGCTGTTCAAGAGAAGAAGAAGCACTCGGTGCTGCCTTACCTGCCACGGTTTCATGGTAAGCCGGGGGTCCCGCGGGCTGCATGGGGTAAGGGGGAGGGTACTGGGCAGGGTACGGAGCCGCCGGCATTCCCGGCTGGGGCTGGACAGCCACGGGCTGGTAGCCTTGATAAGGAGCTGCTGGGTAGTTGGGTGGCACTGCTGGTTGTTGGGGATAGGCAGGGTGAACCACCGTTGTGGTGGCAGTGGTGGTCACCACAGCTACAGGCAAGGAAAAGGAACGTGGTTAGTGCTGGTGATCCCCAAACAAAAAACCCAAACAACTCCCAGACCTCCCTAGGGTGGGAGGAAAGAGAACTTCTGAATGCTCAGAAAATATTCCAAAATATCCCTCTGCAACTCCACATTCTGAAGTGGCTTAAATGCTAATTTTTAATTTAAAAAAATCCTCTTCAAAGATGCGAAAAAGAAAATAAATCTAGAGCTACTTACGCCGTGGTCTTCGACATGCTTTGTACAGACAGCAACAGGAACAGGTGAGGCACAGAATAATAGTGACGACAATCACTGCAAAAACAGTAACTCCAATGGCAATAAGGGTTCCAAAACTGCAAGAGAGAGACCACCAGAATTGGTAAGAGTCACTCCTTAACCAAACCTGTGGCAAACACCTTGCTCCACCTCCAATCTCTCAGTACTTATTGGACTAAGAAACAACTGTGCAAGGCAGTGCTGCAGGAGGTCGGGTCTGCTAAGCCAGGGGAAGCTGAACCACCCCTGCCAAGGGGTCTTTGGTCCCTCTCATTTTAGTGTGACTGTGATTGTTGCTGTTTTAGTGAACACACAGGTTCAGAGCACGCCCAAAATGAAGCACCCCAGCCTTCGGGGTGACAGCAGGTTCTTCCCACATTCCCTAAGACCTCCCAGTCCCAAACTCAAGACAATCTCAGCACTGAACAGATTATTGGCAGGTTCCTCGGCATCTGTAAACAGTTTGTTTAGAATCCATGTTTTACATAGTTAGGGAGAACTGAAAATCTCACTTTACTGCAACAGCAAGTATGCCAGGCTACATTATGGGGTACAGAAACGCTGCCTAAAACTCCAAAATTTAGTACAGGAAGGCCAAAGGTTACACCAGCTTTGACCTCTACCACGAGCACCAAATGATGGGAGTCAGACATAAACAGTCACCTCTAGAAGCTTTACAGGTTCTATTTACCACACGGGGGAGAAAAGGTATCACAGCAAAGCCAGTGTCAATTCCCTTTAAAGTGCTAAATGAAATGATCTGTTTCCTACTGTCTGAAATCAATAAAGCCCTTCTTCCATAGAAGCCAAAGTCTCCAGCACTCTTATTTCTTAAAAAACACACCATGCATCAGTTTTGGGAACAATTGCAGGAAGTCAGTTTTAACGAACAACCAGCTCTAAAATAATGACCAGAGAGCTGGTTTCACATCCATCCTGTTTTTGTTTGTTGGCAGAGATTTTGGCTACAAAGCTCTCTTTGTTTATTTCCCGCTCAGTTTCCTTTTAACAGCTTTTAAACAAAATGACACATCTCCAGAACCTCCAGCAATTTTCACTTGGCTACCAAACACCCACCAAATGTGAAAATTGCATTAGAGTGTTAGTGACACTGGAAGGTTAAATCAGTGATAAAAACAATTGCAAAATGCTCTACCCCTAGCCCAAATTTAAAAGACCTCACCTCAGTGTCTTCTAGAGCAACTTAACCCTTAGTAAGCTGAGCACTGACTGAACACAAGCACTGACTAATAAAAAAGGCTCAATTTAAAATGCATTCTTTCCCCTTAAGAGAGGTTGCATCAATTTTATTGTTTCTGCAAAAATGAAAAGAAAAAGTTTGAGCCAAATCTCTTTCAAAACAATGATTTTTTCAAACTGTAACTGTATCTAACTTGAGCACTGATTTTGTGAAGCACTAAATACAGCACTATGGATACAACCATGAAGTACTAAATGGGATACTGTGGATTGCCCACACCCACTGCAACTAAGCATTTACATGTAAAACAGGAAGCAGGAAGTGCTGGAGCCTCCTGAAGTCATAGGAACCATGTCAGAAACACTGCCAGGAAAGTAAATGGATTACTGCAACACAACCACAGGATGTAAAGGTGCAAATAATGTGTTGAGGAACACGTGCATGTTTTGCCTCATTTATTTGCACCCTAACAAAACGTTTTTGAGATGCTGACCTAAACATGCACTCCTAAACACACAGCTTTTAAGTGCCCTGTCATCCTCATGAGCATTAGCTTCACTTCAGCAGAGTAAGTTCACAGCCAGCTCATCTCCAGCCAAAAATCCCATTTCTTTCAAGCCTGGTATAAAAAGCAAAATACAAATGTAATTTCAAGAGAAGACAGAGAGAGAACTGCACTCAATGGTTTCATACACTGAATTACCCATCCTGATTCCAATGTTCCCAAGAAAAAGCATGAACACCTGTGACAAACTACAGACACCTTCAGAAACTGCATGACAAGAAATGTCAACTGCAATTTCTGATACTTGCAGAGCAGCCAACAGCTTTTCCTTCCTCTTGTTCCCACTTCTGGATCAACCCTGAAAGAGCTCTGTCACTAGGGAAGTTGACATTACTTCCATTACACAGTTATTCTCCAGCAACATTAGCAGAGACAAAGTAAAGGAGTCTTCTAGGTTCTTCCTCGGGCTTTTTCCCCAGTAAAGGAAAAAAAAAAACCTTTTTCAAGTGAACTATGCTAAGGAAAGAAATTCTTGTGTCAAGGAAAGAGATTAGGGCTGACCAAGACAACTAAAATTCTTCACTTCTACAGACAATGAACTTCTGAGAACTTCAGCAAAGGCTGGGCAAAACCAAAGATACCAAAAAATGTGAGACAAAGTGGAGAAATATTTACTCATCATAAATCACCAAGCACAGCAGTAAACTGGCACAGCCCCCTTATCTTTCACAACTAAATTAATTTCTGATATGAGGAGAGAAAATGAGCACAAGCCCATCTGCAGCCAAGCTGGCCATCAACAGATAAAAACACTGGCCATTTGTTTTAATAAAGTTTTCTGCTCAGTGAAACACGTATCTCATATTTGCTACCTCTAATAAGGAACACAACAAAAGCAAAGCTAAAAACCAACACACCACATTCTTATTTTCACCAAGTTGTTAGAGACACCCTGTGCATTTTCATCACTTGTGTCTTTGGCAAAATGACACAACCATGGCACAAGAGCATTTTGCACCCATCTTTTGAAGAGTTAAATGGAGACACATGCTTGAAGTGCAGGTGTGTCAGGTGTACACGTTAGAGCTCTGTGTTTGTGTGTGCAAACACTGTGATCCAGTCCTACCCACTGAAACACTGTGATTGCTGCAGACCAAAATTATAAGCTTTCAGAGACAACCCAGCAAGTGAAATAACAGAGAGGAGTTAGTTCTTCCCACAGTTCTCTAAGGAGTGCAACAACTGATTACTGGCAGGCATTTTTATCACCTACTTCACAGCAGATAATTTTCCTGCCAGTGCTTGGGCTCATGCAGACTAATGTTTTGGAACACCAGAAAGTAGGGAGACATTTACAGAAAAAAACAGCAAGTGCTGTGAACTTGTAACTCATGTCATCAACGCTCTCTTTCAACACTGGAGCTCTTCAAAAAGAATTTTTTTTAAAGTATTTTTATTGACAATCAAAACTAGCAATCCTCTTTTGGAATTTCTGCATGATCAGTCACTACCTTACTGTAATAATGACTTTTTACTGCCCAAGGAGCACTGGCCTGAGCACTTCTTGAGCATTTAAGTGATATCCCACTACTGAAAAAGGTGCAGGAAGGCTGCCACTAACTGATGATAGTCAGGTGAGGTCAGAATGGTGCTCAACATACTTTACTCAGTGAACCTTGTAACCTTCAGGAGACAAGACATTCCAGGTACTCTATAAAGAGACTCTTGCAGTGTGCTAACTCCTTTCTTAGACAAAAATTGCTTCATTTGATTGCTTTCACCTTGAATCTGATGATCTGCCTAAAAGACTCTGAAAATATTTGGAAAAAATGTATTCACATTAAATAATTTATTTACTGTTGCCATTGTACATAAATGAAGAACAGACGTGAGGGATTGTTGCTTACAGATTCTTCCCGAATGGTTAACCACAAGAAAACAAATGCCAACCAAAACCGAAAGCACACCTGACCCCTGCATTCTGCAAACAAACGTCAGAGTGCAGAAATCAGGGTGGCCACAGCACCAGCCCAGAATGCTCTGCTGGCGTCAGTCAGAACTCGGGTTTCCAGACTCCCACATTATATACACTATAGTCTAAATAAAGCACACACAGTTATACACAGCTTGAGCTCATTCACTGACATTTCCTGCTTCTTTCTCTTCACAGAAAAGGAAACTTTTGCCAATGATTTCATAAAAAAACAAAATCAAACCTAACAGCAGTTTTACTGCAGCAATGACAAACTGCAACTTTTCATAAAATGTATGGGAAAGTAAATATGGAGAGATTTATTCCATTTAGTAAAAATGGAGAGACAACACCCTGTCCTTTCCTACCACCACCTCTCTCCTGCCTTGCTCCACCTCCACTTCTACCCCTATCCTCTCACCCTTGGAAAGCACTCAAGTGTTTGTGTAATGAGGATGTCTCACACTCACCTTACCTCTAAAGCTGTCTAATTATTCAGAGTCTCTATCAGCTCACATAAAGGGAGTTACTTGCCTACTTTACCCCTTTCAGTACTGAATGAGATGTAATGGACATATTAAAATGTGAGAATCAAGCCCAGGATCTAAATAATACTATTTGTGGAAGTTAATTCTCAAGGCAGTTGTTCATGTTGGAGATCTCTATCTTAAACACCATCAAGTGGAAAAATAAATGTAGTTTATTTCAAGCATTTTCAAATACTGAAGTTTCAATTCCAGCAATGTATTTTCAACTGTCCTTAGTAGTTTGAATTACTTAAGTCAGTTACATTTTGTAAGCAGATATAAAGAAAGTTTTCACATATCTATGCATTCATGTGAGTAGGACACACTAAAAATTTTGTCTTAAAACAGAAAAAAAAAATCCAAATGAACAATGAGACCACCTAGTTCTGAAAAATTAGTTTAAGTAGCCTTTTTATTGTGCAAGTTTTAATCTATTCCAAGATTTATTCCATGCTTCAAGAAACACACTGGCGAGGTTCTTTTCAAAAGCACTGCTGCTTTTAAAAACAAACATTTCCAAATACTGAGTTATAGCTGTAACACAGGGTGGTCTGGAAAGACTTCAAAAGACAATTTAGGCCATTCCTAAAAGTAAAATTAAAAACTGAGTATATGCATGTCATTCTTTACTGCTCCAGAAAAGGATCCAGTTCCCAGAAATGTGATGGAATGGAAAATGTCCACGTTTGCCCTGACTCAGGTGTAGGGCATGACCGAACAAGTCCCCGGAGAGAGATGCTTACCTAACACTTTAGTCACAGCCACACAATACTGCCTCTAAAGTTTAGCAGGAAAATAAAGAATAAATTATTTTTTTTAAAGCAACATGAATTCCCAAGAGCCTTTCAGAGGGATTCGTTTTTACAACTTTACTAACAACACATTTCCTCAGTTTAATGTTTTAGCATAAAATTCAAAACATAAGAACCGCTTTTCTAAAGATTAAAAGAAAATAATTTACTATTACTCAGAAAGCAAACTCACAGGAAAACATCAGCCTGATTTTAACACTTGAAAGAGTGACCAGCCTGTTTTAGCACAGCCAGGAGCTTCAGCACAAGCAGACAATCCAAACACACACCACAGTTAAGCCTCCTAGTCCAGGTGAAATCACAGTAAATCCTGGTGCAGCCTCCCCAAAACAGGATCTCTACATGATGAGGAAGTTTCCCAGTGATTCTGGTGGTAGGCAACAGGCAGCCTAAGACTCAGACTGAGCAGCATGGTTTCAGTTTTACGAAATCTTGGTCGTTTCATCCGACTGGCAGGGTTGAGTAACTGCAAAGTCATTTTACAAGCTCTGCAATGCAGTGAAGTGTGGATTGGAACTGTGATGTCTGCATCGGTCTTTCAGACAAATGTTAACTCAGGTTAGCACTTGAGAGTGTCTCTCCTGGGGTCCTGCCCACATACAATCCCTTAATGTCATGAAAAGGGTTTCACTTTATTTTGACTAACCCCTCAGAGCAGCACCAGCTCAAGCCCTCACTGACTGCAAACTGCCCTAGGAGGGACACAGATTAAATGAAAACCCCCCAAAACTAAGCAGTACTTTCCATAATTCTGGGTACCCCCAAAAAAAGAGTTTGCAACAGGAGCCCCAGAAAAACAAGCCCTCTGTTTATCTGCAGTATAAACAGCCCTGAACTACATCCCCCACAGCCCAGGGATCCAGCTTTGGTGTAAGAAACAACCTAAAGCAACAACAATAAAGCCATGGGAAGCCAAGAAACCCTGCAACTGCCAAAGTGCTATAGAAAAAGAGAAGGCAAGAGTCTTTTGGGAAGAAGTTTGCTAAATATGTACTGAATGGAGCCTTCAGCTGTTTGTTCAAATAGGAAGCTGATGTGGATTACTTTAAGCCCAAAATAATAAACTTTAATTTTATACACAAAGACCTACTGGAAATAAAGCTAATTATTATTTTTTAATATTATATTTACATTATTTTTTTAAATTCTCCATTTTTTTTTAAAATAACATGTTTAGCACAACGTGTTCTCAAACAGCCTTTATGAGAAAGTGGCAGGGAGGGAACTTCCTGGAGTTTGTGGTTTTACTCAGACATCTGACACCCTGATCCAACAGGTTATTATGGAATATGTATACAAGCATCTCTTCTTGGTCCATAAAGAGTGCACTTGTACTAAATATGTCTACTTACATAAATCCCTTTCTAATACATACTAAAAATACAATTTCCCAGTGAAGTTTCCCAGGAAATCTATTATTGCATACTTTGTAGACAACTGAGAGTAATTGCTATAAGTAACTGGTGCATTAAAATATGCACACAACAAGGAGAAAGGTCAAGGCTGCATTCAGAGGGACTGAAGTCTTTCATCAGCAGTGCAAGAATCAACACTGCAGCTTCATGCAGGCCCCCAGATAATTTTCGGTTCATTGGACTCTCAGCATATAAACTGTCCTGAAACACAGTCAAAGGCATTTGCTTCTACAGGTGGTAAATAAATTTTAAATGCTCCTTTAGTGGCAAAAAGTGAATGGAGCTTGATTACAGATATTTGAGGCAAACAACATGAGTCAGTTCCCTTCCTACCACCCACTTCAAGGACACAGGATGTTACCCCCACACCCAAATTCAAATTTGGCAATGGGAAGGATTTTTCTTAGATGGTTAACTGAATTCATAGAACAAGTTTAACTGAAAAAAAACCCCAAACAATTAAGTGCCACAAAAAAATTTTCCCCACAAAAACTGCAATATTATGAATTTGCTACTGCCAATACCATACTAATTTCAGAAAGCGGATTTTAAGCAACTAATTAGAAACTAAGTTGGCTAAAGAGCCAAAGGATTTTTTTTTCCCTGGCAAATTGCAAGCTGGTGTATGACTTGCCAAACACACTGAAACTGCAGTAAAAGGAAATTTGGACTAGGCTACACCCACCTGCTTTGCCTGCCTTATAACTCAGCTTTTATAGGAAACACACCTTTTTCTTTACCCACATTACTCACGTATCATCACATATATAAAATTTCCAAACACTGTGTTCAGGCAGGAGCAAAGTTTAAATTACATAAATTAATTATCCTGTACTACTCTGAGCTGACATCCTGCCCCACATTCCCCCTCTCTTCTGGAATATTACTCATCCAGCACAACAAGGATCACCAAGGAAAATCTAACACTGTACAACTGAGAACAGACCACTGCAGCAGAGGTCACATCTGGCCAACCACTACTGCTCCTTTTAAATGGCACTGATTATTAACAAGACCTTCACGAAGAGAGTCACAAAAGTGACTTTGATGACTAGTTCCTTTCACAACCTAAAAAAAAAAAATAAGAGTTTTTAAGTTTACCTCTCAGTGGAACTGAGAGTCAGAGATCATGCTAATAAAAACAGAGGTGTAGCATGTGATAAATGAACAGTATAAAATGTTTTGAATAAAAATATTTTTACAAAAGGCCAGTCTTTACACAATTGGTAACTTCCTGAAATTAAACTAATTTGTTCATTTCACAGAAGACCCTACAGCTGCAGTTTTAAAAGCCTGAGTATTCTCCTCCCGTAATACATCTACAACACAATCTGTGGCAAATATATCCACATATATATGGCTTTTTTATGGCAGTATATGAAAAGGCAGAGTTTGAGCTACCTTTGGAACCCACATGCTCAAACTTTTACAGATCCTAATAAATAACCATCATGCTCTTTTAAAAATGTTTTTAAAGGATTCTCTGTTTCTTGGTCTATAGGATCCTTCTGAGGGTTACCCTCCCTGTGACCACTTCCACAAGCTCTCTCCAGAGTCAGCCTGTATGTTGAAAATGTACTGTTTTCAGAATTGCACTGTGCAGAGTTACACAGAGGCACAGCAAAACCCACAGCCGGAAGGAACACTCTACCCTGGTAGGTACCTACAGTCAGTGAAGCACACAGCCACAGGAAAATCAACTCCTGAACAAAATCCAAGTGATCAGCCTTGCTGTGTGTTTGTACACCCAGGCCAGGTTGTCAGGTCTGTTGCTGTGCCACAGCCCTGTGTGGTTTGCAGAGCTAACCCAGCCATGCACATCTGCCTCTTGCGCCAGGGCAGCATTTTTCAATCTCTCCTTCCTGCTTGGTTTCTGAGGAAATAAAAACCTAAGCCCAGTGCCTGCAGCAGCAGCTCAGACACCACAATTCACCACTCTGCCACCTTCAAGCAACTTCTTCACCAAGGACACAGCGAACACAAAACCAAACGCTCTGTAATGCCAGTTACCACTGCTAACTGAGCAAGCTGATATTTACTCTTCAGGCTAGTAAAAAGCATAGAAGATTTTTTTGAAGTGGCTTCAAATCCAAATCTCAGTTGTTTCCAGGCAAGAAGCTTACATTCCTTGGTGAGATTAGCCTGTGCCTGAACACAAGCCTCACAGAACAGGCTCTACACAGCTTAACTCATTTATTACAGAAAATATCAAGGACCAGCACTGGAAAAGAAATCCTCTGCTCATTAAACAGACTGCTTACATTTCTAGAAGCTTTTTTCCATTTTTCATGGAGTCTTCCCTCTAGAAACATTCCAAACCCACCTGGACACATTCCTGTGTAACCTGCTCTAGGTGACCCTGCCTTGGAGGGGGGTTTGGATCAAATGATCTCCAGAGGTTCCTTCCAACTCTAACAATTCTGTGATTCTGTAATAATCCTCATGATTTATTTTCTTATCACTGGCAACCTATTACAGATCCTGGAGTATCCAAATGCACCAGAAAGTGTAAACTGGAGCCCCTGATAGTGATAGCAGGGGAGGAGAAATGGGGTCTAGTTCAAAATCACAGTGGTTTTGACCTTGTCTGTGGACAAAACATGGGCTTGAAAATATCTAAACCAGACAAAGCAAATTAGGATAAGCACATCTTTCACTGTTAGAAATATGCTGGTTTTGCCAGGTTAGGCCTGCAGCAGACTATTGCAGATGCCACATTTCAGCCAAAGGCAGCCACAATGACATGGATTTTTTTCCATATCACAGAAGGACAACGAAGCCACAAGACAACACATGGCTCAAACCCCAAATGAGCACATCCCCATCCAACAAGGCTGGTCTGTCTCTGCCGGCCAAAGCTTCCCAGGAAGATGGACATTCTGCCTCCCTCTTCTCATAAGGAGGAACAGCCTTGCCTCAGGCATTACTGTACCTGTTACACAATCTGCTGTAACTTACAGGCAGAAATTAATTCAGAAACAGAGCCCAATTAACTGTGTACACAGACAATGTGAAGTTTTCCAATTAGAAAGCCTGGTAGCAGCTGCCCCAAGTACATTATTTTCTTCTGTAACTCTGATACAGATGTTCTGAATTGTTCCACCTCCTTAAACTCTCAAATACTTCACAATTAGTTGAACTGTGGATATGAGTCATCTAATTTCCTTTTCCAGTAAGGGTCACTATTGGAAAATTGGCATACCAAGGCTAAGTAATCACATTACCAATGAAAATAATAACAAGTGCTGTCCTGGTGAATCAGTGCTCTGCTTTTTGCAGAGTTTCTTAAAATAAGAATACTAGGTACAGCAGAATGAAAAGGGAAAACCAACTAAATTAACCTTATTGCTCACAATCCATCTCTGAAACCAGAGCAAAGCAGGGAAAAACTCAGTAATACAATTAAAATGTGGGGGAAAAAGTCCTGAAACATCTTCCAGTAGTAAATCCTTGCTACAATGCATTCATTAGCGGCAAAAATTGGAGAAATCACTTATGGTCAAGGAAAAATGGTGACAAATTTATCAAGTTCAGCAATAAGAAACGTATGCCTACACCTTGACCTAAAATCTCCACATGATCTTTAAGGATTGATCAACAAAGTAAAAAGCCTGAATCCGACTTAACCCTGACTTTCATACTTTTCCTAGAATGCTTACATTTGCTTCTAAATGCAGTATTCTGGGAAGCAAAATGCTTTCAAGTACTTAGAAGTGCATTAAGACACTCCAATGGAGTGTAATTTATTGTCTTTAAAATGTCTGAAGATTACAGGGTATGGACTGCTTGCAGTGTGAAATACACTTAAAAGGATTGCCCAAAGTGCACCCTGCCTCAATAGCACCTGATACTCAATATAAACACTGAAAGACATTAATATTAAAGGATAATACTAAAAAGAAACCTACTAAAAACAGGTGCTTTGCTAGCACTTCTGCTGAAGACCTCAGAATAAACATAGTAAAAAAAGCAAAAGTAAAAGCAAACTAAAAATTCCTCAGCCAGGCCAGACAACAAAGAACAAACATTCCACCAGTAGCCCT
The DNA here is from genome assembly GCA_013397815.1 of Aleadryas rufinucha. Taxonomy (NCBI): domain Eukaryota; kingdom Metazoa; phylum Chordata; class Aves; order Passeriformes; genus Aleadryas; species Aleadryas rufinucha. The sequence goes on along the minus strand of VZTH01006501.1, from coordinate 98,274 downwards.
TCCCTAACCCTGTCCTTAAAATCAGGGTGTAATTGTGGCAGGTTTTCCAAGCAGGGAGAAGAGACACCCAGACCACAGAGTCCAGTGGCAAGTCCACAGGTAGCTTGTAACCAGCCCTCAGAAAGGGGAAGTTCTCTTAAAAAGACAGGATTTGTGAGCAGTGTGCCAGGGTGGTAACTCAATCTAGAAATCAGCCTGATGCAAGAATGGGGAACTAAACACTTTCTGACCCATAATGCCAGGAAACCATCACCTCCTTCTCAAGGGCAGTGGCAAAGGTAATATTTGCAACTCCCAAGAAAGAACAGGGCACTAAAGGAAGTTGCCCTTTGTTGCCTCCTGTCATGTTACAAACTGTGCAAAGAGAATGCTCATCTTGTTGGAGACACAAAGAAATATTCCAACTGACATCAGCCCTTCACTCTACACAGTGAAGAATTAAACAAACATAGTCATCAAGAAACAAGGCAAAACCTGCCTTTTAAAAGAAATTGGCATGGAGAGAGGGTGGAGTACACCTTGCAGGCAAGGAAGCATGGACAACTCTTCCAGAAGGAACACAGCTTACTACTTGGTTAAAAAAACACCGAAACCTCAACACACACAACACAAAACCCCAGGCACTGCCTGTAATTAAACAAAAACCTACTTAGTGTCCCACTGGCTGCAGTCACAGACGGTGCCACTCACTGCAATTCCCAATGTTGAAACACCCTAAATGGGATACCTCGGTCATAAATCATTTTGGAAAGTTCTGAGATGTGGTTTTCCTCCAGAGTCATATCCGGGTGGCTTTTCAAGGACAGTATTCCTGTGAGTAATTACCACCTTTCTAATAAAATTGCCTAACAAGAATGTAAGTTTGATGTCAAGCCTAGGCCTTTGCACAACACTAATTTTTCAAAGCTGCAATGTAATTGAAAGGGAAAAGAGGAGTCACCCATCTTCTCAAGCAGAGACATCCATNCGCCGCCGCCGCTCGCCCCGCGCCCGCCGCCCGGCCCCGCGCACGTCACGCCGCCCGCACCGCCCCTTAAAGGGGAGCCCCGGTGGCGCTCCCGCGATCCCAATCGCCCAAACCTACGCAGAGACATCCGTCAGCCAGCGCTCAGCCTCGCTGCGCGCAGCTCGGGCGTCCCCAGCATAAGGAGGACACGGAAGTGTTGGAGCGAGTCCAGGGGAAGCCACGATGTTGATAAGAGGGCTGGAGCACCTCCCCTAAGGAGACAGGCTGGGAGAGTTGGGGCTGTTCAGCCTGGAGTGGACACCTCACAGCACCTTCCAGGGTCTGAAGGGGCTACAGGGAACCGGAGAGGGACTCTTTGTCAGGAACTGGAGTGACAGNGACCCATAATGCCAGGAAACCATCACCTCCTTCTCAAGGGCAGTGGCAAAGGTAATATTTGCAACTCCCAAGAAAGAACAGGGCACTAAAGGAAGTTGCCCTTTGTTGCCTCCTGTCATGTTACAAACTGTGCAAAGAGAATGCTCATCTTGTTGGAGACACAAAGAAATATTCCAACTGACATCAGCCCTCCTCTCTACACAGTGAAGAATTAAACAAACATAGTCATCAAGAAACAAGGCAAAACCTGCCTTTTAAAAGAAATTGGCATGGAGAGAGGGTGGAGTACACCTTGCAGGCAAGGAAGCATGGACAACTCTTCCAGAAGGAACACAGCTTACTACTTGGTTAAAAAAACACCGAAACCTCAACACACACAACACAAAACCCCAGGCACTGCCTGTAATTAAACAAAAACCTACTTAGTGTCCCACTGGCTGCAGTCACAGACGGTGCCACTCACTGCAATTCCCAATGTTGAAACACCCTAAATGGGATACCTCGGTCATAAATCATTTTGGAAAGTTCTGAGATGTGGTTTTCCTCCAGAGTCATATCCGGGTGGCTTTTCAAGGACAGTATTCCTGTGAGTAATTACCACCTTTCTAATAAAATTGCCTAACAAGAATGTAAGTTTGATGTCAAGCCTAGGCCTTTGCACAACACTAATTTTTCAAAGCTGCAATGTAATTGAAAGGGAAAAGAGGAGTCACCCATCTTCTCAAGCAGAGACATCCATGGTTCTCTTTTTAGACATTCCATAGCTGAAAACAAAGATAATTAAAACAATTTAACTGCTCCTTCCTAAACGTTTATTTTCTGTCATTTACAAAGAGCAAGCCCTAACTGGAAGATGAGGCTCACGCCTGCTGTACTAGAACCACACATCAGAAGACAGAAAGATCAGCCTAGCTGAGAAGGGGCATCCCTCCTCCAAAATATTTGTTACATCAAACCGTTCTTATGGAAGAGGCTTTCCCAAAAGAGACCAAGGCTCCAAGACATCCACGTACCCCATTCACACCGCCAAGGCAGCGCTACCTTTCCGTGCCTTTAGCGCGGCTCCTTCCTCCCCCGCAGGAAAAGATGTGCCTGGACTTGCACAGCGCGGGGGCTGCGCCCGGCNGGGGAAATTTAGGTTGGATATGAGGAAGAAAGTTTTTACTGTGAGGGTGGTGATACACTAAAACAGGTTGCCCATGGAGGTTGTGGGTGCCCCAATCCAGTGGGGGCAGTGTTCGAGGCCAGGCTGGATGGGCCTTCAGCAAGTGGAAGGTGTCCCTGCCCAGGGCGGGGGGGGCTGGGAATACATCATCTTGAAGGTCCATTCCAACCTTTTTAACATTCTGTGATTAACCCCTGCCCTCTCTTCATCATCCGCACTGTGAAAAACTGATGCATTTTTACAGCAAGACTCCTGTCATCACCAATGTAGGCTTAAAGGAATTTACTTTTCCCCCAAGACTGAAACAGAAGGAGAAATGTTGATAAAAACTAACTGCAAAAGATGCTAGAACACCAAGGAGATACTTCAAACAAAAGCAGATTTTCTTCCAGAGCCACTTTGGATTTTCTAAGAGTACAAAGCACAGAGCAATGGCCATAAACTAAAACACAGGATGTTCCACCTCATCATGAGGAAAAACTTCTTTATGTTAAGAATGGCAGAGTACTGAACAGGCTGCCCAGGGAGTGCATGGGATCTCCCCTCTGGAGACACTCAAGTCACACCTGGGCACATTCCTGTGTCACCTGCTCCAGGTGACCCTGCCTTGGCAGGGGGGTTTGACTGGATGATCTCCAGAGGTCCCTCCCAACCCCAGCTGTTCTGTGATTCTGTGCTAATGCTTCCACCTCCTGTCCAACAGGGGGGATACAGATTATTATATAGAGAGATTGTTATGGTCTAAATAGCAACATCCAGCCTCTTCCTCATGTCTCTCCTTCTTCCGAAATGTACACAGATTTTGAGTACTCCACACTCTTAACACACAAATAAGTATTTCTATTTTCATATTCTAGCAGCACAGAGTCATGGAATTGCTTATGCTGGAAAAGACCTTTAAGATCACCGAGTCCAACTGTTAACCCAGCACTGCTAAGTCCACACGTCCTGATTACACAATGATGAACTTCTAAACAAATCCCATTTTAAAAGCTTGCACGGCTTACCTGGGGCCAGGAGAAACGAAAAAATCATCAGGATCCTGAAAAATCTGTGAGTCTGAGTCAGAGATCCTGTAACAAGAGAATTCATCTCAAAAAATGGAATTTATGACTTATTCAAGTTACCTAGCTAAGTTTCAAGTGCTTATAAAAGGTAATGTACACTAAAAAGAGATTCTTTTTGGTGTCTGTGGTGCTAAAAGTATGGATTTGACATTTGTCTGACAGCATCGTTCCAAGGCAGTTTTGCAAAATCCAAAAACAGACCATGCATAGATTTGGAGCAGCTGTGGATAAATGCATTTACTGCATTAGCCCTAAGTAACTAAAGTTAGTCAGTGATTAACAACAAAAATTAACAAATTTAGCTTTTTACTAAGCTCATCTTTACCATTAATTAAGCTTAGTTTCTCCCAGGTATGCTCTGACACAGGCATCCCTGCTTTGGGGAGCAGAGAGGAGCAAGCACAGTAATTTGTCCACAAAGTGGGGTTATAGTCTCATCCTCTACATGGAGAAAACCAAGTGTTAATTTTATAATGAGGGTTTCTGCTACCTTTGGTCAAACTGAACCAAAGGCAAAACAGAAGTGTGACATTTCAGTGTCACTCCCTCCTCCACCTGGCTAAAGGACATCTGACTATCATCTGATAGTCTTTGCTCCCACACTACAACTGCACATCATCATGGCCTCCAAGGACCAGATTTGTACTTTGAACAAGGCCCTCTTATGCCTGGGTAAGGGGGAGTGATGCTCACTTTCCCTACAGAGATGTGGATGCGCTTCTGTGCTTCACAGAACACTGAGCTCAGGCCAGTGTTTCACCCCAGACATCATTCAGTGGTTAAGCCCTGCCTGAGCCAGGTGCAAGATAAGCAAGTGGCTCAGCTCAAGTTTGTGCTCAACCTTTGAGCCTCAATGATTCTCCACAGCAAGCCTGGCAATTTTCCACATTATCCACTGTGTGACTACAGTCAGAACCCCACAATAGGTTGTTTTAGAGCATGTCCTCTCTGCTCCTTTGGGATGCCTTTCACTTGGTAACATTTTCCATCTGGAGCAGGTACCAGTGGTACCTATCTGGTGTCCTGAAGCATTCTAAAATGTAAAGTTACAGCTTTCAGTAACAAGGACTTTACACATGATACAGTAATACTGACAACGATGATCACTGTAACAAACATTAATGCATACTGTATCAGGCCTTGAAGCCCTCCCACCAGGGTAAAAAAAAAAAGCATATCCCAACCAGTTGTTGGACAGCGATTCATGGAGTTCACTGGTTTTCTCTCTGATGTTCTTTAAAGCTTCCAGATGATCTTCTCCAGCAAGCATCCTCAGAAAAATAAAACAGTGTAATTTTGAAAATGCTCAAGAAGACACACATCAGTTCATGCATTAATTTATCCACCTCATTGTTCCCATTTTACAGGTAAGTAACAAGCATTAATTTTGATTCCCTGATAGAGCCAGAGGTAAAAGGCCCTTTAGGAAGATTTAACCATTAAACACTGTGATTTTGTCATTTGATGACAGAATTATAACGTGTTGTATACATTCAGTTTGCTTCATACCTTTCATCAAGCTGATCGCACTTATCATCAAATTTTAGGGCCACGTTAGAGCAGCAGAATCGAGCCCCGCAAAATCCACAGCAGAAGTAAGGACAGGATTGTGAAGGTTGTACTTTGCCAAAAATATCAGTATATTCCTGACAATCCTCACCCAAAACTGAAAAGAGTTACAAACCAATAGTTAGTAAGTAAAGAAATAATCATACAAAGACTTTTTCTCATACTGACCAGATCACCTAAGTTAACATTTAAATATGCTGTAAGTATTTGGGTTAGGTGTTACAAATCAAGTATTTCCTTTAGTGTACAACAAAGGCAAATACTTACTCCTCACACACTGAGTATCTCATCTTCATCAAGCACCCCATCCAAATGTTCACACAGACATAAGCACTAAACTGCATGAAAATATGAGATGCTGGTGATACTCTCTTCATTACATGTGACATTTGCTACCAAATTACTGTAAGGGTGCAAAGAGCAACATGAGTTGCCAAATAGGTTAAAAATACCAAAAAAACACTAGGATCAGTTAGAAGAAAACATTAAATTTTCCTAGAGATTTGACTTGATGCAAAAGATGCAACACCACCACATGCACTGTAGGTTTGGATTTCCGTGCCACTTGGTTGTTTCTACCTGTTGCTTTGTTTACTTCACAGAAAATCCTAATCCTGATAATCCATTGCATAAACCAGAGATGCCATACAACAGAGATTCTTAGAACTAAACTCAGTCCAGTGCCATTTCCACTGCAAGCATCACGTGGTGCAGCTACAGTGGTAAAGCAATGGGGATGTTCACGTACCAGGACTGCTCCCTTAGGGGACATCCCACACTTTTCAGAACTGCATTGGGCTGATACATTCCTTAAGAGACTGGCTGTTTTCTCTCTCTTTGCCCTCCCAAGCCTGAGTAACTGCACCATAAGAATGGCATATTAAAAGCTTTTAACTGCCACATAAAAATACTTCTCGAAGCTTAAGCAAAAATCATTTCCCAAGAAGGGTATCACTTCATTTTTCAGTGATAAATGCTGCAGTCAGCTGGTTTCTATCCGTCATTTTCCTTCCTATCACTATCACATTAACAAGACATACCCTGATATCTTGCTCCTAGACCATACTCCATCCAAAAAACTCAAATTCCTTCAGGTGTAGTTATTCAGAGAAAGAAAACAGGAAGAGGCAAAGACAATAAATCCTGTTCTTTCAGTAGAAAAGAGGTATTTCCTGGAGTATTTAAACTGACTTTGGCATTTGAAAATTCAATCCTGACTCTCTGGCATGAAGAAATACCTGAATACTTCAACTGTTGCCTGGAATAAAACATAAAACCTTTCCAAACAGTGTTAAAATGATCATACAAAAGCAAGTCTTTAATTGAAAGCCTGCATGGTGCACAATATGGCAATATGCACACATGAGACAGTATTTCTACAATTTTTATAAGGTTAGTTGATTAGTATATCTATCAATTATTGTCCAGTTAGAAGAGCAGTTGGTTAGGTAATTTCCCCCTGGGTTCTGCCCCATTGGAGCTCCCTCCCCCATCTTTTAGCCCTACACTTTATTGTGTCTACGATGTATGGTGCAAAACAAAGTGTCCTTGCAAGGCTAAAGGCAAGACTAAACAGAATTTCAGGAATGTATTAGTAAGGGTTTGATAAACTATGGGGGAGGACAAGAAAAGTACTAGAAGTTATAACTATGTATTAACAGTCTACAAAGTTACAAATACATGAAAAATAGATAAAAAGCTCAAAATATTTAGGCATCACAGCCAATGATAAAATGAAAAAAAATCTTCTAAGGGTGTAAATGTGGAGGTTCGTTAAACAGAAACAAAGAGGAACTTCTGTACCCGTGGCACAGTACTTTTTACAGCTTCACATATGCTTACATGTGGTGGATCAAATTTTTCCTCTGCAGACACCTAATGCCACCTGACTCCTCCCTCCTTCCTCTATCCCCAACAAGGAAATGACATGTAGCTAAACCAATTCCAAATTACCTTGTGAAATTACAAAGCAAGGCAACCAACAAAATTCCTCCCTTCATCCCACAATTGTACTACTGCAGCACAATAAAACAAGGAAAACCAAAGGCCTGGGCCAGTTATCAGGTGGCTGAGCTGAGCCAACAAGGGCTGAGCACACCAAAGGAGAAGAATTTGGTGCCTCTACTTTGTTCCTCTCTCCTTCCATCAGCTGTGGCATCCATGAGACTCTTCCTCAACTGACTGAATTCTCCAGCTCATCAGCAGATCAACTGGTGGCACTTTTTTTCCCCAGCTGGTTTTCTGATGGGTTAACTATTTGAATCACCTGAGAAGAGGCACAGTGCACATCCAACCCACCACAATGCAGTTACTGAGGGGTTCATCCTGCCCTGCAGGACAGTAGCATCACACAATCAGTACCACAAAAAACCTTTAACAGACTGACCAAGTTCCATCTCAAAAGCAGAGCTGCCAAACTCTTCCCACCCAGTCCTCAATCACTGCAATAAGTATTAACTTCCAACCCCGTTAATTCAAGGCCAGCTTGCATACAGTTATTGCTGTAGCACTTTCATGGTGAGTCAGCTTAAAGAACCCTATTTTTGGCTCATACCTCGAAGTACTTAGAGATAAAACTCTGACCATTTCGGCCACACTGATTTCAGCTCAGCCCCCAAACAAACTGTGATCCTGGATTACTGTGACCAAGTCAAATTTCTTCTTGCACATCACAGTCAACTTTCCTGCACACGTTTGTGCAGAATTTGATCTCTCTGATCAAGTGATGTCACTGATACATAAAGTGTTTCTTTTTCTCTGAGACTTCACCAGCTAAGTTCTGTGATCACATCCATTCTTTCCAACCACACGACAAAGTTGGCGAAAACCACACAGTTCATCCTCTGAGCACAACAACAAAATAACTACTGATATGGCTGCTGAAAAAAACCCCAATTATCAATAATAGCATTTGATGTACTAATTCAATTATCAAACAAGCTTACATAAGCAGTGCTGTTTATGCAACATCATCACTTAACCCCTCAGTATTTCTATTATCTTCCCGTAAAAGGGTAAAATTTACTGTGTCGGGGGTGAAAAGGTGAAGGTTTTTAATGGGATGCTTCAAGAATGACCAGCAGCCACTTTAGTACATCACTGCCTTACCTTAGTTACCAGCAGCCCCTATCATGAGGCGGGGTCCCGCAGCCACTGCTGGGCACTAATTGCTGCTGGCCAACACCACCGCTCAACACAAACCCACCTCACTTGGGCAGAGCTTTTCGCTCATCAGGACTTTTCCCTCAGCGAACCCAATTCCACGCCAAAACCGCTGTGCGCGTGTGGGCACCTCCCGCCGCCGCCGGGACCACGTGCCCCCCAAACCACGCGTTCCACAGCCCCCGCCCCGGGACGGGCGGCTGAGCTGAGGCTCCCCACGCCGGGGGCTTCGGCCGGACCTCCCCAGGGGACGCTGCCCCGGAGGAGCCGCGGAACCGCCTCCGAAAGCGACGCCGGAGTCCCCCAACTTCCCTGAGCCCCCCCGCTCGCCGCTCCCGCATCCCCCCGCGCTCACCGGCTGCCGGCAGCAGGGGGAAGCGGAGGAGGGAGAAGGG
>VZTH01006501.1:37677-89563 GCA_013397815.1 Aleadryas rufinucha | reverse complement strand
AGGAGGCAGAAGGCGAGCGCGCCCCGACACAGCGCCATGAGTGCGGCCGCGCCCCGGGGTGCGCGGGGAGGGGCGGCCCCCGGGAAGCGGCGGAGGCACGGACGGGCTGGGGGCGGGGCGGCCCCGGCACGGGAGAGCGCTGAGGCCGCCCCCGAGCCCCACTCACTCCCCGATCTCTGTTCCTCGCTCCCCTGCTGCGGGTCCTGCTCCTGTTCCCGTTCCCCAACGCTGTTGCTGCAGTACCAACCGAAAGTCTCCTTCTCCCTGAGGGGAGACCTCATCGCAATATCACTGAATCATTTCGGTTGGAAAAGACCTCTGAAGATCATCGAGTCCAACCTGTGACTGATCACCACCATGTCAACCAGACCATGCTACCAAGTGCCACATCCAAGCTTGCCAAGGTGCTTGTTCCCCGGCATGAATCATTTCTGTCACCATCTAGCTAATGGAGCTATGTCATGCCCTGGCCTTGGAAGGCCAAGCAAAATACAGAAAGCCTGGTGAGAAGAAAACCCCGAGCATCAGAGTTTGGCTTGGAAGGTGGCCAGTAAAAGAGGATCACTGGGGACACTCTAAAGGCAGGATCTGAAGGAAGCAGTCACTCCCAGCAGTGTCACACACTTAATATTGTAGGACTTCTGGGCAGTTCAGGTTTCTATCCTGATCCTGAATTGCATTTCAGACCTGGATTCTCCAAGGCTGGATTTCACATTCCTTTTCCCTGCTCTGAGACATTGTCTGGTTTTTGTGCAGGCAGGTTCAGTAGTGGACTCTGGTGCTGGCTGAGGAAACGTTCCTGCTGCCTGGGCACTCACCTGAGCCCACAGCCTGGTCTGCCTTCCCCTGGGGACTGCTCCTGCTTCTGGATCAAAACCTGTGCTGCAGCATTGCTGCTAAAGAACGCCAAGAATGATGAAGCAGCCCCCTTGGCTGCCCAGTAAGTTTCTGAGGGTAAATGGCCTCTGCTCTATACCTCCCTCATGTTGCTTTCTTCTCTTCACAAGACATCCTCGCAGGCCTTCCAGAAGGTGTCTCAAGGAGAGGTTTCAGTCTCCTCTACCCTACCTGCTTCTTAGACTATTGCAGAATCTCTCCCTCACAGGAGGAGAGGAAGTTCAGATGTGATAGGAGATGACTGTGAGCATTGGCAGAGGTGAATGGTCAGCAATCCAGAGGCTGGTGCAGGTCTCTTCCACAAAGAATCCCTCATTTATTTCAGGTGAATTCTTCAGTTTGTTTGGATCCAGTTGAAGAGCCAGGGCAGTTTCTTGACCATGTGTTAGATAAGTCCACAGTCACTGACACACATTTTGTACCTGGGACAATCCTGTAGTCTGCAGCCCTTCTGTGGCGGGAAGTGGGATAAATCTGGCTTGGGCTGTGTGGTTGCTCTCTCTGTGTAGTCCCAGGTGCAGTGTATGCCAAAAGACTTGGGTAGGTCCAGATTTGTGAGTAGGAGGAAGATTTCCCAAGTTCAAGAGCTTTCCCAAGGTGGTTTCTAGGAAAAGGCTATTTCCTGAGCTCCACCAAATGCATATGTGAATTGTGGATTGTTTTCCATACCTGACCTGAAGGTTGTATGTGAGCTCAAGAACTGTATCAAGTAGATTGTTGTCATATTTGCAGACAAGTAAACAGAGGCAGAAGTGGAGAAATTCTGTTGGTTTCCAGAAGTAAATTGTTCTGTGTATCTGCAGCTCCTCTGTGCCCTGGTGTCTGGTGTTAAGATGGAAAGAGTGACTGAATTTTGTGATGTTGAGATTTTCCTATACCTTAGGAGAGCGAACAACTTCAAAGTTACTGTTTCTCAGGCAGAAACCTTTACATTTCTATGAGTCTGCTGTAAGAGGCCTGGGTTTACAGAGCAAGGAGAAGCCGCACCAGGTCACACTTCAGGACACAGAGCATTCTGTTCCCAGTGGCCCAGTGTAATGGTCCTGTGGCCAGATACTTTTGTCAGGCCTGAGAGAGCCTCCCAGTACACTTTACTGTGCTGGTGGAGTGGGATCAGGGCCAGCACTGGGGGACAGTGCACAGCAGGTCCTGCAGCAGCATCTGGGCTGGATATGGGGATTCTGGGCCTGACAATGCAGGCAGGAGTGGTTTTGGATCCACATGGGCCCAGGGGTGCTGGAGCGTCTGACACTTTCTGGATCTGGGGAGACACAAGAGGACCCTGATGGTACCTGGCTGGTGGTGCTGGAGCTGCTGGAGTTGGGTACCAGCGAGCTGTGGGGGTGGTGAGGCCCTGGCACAGGTTGCACAGAGAAGCTGTGGCTGCCCCATCCCTGGAAATGTTCAAGGCCAGACTGGACGGGACTTGGAGCAACCTGGTCTAGTCTGGTCTGCAAAGTGTCCCTGCCCATGGCAAGGGGGTGGAATTAGATTATCTTCCAGGTTCCTTACAGCCCAAATCATTCTGTGACTCTATATTTCTATCGTTAAAAGTGTCAGATGCTCCAGTCCATGCCCCTGGGCCCATGTGGATCCAGGACCGCTCCCACTTGCAATGTTGGACCCAGAATCCGCACAGCCAGCCTGGGCATCACCGCAGGACCTGCTGTGCACCATCCCCCAGTGCTGGCCCTGATCCCATTCCACCGGCACAGTAAAATGCACTGGGAGGCTCCACGCTCATGTATCGGCTTCCTCCTCCTCCTCCTCCTCACTCTCCAAGGGCAGCGCTCGGGGTCTGGGACAGAGGTTTGTTGTCTCCCTGAGGGTCGGCACCACCTGCCCCGGCCTCTCTCGTGCGGGCTGGCCTTGGCCGCTTGCCCGGCTCCACGGCCGAGAGCTTCGCGTCTCGCCGGCCCCGACCCTGCTCGGTTTCCTCGAGAGAAGTTCACACAAGCACCGGGGGGGTCTCTACCCGTTGTCCTTACCCCGGGCAGGGCACCGCGGCCNAGTGTCGTCCGGCTGTGCGGGAGGCACCCGATCCGGGGGTGGCTGCCGCTCCTCACGGGCTGTAGGCAGGTGTAGGGGGTTCTCGGGTTTGGGGTGTGTGTGAGTGTGGAGGGACCTTCCAGGTTTGGGGGTGTCCGTGGCTGCGGGGAGTGCCGCCCGGTTTAGGGGGTGTCTCTGGGTTATGGGGCGCCGCTGGGCTCGGGGCGTGCTGCCCGCCTCGGCTGCGGGGTGAGCCCGGCTTTGGGGCCGGTTCCTGGGTGTGAGCACGGCAGTGCTGCCCGGTGGTTGTGGGCTGGGGGTGCCGGCAGGCGGGGGTGCCATGGGGACCCACGCCTGGGATGAAGGCTGGGCAGTTCTGTGATCCGTGCCGGGCTGTGCTGGTTCCCTTTGCCTGCTGCGAGTCTCGGGGCTTGGCCGGCAGCGGCCAGACAAAGTTGTGTTGCCCGGCCTGGCTTCTCGGCCTCCTCGCCTGCCTGCAGTCGCCTCCGCTTCAGATCTGGCTTCTCCTGTGTTGTGTGTTCTGCCCTGCTGCTGGAAGCTGTTTGCCTTTGCCAAGAGAAGGGAGTTCAGCCCGGGGCCAGGCTCAGAGCAGGACATCTTTGCTTTTGTGAATCGCACGTGGGGCAGATGTGTGTCCCCCCCTGCTCTGCCCTTTCTCTGACCTGTTGAAAGCAGCATCTGCTCCAACTGAGCAAACACCCTGGCACTGCAGCAGTGCCAGCAGTGCATCTCATATGGTGCCAGTGTGGCTGTGCTGCATGCTCTGCCTTGGGCATTCAGGCTGTTTCAGTAGCGCTGATAACCAGGCTGGATGCCTTTCTGAAGAGCTGTGGGCACTCCTGACTGCCCTCGGGTGTTTTTAACTTGTCCTGACAGAGGTGAAATCATGTCATGTTTCGAGTACTTTTAGGATAGTACACATTGTGCTGTCTGCTCTGCTTTGGTAGTAAACGATGTGTTTCTGTTTATTGTTTTATCTCTTGTTTTGAGTTCCTGACGCAGGTCATTCAGGGCCTTTGATCCAGGCTGGTTTTTGCTTTGTTCCCGCTATTTTGCTCAGCAGTGCTGCAGGAGGGAGGCCAGGCAGTGCTGCTCCACTGCTGGGTGCTGGGGCAGTCCTGAGGAAAGGGGCTTTAGGAAACCCTTTCCCAAGCCTAGCTGAAGCTCAGGTGATCTGGAGTTGCTGTGACACTTGTGTCACTTGGCACTCCTTTTCTGGAGTCACTAACGTTTTCTAGGTTCACCTTAGTTTCTGCTCTGTATGAGATTGCCATCAAACATTTAATTCCTGTGCCCTTTGCTCCTGTTGCATCTTCCTGTAGCTCTGTGTGTCACGAAGTGCTTTGACAGATGGATGCCCAGGGATCCAGTGATGGTTGGCTGTTGGGGCAGTTGGAAGCAGGGGAGGGGTATAACCTAACATTTGGAAGCTGGATGGAACTAGCCCCTTGAATGTATTCTTTTTGTCCTGGCACATGTCAGCTCTGATAGCATTGTAGTGATACCAGGAAGGCTCCTGAATCTGTAGTCTCGTGGTAGATTTTCTCTTGTAAACACCATTGCATCCTATCACCTGTGTCTGCTTTTGTCCCCGTGACTCCGACAGCTGGGTCTTTCGCTCTGTAGTCAGTGATATTCTATTGTAGTCCAGTCCATCTGCATTTGTCTCATTCCTTCTTCCACTCTCTTTGTTTTGGATAGTGGAATAATCTAAACACCTGTTAAACAGAAGATTAACCAGGCTATCCTAAAGAATACAGAGTGGGAGAGAAAGGCAGAAGTGTTTTGTCAGGACGTGAGCAGCAGTGTGATGCAGTTCCCAGTTCCAGTGTTTGGCAGTGGTGGTGGCTGTGGCCCTGTGCTGCTTCAGTGGTTCTAGCCCAAGCTTGGTGTGAAGGTTGCCCGTGTTTCTGGCTTGGTTGTGCCCATGCCTTTGTTTGGAGTGGGGTTTGTGTGGCTGTCTGGAGTGTGGCTTAATGGCTCGTCTGCTTTGGGAAGGTTTTGAGCTGTTGGACAGCAGTGGGACTGAGAGTGGGGTCGGCAGTTACTTGGTTTGGGGCTCTTGTGTAATGTCATTAGGGCATGCAAGGACTCTGGCTATTTTTTGGCTTATCCTTGTTGTTTAATTCAGGTAAACCAACGTCCAAGAAAGGAAGAAGTCTAAAGGCAGCATCCTCCCCAGAAGGTTTTGTTCGAGGCATCTGCCCATCTTATGTCCGCTCTGGAAGTGGTGCCTGTGAAGAATGACGTCGAGAGGTGCTGGGACTGCTTTCTCAAGGAAGAATTACAGGCTGAGCACTGAGCCAGAGAAGTCCAAGGTCACAGGTAGGGGCCTGTACATGCCACGTGAAAACAGGAGCACTGTGAATCTGGGGAGCACCCCTTGCCTTGCTTGAGATCAGCTGCCTTCCAGTTGCAGTTCCCTTGGTAGTGTGAGGTGTGGGAGGCTGAAACTGAGTAAATCCTCAAAGTGAGATGAGATTTTGGACAGGACATCCCTGCAGTACTAAGGACTCTAGAAACTCATGTCACAGAGCCTTTTCTTCAGCATGCAGCCCTGCCTCATAAGGCTGGAGAATGTTGTGTTGCCTGCCTGCCATATTATTTGAGACTACTCTGATTTAGGGAGTTGTCCTTCCAGGATGAACAGCTTGTCAAATTCTCAATTTAATCCTTTTCTGGGAAATTATGCTACCTGCCAGGCAGTGTGGTTTTTTTTCTTGGAGTCACCAATCCAGCACAAGTGTGCTTATGAGACCACAGATCTGGCATTTGAGGGCACTGTTGCACTCAGAAACAAGGAATGCTGCATCAGTGTGACACTAGGGGTTGTTTAGAGAAGGTGAGGCACACATCATTAAAGAGGGTTCTGGGTTACATGAGGTGAACTGCACCTGCAGCCTTTCCATCTCAGCATCTCTTAGTGCAGTTAGGAGACATCCTGAATATGAATAGGACATCAGGAATTGCTGTAGTGTTAAGATTTTTTTTTAAAATAAAGTTGGATTCCTACTTTCAGCTTCTGGAGTTCCTTTATCAGGAAATAGCACAGCAGGATTCCTGAGGATGTACTTCCACCTGTGTGGAGCGATTTATAGGCTCCCAGTTGCTATGGCAGAGCAGCTCAAATTGGAAAGAGCCTTTTTTGGGGAGATGCACCCTATAGTGCTGGACTCTGGTTCTGCTAGTGAGGATAGTAAGGTGATGAATGACTGCTTGAAGCTGCATTTTCCACTGTGTTGATCAGCAAACATGAACATAATTTACCCATAGCTACCAGTTTCTTGCTTGTAACTGAAATGAATGTTTGAGTGTACCCTGGACTCCCTAATCTTATTTCCTTTCTGTTTTCCCCAAGGGATTGTGAACAGCAGGCTGCTGAATGATTATCTGCATCGAGTCTTTAGCAGTGCTGATGGGAACCAGCCTGCAGCTGCTTACAGGTATCAGACTTCTCACTGCCCAGGTGGCAAGCGATGCCACCTCCAGATAAACAGCGCTGTGTGAAAGGAAAGATCTTTTAGTGCCCCACAGTGATCTTTGTTAAAAGCACAGCAGCTCCATGTTACAGAAACAACTCTGAGGTCTGCTCTTTTAATGGCTTTTTCAAACTGCAGGGTTTATAAGGAAGGATTCCTTTTTGCATGAAAAATGCCATCTACAGCATCACTAGGCAATATTTTTGAAATAAGTAGGCATTCACCTGATTGTTCCTGTTCCCCCTTTGCTTGTAAGGAAGTGCAAAATGCACAGGTTTCAGGTGCAGGAATTAAAAGTAGGTTGTTAATGCCCTGTAACCTAAAGGCAAGACTGTTACTGATCCATGCAATACCATACATTTTTCAGGCTGTGGAACTGCTGGTGCTTTTATTAGGAGTCACCAAAGGAAAAAACCCACAAAATTCCTGTTTAGTGACTTCTTTTTTCCTATTTATTTTCCATTCCCCTTCACCTTGTATCCCAGAAACTTGTAGTGTTGGATGAGAAGAATTCCTCTTGCATCTCTTTTGCCAGAGGCAAGTCAGACAGGTTCAGGGCAGGTAGGAGTGTGGCAGAGCAGGGCAGGCCTGTGGCTCCTGCTGGTTGGCAGTGCTGCAGCGTGGCTGGGGTCACATTCCACGGGCTATACTTAGGACTGCCAGCTCCAACGTGAGCTCAGAGCTGCTATAAATAGTTCTTGGCCCTCTGGCTCTTGGTGAGCCGGGGTGATGGTGCGGGGGAGGCAAAGTGGGTCATGTTACTTTACCACAAGCTCTCCTGCCAGCAAGCCTTGGAACGGTCCATCTGCCTGAGCATTTTGGTTTTCAATATTTCTGATTCCTTTGTCTGGTGATTAATGGCTTGAATGCACAGAACTGATAGTTTGTTGGACTGGTCTCTCTCTCTTTTTTCCTGCCTGCCACCCTTTTTCCCTGGACGTGGCTACTTGGTAGAAAGCCCAGTAGCAGTCAAAGAGGTCTTAGAAATAACATTTGCCATATGAGAGCAACTTTTATGGTATGACATCTTGCCTTCAGAGGCCTGAATTCGTCATAGAGGAGCTCACTGCAGACATCTCTCTGCCTGCCTCATGTTCTTCCACCCTCCTTCCAGAACTCCTCCTCCATGCCAGTGCTGATTAAGCAGCTTTGCTGAAGCCACCCTTCTCATACCAACCAAAACTGATTCTTTGATTTCACTTCTGTGCATCTTCACTGCCATCAGGCTTTCACAATGTCTCTCACCAGTCTTAGGGAAATCCGTAGTCCTGGAGAAGTGACAAGTTGTTTCCCAGATGGCTTTGGAAATGGGAAGCAGGGATAGGAACAACTAGTGATTCTCACAGTAAAAGGTGGCTCTTGTGCAAGGATCAGCTAAGTAAACTAGCCTTGAAAGGAGAGAACTAAGGAAGGGCAGTAAGTTCTTTAGAACAGTGGCCCAAAGGGGGTGCATGAGAGACTTTCAGTATGAAAACAAAATGGTTTTAGCTGTTGTCACAGAGAGAGGATGCTGGACTAGCCTGACCTTTGTCTGAACTGCTACAGCTGCTGCTGTGGTCCTCTCTCTTCTTTTGTACTGCAAAATACTTCGGGGAGAAAAACGAATCCTGACTTATGCCATGTTTGTTTGATGCTGACTGCAGCAAAGTCGTGGTCCATAGTTATCGGTAGTACAGCTGCTTTCTTGTTGCCTTGTACCCCAGTTTTCTTACTGCCACAAAACACTCCTGAGCAGACTGAAGACTGTAAGATTCTTCATTAAGTACTTGCTTGTCCTTGTTGTGTTTGGTCCTTCCTTCATTCATTGCCCCATCACAATGGGCAGCAAATTCTTTAGATTCACGACGTGAAACAGATCAACAGAACTTCAGGGTTCATGTCTCAGCACAGGACACGTGTCTGGGCTGCAACTCTTTAAAAATTGGAGACACAGTTTTTTGAAGAGCTCCTGTGTGTTTATTCCCTAGGAAGCACCTGACGTTCCAGAACCTGCAGGAGCACCTTGAGCGATTGCTGGCAGAGGAGAATGGCTCTGAAGACAGTAGAGGTAGGAGATACTGCCTGTCCAATTTGTGCTTCTTGCTTGTGCTGCTTAATTGGGAAGGACAAGTTGTATCATGACAGGCATTTTCCTGAGTGAGCGCTGTTCTGCCTCTCTGTGCTCTAATTTATTGTGCCTTTAAATCCTGCCTGTGAGGGGCTCATCAGCCAGCCCTGCAGCAGGTCTGTTTGCAGATGGAGGCGTATTTCCAGGCTAAAATGTCTGGAAAAGCAGTTTGGGGGCAAATGTTGGCAGTATTTTACTGATGATGATATGCAGAGCCATTGTTTTGACCAGGAGTGTGCAGTGCTACCCTCAGTGGGAGATGCAGAGGCTTGTTGACAATTTTGACATGCTGGTCTCCACTGCAGGTATTCACTTTGGGCCTCAGGCTGTTCCCTGTGCTCTTACTAGCATCGTTTCTCTGAATTAATCAGGATGTGGCAAGATACAACCTGGCTCCCCTCTTAGAAAGGCAAATTTTTCTTGCTGGCTGCAATCAAAGCATGACATGTTGGCCAAGCATTTGGCATAGAGCCTTTGAATTTTGTCAAAGTAAAAGTTTTCAGGTGATGTGGGAAACTTAATGTGCCCTGAATGCTGCATAGCTGAGTTGCTGTGAAGAATTTCTTGTAAATCTCTCTCCTTTTTGAATTTCTCATGGTGTAACATAGGCAATACTACCTTTATCTTCCTCCCCTGTGGCAGAATCCAGGTGGTGTCACAGGTTGGCTGGAAGCACTCAGCAGGTGAGCTGTTAAGTCCTGCACAACTCTCCCTGACAGGTTTTCTGCAACTCTTGTTTCAGATCAGGTAGCAGAGGGCCGGCTCGGTCCCTCCACCGTGGTCTTGGACCACACAAGCGGCTTTGAGGGGCTCCTGCTGGTCGATGATGACTTGCTTGGGGTGAGTGTGTTGCTGGACACAGCAGAAAATGGTCTTGTGGGAATAAAAGCACTTGGGGCTTCTTGGTTTGTTCTTTGTAACAGATCCCTGTCAATGGCTTTGTAGCGTGTGTAAACGGAGTCTGCCCCGAAAGCTGCAGGAACCTGGAGGAAATGAGCTCTCCTGGGAAAAGGTCTAGCAGAACCATTAAGTCTCAGCAAGCTCTGAGTGGGGCTGTGAGGAAGTGAAAGGATTACCCTGGCCCAGGGGCTCACTTGGCTAAGCAGCCAGCTTTCCTGTCCCTCCCTCCAGCAGACTGCTGCTTCCTTCCTTCTGGTCTTCTTAAAAGGCTAGAAAGAGGCTAAAGCTGAGGTTTTCCTTTCTCCTTTGTTTCCACTAATTACCGGCTTGCTCCTTAGCTGATGTTCCTCATGCAAAAAGTCAGCTGAAAGAATCCACTGGAGTTTAACCCTTTCCTACTTCAGTAATTTCTGCACTCCTTTCACCCCTTCACTGAGCGAGTGCATCCCCTGCTCTTGAGCTGAGTCTCTCCTTAATCTACTCCTGCTTTTTAGCCTCTAACAAATCAGGCTGCCCTGGTCTCCCCTTTCCCTTTAACCACCTGCTGTAGTTTACTTTGGCTGTACCTAGAACTGCCCCACAGAAAGGATTGGGCTGGCTTGTCTGTGAATTCCTTGTTCTTACCTTCATTTCCTCTCCATGGTCTGTCCCAGGATGGCGAGAGTCAGGATTTAACACAGTTCAGTTTCTAGACAGCATGTTACCTGCCAATCCTGGCCTTTAGTCTGGACACCTTGCAGCTACAGTTTTATTCTAACTTGTCCAGCATTCATATATCTTTCCCATATCATAATCACTTTTGTATGCACTGTTGTCCCAATTCACTGGGAACCTGTCTGTCACCATGTTGCCCTTGTACTGCTGCCATGCTGGATGCTTCACTGGGGTTTATCAAGTACAGATAAGTCGTGGGAGGGACTTGAATGATTCCCTGGGGCCAGTTGGCTCCAAGTACAGCTGCTAGGGTGGGGAAGATGTCCCTTCTTATCCCTAGACTGTCCTTGTGAATAGCTCTCCATCTTGCTTTGATTTTGAGCGCTAGGCCAGAGGGAGTGGGAAGGGCTGAACAAGCCTCTCTTTTTGCCTGATGTTAAAATTATCTTTTTTTTTGTTGGTCCAGGTGATTGGCCACAGTAACTTTGGATCCATCAGGGCCACAACGTGTGTGTATAAAGGTAAGGAGATAAACCAGTGCTGCTTTGAGAAAAGACCCTGGGAAGAGTGTATGGGGAGTTAGACAGCTAGAGGGCTCAGGAAATCTTAAATATCTTCCAGATCTTGAGCACCCCCTTCCCCAGTTCATTCACTGGCTTTTCCAGGGAGTGAGAAGGATGGGAGATTGTGTCATGCCAGAGCAAAGAAGTGGGAGGGGAACCCTGGGGATGTCCTGAACCTCCTTTGTGTGCCACATGTATTTCTGTGAGAGCAATGTCAGGTTCAGCTTCTCTAAAAACGAGCCAGGGGACAGGAATTCACTGTGTGACACCTCTTTTTCTTTCAGGGAAATGGATTTATGAGGTGCTCATCTCCTCCCAGGGACTCATGCAGATTGGCTGGTGTACTCTCAACTGCAGATTTAATCAGGAGGTAGTGTACCAACTCTGGGGGATGCTTTTTAGGCCAATGTGGAGCATTGCATTGGTGCTGTGCCCTGCTGGCATTCACACCAGAAATGCCACATACACGCTAGAAATGCCAGGCCTGCTGTTTTAAGAGTCTTTACAAGACTCTCTGGTCTGTGTCCACAGAATGGTGCACAGTGTGAAAGCCTGTGCTGAGTGTGTTGCTGTGCTCTTGCTCCATGTAGAACTGCTGTGTGTTGACTTTCAGCTGGTGTCTTTCCCAAAAAGTGTGTGTGTCTGCAGTGCTGGCAGCCTGTCCCTTGGGATGGCCCTCAGCAGCTGGTGCTACAGGGCTTTTTTTGCCCAGGAGAGGGTGGGATGTTGTTTCATCTGGGTGGGATGTTTGGTGCTGGAAAGGGATGTCAGCTGCAGAGTTACACTAACTTGTCAGTCTGCAATATGTGAGAAGGGAGGTGATGGGCATCCCAGGGGGCTGCTTTGATAGAAATGGGAAGTGTCAGATGCCAGTACTCTTCTTCTGACCCAAAAATAAGTAGGGAGTGGTGTATTTCTCTGAACCAAAGATCACAAGCCGCTGGATTCATTCCTAGAGTGAGGATTTTTCCCAGGCAGAGCGTGTGTGCTGTCAGCTGCTCTCCCTGTCTACTGGTCTCCCCCTTAAAGGTTCTCTTGCAGTGAGAGGAATCCTCTATGCCTGGTGTGGTCTGAGTCTCCTCTCTTTCATCCTTTGGTGCAGGAAGGCGTTGGGGACACGCCAGACTCTTATGCCTATGATGGAAACAGGGTGCGCAAGTGGAACGTGACTACTACCAACTATGGCAAAGTGAGTAGCTGTCCCCCAGGAGTGGGATGCAGAGGAAGGAGGAGAAAGCAGGTGACTCCTGCTCCCTGGATTCTGCTGGGCCTTGTGAAATGCCCTCAAGCCTTCCTCCCTGCTTCAGTCTGTGTGCCAGCACTTGTCTGTACTTTAGGGGTGCTGGACGTGCTGTCTGGGTGCTTTGTTTAGCAGCCCCAGCAGACTGATTCCCAGCCTCGTGCTGCTCTTGGTCTCTGGAAGGCTCTGCTTCTCTGTAGCACATCAGAGCATGGGTTGTTGTTGGGATAAATATACGTTCTTAGTGCTGGAGGGGAAAAATTACCCTGATCAGGGGTTTTATGTGCAGCTTCCAGAAGTGCCAGAAAATGCTGTGAGCTGCTGGGAGAAGGAACTCTCTCTTTTTTAACAAGGGGTTGGTTGGGTTGCAGTCTTTCTTGTGATGTAGGAACACCCTGGAAATATGTTTAACCTCTTCTCTCCCTTCCCTGCAGTCCTGGGCAGCAGGAGACATCGTCAGCTGTCTGATAGACCTTGATGAGGGCACCATTGCTTTCTGCTTGTAAGCATCTTTGCTTTGTTTATGTCTATGTGGAACAGAAAGGTTTCCTCACTGCTCAGCAGGTTGCTGAGTCTTATTTCTGCCCTCTCCCCTTTATGTTCCTTGGTAGTTCTGGCCTTGGTTTTTCTGCCTTGTGTTCAGAAACCATCTGAATGGGTTGTTGGGTCTCAGTTCAGTTCAGTTGAAAGCATTTGGCAAGAAGATGTTCAAGCTACAAAGTCTTTGTCAAGTTTGCCAGGATTTTAGGGAGAAGAGCATCTCTTGTGATGCTTAATGCCACACTTGGCTTTAATTGATTGCTTTTGTGGTCAGTGTAGACCTTGCCTGCCCTAAATTCACAAGGAGTTGTGGAAAGGGTGATAAATCTCCAGTTTCCAGTTCCCATGCACAATGAGAATTGTTCTCTCGCCCTGGCCTGCAACAAGTCAGTTGAAATTAAGAACTGCTGGATGGTCCATGTCATCTTTTATGGAGGAATAGATTGAAAGCATCCTTGATTGCCACCAACCTCAAATAGATGAGGCCGAGAAGTCCCGTGCTTTAAAATGTCCTGCTGCTTTAGTTATCTCACAGATTTGGGTTGCCCTTGAAGCTGAGTGGGCTCTGCATGTTGTGTGGACTCCGGTGCCTTCCCATGCTCATATGAAAATGGGGGTGCCCCTGTGCTTCCCGTGGCTGTTACTCAGCAGAGCTGTGACATTTGCCTGCGTGCCAGGTTAAGGGTGCCAGGAGGCATGACTGACTGGCGTGTCCGTGTTGGCAAGGTGATATCTGCATTGCCCAGCTGACCTCAGACCCCTCCCGCTGTGACTAAAACCTTGTGGGTTTTCCTTCTTTCAGGAATGGCATATCTCTGGGAACTGCCTTTGATAACATCACGAGGGGTGCTGGAATGGCTTATTTCCCTGCCATCAGCCTCTCCTTCAAAGAGTCTGTCGCTTTCAACTTCGGAAGCCGTCCACTCCGATATCCTTTGGCTGTGGGGAGAGGAGGTCTGGAGGGAGAAGAGCCTGTCCTGAGACATCTTTGGAGGCTCTAGAGTATACACACCTGACTGCAGTTCACTTTCTGCTGTCAGCACTTGTGTGCAGAGCTGAGTCAAGGAGAGATACCTCCTTAGCTGGAGCAGAACTGCAGGACACAAACAAGTTTCTGAAATGAGAGTTACTTTCAGCTCTGAGTGAGCAGCTGCTGCTACAACGGGGGGCTGCCTGCTCCCAGACACTCAGATCCTGCAAAATTCTCACTCTACATTCTGGGAACCCTGATGCTGCTGAGCCTTTTGGTCACTCATCTCTTTTACCTCCCAGCCATATGGGACCTCTGACATGGTATTAGTGTTGCCTATTGCTGTGTGAATGCTGAAGCCTGGAGCTCCTGTCAGAGCAGTCCTGGCAGTGCCTGTTGATGGCTGTAGTGGGGGCTCCCACTGGTTTTTCTGATGAAAAAAGTATTTCATACCAAGCAGGAGTGAAATAATTTCTGCTTGCAGTATTGAGGAAGTGGGGATAAGAGCTTGTGGCTTATCATCCATGTAGAAGGCACTGTAGTTTGAACTGTGGGTACAAAGTAAAGCAGACAGACTTTTCCTTGCACAGACAAAAGAAGTCCCAAAAGGATCAGATTGCATTTTCCCTTAACACTCCCTTACTTATCCAGTGGAAGGTTACCGGCCCTTGCAAGATCCTCCTGTGGCAGACCTGGTGAAGGCTCGGAAGCTGTTGGGTTACTTGAAGAATGTGATCCATATTGGAATAGATGTGACGGTAGGCTGACATCAGGGGGTGGGTCTGAGGGGCACCACACTGGGAAATGTGGTTCTGCTCTCCCTGGCACATGCTGCCAGCTCACGTTTCCATACACCCAAGAGTCTAAATGCTTTCATACTTTTACGTGGGGCATGCGTATCCCTGGAGCTCTTTGGCTTGCAAAATGGGCTTCCTGATAGTTCCAGGACTCAATTTAAATCATACTGGGCTTTGTTCTCAGTCCTACGAAGTTTCATTGCCAGTATTCAAGAGGTGATGTTTGTCAGGCTCAGAAATGCTGGATTTGATTTTGCACCCTTGAAAGCAGTTTGTTCATATCCTCAGCTTTTTTCTGATGTCCTGTTCAGCAATGTAGTGAAATTCTGGCAGGTCTGCCTTGAGTATTGTTTTGGCTGTGGCACTGTTTGCTGGAAACACTGTTTCCAGTAGGATGAGAGATGATCTGTTTATGCCCAAAGCATAGGGAATGCCATATGCTATGGTCTTGGCTTGAATGGAAGCCTGCTTTGCTAGTTGTCCTCCTCTGTAGGTGTTCCCATTTACAAATTATCATGTAAACTTAAGCCTTTTTTTAGAGAAACATTGTCAAAGTGCCTGCATGTGGTTGATAGTGACATCTGGACTGCACTACAGCTTTCCAGAGGAATAGGCCTGGCTTCTTTGGCTTTCTGAATTCCCACGTTCAAGGTTTTTACTGCAGTCAGGCATGGGACAGCAGCAGTGGCTGCTCCAGGCCTGTGGTTCGTTCAGTTGTTGGTGTAGAGGTGGATTGGGCTGGATCCAAGCCATGTGTTTTTCTGGGTTTGTTGTTGCAGGAGGGGAAGCTGGTGGAGAAAGACACATCCATGTGGCAGCTGCAGGGAGAACCCACTGTGTTGATTACATTAGCTCACATCTTCAATTATTTCTCCCCTCTTATGGTGAGTTTTGCCTGCCCATTGCTGGCGTCTGTAGTGCTCGTTACAGCTCTTTTAAGGCAAAGTAAACCCCAGCTTTTGGGGAACGAAGGAATGTTGACCTGGCTCTCTGTCTGCAGTGCAAGGTGTACCTGGTGGAAGATGTGCTCATGACCTTCCTGTTGAGCATCCTTGAGCGAGGAGGGGCAGTGGACTCCCACCCCCTTATTCAGCAGCTGCTGGATCTCATGTGGCTTCTTATGGAGGTGAGTTGCTGGGGTGCTGGTTCCTCCCTAGGGATCCCAGGGAGACCCTGGGAGATGCTGAGGACAGGAGCCTTCCCTATAAAATGCTGGTAGTGTTCAGTGTCTTTCTCTTCTTTTCTCTTTGTGGTAGACCACCCTCTCAATTAGCTCATCTGGCTGCTGCTGCACACCCAGGCACTGAGGGTTGAATGCAGACACTGGCAATGAGTTAACCAGGCATTTCTAAGCTTCTCCTACTGCTAAAGGAACTGATGATGGTGAATAACTTCCTGCTTCTGGGAACATCAAATTTATCAATAAGAATAGTCTTCTGATTGTTATTAATGTGTGTTTGACTGTGGAGGTCTTAAGTGCTGCCATGTGCTGAAGAGATCGATCAGGGTGTGCGGGACTGGGGTAGAAGTGTGGAGTTCACTCTCACCATCTCCAGCACTGCTGGGGAAAAGCCTCCTCCACTTCCCTTCCTATCCATGCTGGAGGAGCTTACTCCTTCCTGGGACACATTTTTGAGGCAGCTGGGAAGCTGCTGCTGCTGCTGGAGTGCTTGGGTGGTTACACAGAGCCAGTCACTGTCAGCAATCTGCTCTTGGAGACAGCACGTCTGCCCTTTGGGGTAACAGTTAACAGATGTGGGCACTGGCCCAGCCAGCTGCCATGAGAAGTTTAATGGAAAAATGTCATGACTCCTTCAGGCCCACCATCTTAGCAGTGAAACTGGACCCTCTGGTAGGACTGCTGTGTTTGTGGAAGAGTTGGCTCTCATCCTGCTGGTTGGCTATGAGGTGGATTCAAAAACACAACTCTTCTATCATCATATTTACCCAAGAGTTAACTTCTTTCCTTTCTGGGTTGGTTCTGCCAATGCTGTGTCTTAGGTAGAGTCAGGGAATAAGAGGACTGGTGACTGCCCAACAAATAGGGGCTGGGACTTTGGCTTTTTGTAAGTGACTTTTGAGTTGGACTTTCTGCAAAAATGTGTTTCTCTGTAGCAAAGCACTGGCACCAGCTTCTGCTTGGACTCTCTCCTGTGGAGTCAGAGGGACGCTGTGGGTTCAGAGCACCTGCTTTTTCAGTTCATAAATGAATGCTTCCTTCCAAGGTCTCACTCTGGGAGCTATAGCTGTTCCTGACTTCTTGCTGTTGTTCTTCAATGTGTTTCTTATTTTCTCAGGAGTATGAAGTGCATGAGTGCCTCAAGCAGCTACTGATGTCCCTGCTGCGGGCTTACAGGTTCTCTCCCATCATCCCAGACCTGGGATTACAAGTGAGTTTGCACTTCTGAATCCCCAGGAATCTGTGACTAGCCAGCTTCTGTTATGTCCCCTTGTCCAAAGGTACATGATGTTTTGGATTCTGTAGTTGTTTGATCCAAAGATGGCAGTTTTGTCACACTGTAGCTATTGGAGAGTTGTATCTTCTGCAGATGGAGTCACTTTTGCTTCTCCTGTTTTCCTAGATCCACTACCTCCGGCTCACCATTGCAGTCTTGAAGCACGAGAAATCTAGGAAATACCTACTCAGCAATGTTCTGTATCCTTTGTGTCTCCTCCTGGCTCAGTTTTCCCTTCCCTCAATAATGCAGCCAAGGACACTTAAAGGACCTGTAGGTCCAGGGAGGCAGAAGCCACCCTGTCTTGAGAGGTCATTTCTCAGGTCTCCTCTGCCTGACACAATTCCCTACAAAGTCCTGCTTTGAGAGGAGGGAGCAGTGTTGTATAGTTCACATCCTAGTAAAACACAGGAGCTCACTTCTACCTGAATTACCTCTAATATCCCTAGAGCAAAACCACTTCCAGAGCAGTCCAGCTCTATGGTAGCATTTGGGCAGCTGCTGTGATAGCTGTGTGGGGCTTCTCCAGGGAGAAGAGACCTCTGGATCTTGCAGTGGGGGTTTGGAAAGGAGTTTCTCACTACAGCTCTGGAGACATGCCCTGTGCCTTTCCCCGTTGTGGCTTCTGTGCTTGCTTTAACTCCAGCACAGCTTCGACGTGCTCCGTTCCGTTGTGTTCTTCTACATCAAGAGCCCGCTGCGTGTGGAGGAAGCAGGTTTGCAGGAGCTCATTCCCACCACGTGGTGGCCAAACCGCTTCACCAAGGAGGTGAGTACGGGCACCTCCACCGAGGAGGTGAGGAAATGTTGTTGCGGCCTGCCGTCTGCATCTTTTTCTGGCTGAGGAAGCTGGATGGCCTGTGTTTCCAGCTGTGTTAGCACTGGTGGGTCCTACAGAGCTGTGTGAGAGCTGGAGCTTTTCCGTTGCCCTGTCATCTTTTTTGTCCCCTTAAAGGAGATGTTGGAGGTGTGATGCTCAGACAGGGGATGGGGGACAGTTTTCTGTGGTAGCAGATTTGGAAGGGAACCTCCTTCTCTTTAAGGAATTACTGGGTTAACTGGGGTGTCCTCAAAACATCTCCTGCCATTACTCATTACAAAGCTGGGGGAGACCTGTTTAGGTGTGCTGCCAGCTGCAGTCACACACTGGCACATTGTTTCGGGGAGTTTGTGCTCTCCATGTCACATTGTTTAAGGGAGTTTCTGGCAAGACATTTACCCTGTGCAGTGCTCTCCTACTAATCAGTGTCTGTCCCCTAAACAGGGTAAGGAGAGTAAGGAGGTGAAGGAGGAGAGTGCTGAGGAGAGACTGAGGCGTCGGGCATATGAAAGAGGCTGCCAGCGGCTCAAGAAACGCATTGAAGGTTTGTGAGGAAGGAGGGAAGTTGCCAACATCCCACACCTTTTGTGCAGCCAGGAGCTGTTTCCAAATCCCATTCACTACCTGAAGTGCAGCTGTGCTCCTGCCAGGACAGGCTGTGGTGCAGAGGTGGGGGCCATCCATGCTCTTTTCTGATGGCATGTTAGGAGTGCTGGGACCCCACTGCACAGACCTGCAGCCCCCCACGATGGGGCAGGAGCAAACCTATGCATTGTTTTTTAGCTATGGATGAATTTCTTGCTAGGTGGTGGAGGAGAAAGTTCTCAGTGGGGGGATTAGCTTTCTGCTGGCACCAGTTCTTCCTGGGCCCCCTCTGCTGGGGAGGGAGCCTTTCTCCTGGGGGAAGGGTACTGCAGTTGGGGTTAAGAGGGGCAGTTGCTCTCCAGTGCTTGTTTTCTGATGGCACACGTGTCCCTCTTTTAGTGGTGGAAGGCCTCCAGGTTCAGATTCTGAAGTTGCTGCTGAACAACAAGGACAGAGGAGGGGTAAGTGCTCTGTGGGTCTTTTGTGACAGTGTCTTTGTGTGATGTGCTTTGTAAAGCATAGATTTACCACCTGGTTTTCCTTCTGCCAGGGGGAAGCCTCCAGATACATCTTCCTAAACAAATTCCGCAAGTTTCTTCAGGAAAACGCTAGCAACAGAGGGGTAAGTCAGAGGGCCAGCCTTCCTGCAAGCCTGACCCTGAGGGCCCTCTGCACCTTCAGGCTGGGAACTCTGCCCTTCTGGCTGGGTTGCTTCCAGTATTTGATCCACTGAGGTCTAGATATGGCAGGGAGTGAGGAGGGGGAGATCTGGGGCCAGAAACCAGGCAACTTAGGTAAGTCCTGTGCAGTGATTTATGGGAAAGTGCTCCTTGGGAAGTCTTAGGTGGGAGCTGAATGTCCTATAGCCCCTCAGGGAGTGTGGCTGTGGAGTGCTCTGCCACAGTGGGGCTGCTGGCTTTGGCATCCTCCTCACTGCCTGGGTGAGGACTTTTCCTCTGGCCCTGGGTCAGGCTCCTGGCCTGAGGCTTTCGGAGGCAGGCATCTGCTGTTGTAGGAAACCCTTTTTTCACCTGCATCCCTGTGTTCATCGTCATCCCCATCTTTCATGATGAAGTGTGTGTTATCCCTCATCCTCTGTCAGACCAGCTTGTTGTTTAAGTGTCCCAAGACTTCCTGGAGGTGGAAGCTGCTGCCCACCATCAGGTCTGGGCTCTCTGCCAGAGCTCTAAGCTAGAGCTGCTAGCAAGACTGAGAACACAAAAGTTTCTGCCTGCCCCATGTAGCCCTTTGGACTGAGATGCCCTTTCACACCTGCCCTGATGCTGGACTCTCCTTCTTGCCCTAGAACTTGACTGTGTTGTGCCCACCAGAGTACATGGTGTGCTTCCTGCACCGGCTCATCGCTGCCCTGCGCTTCTTCTGGGACGGCCACAAGGCAAAGACCCCAGCTGCCCTGAGCAGTGAAGGTGAGGCCTGGGGGAGAGGCTTTGCAGGCTCTTCTGTGGTTGGGACAAGGTTTGCCTCTTGGCAGTGCTTTCCAGGATGTTGGAAATTTTATGTCTCTGACGAGTGCTTGAGCCTTCTGTCACCCTGGGAAGTTCCTGTGTGCAGATATATTCCAGTTAACATCCAGATCTGAGACTTGCAAAAGGACACCTGTACTGTTTGCTATTCCCTGTCTGCTCTGGAGCAGAGTCTACTATTGACTGTGGGTCCATGGAAGGGCAGCTCAGTGATCCCATTGTCAGAGTTTAGGGGAAGATATTTTTCTGATTTTAAGGTTCCCAAACTGTGGGATTAAGGGGAAACTAAATCCAGTGCTAGGTGCTTTCCCACCCTTGGACCCCACTGGCATTCCCTTTTCTTACTTTAGGCTGACCCTTTCTCTAGACTCAATAAATGCCTTACTATCCCTGTGGGACAAAGTGGCAGAGCTGGAGTAGCCAGATGGAGAGCTGCCAAGTTTTCTGATGATCCAGTTTACCCCAGTGACTGTGGCTGGAGGGAGGAAGTGCTGGCAGACTTGTTGTCAATGGCCATTGGTTGCTCCTGTTTCTGCATGGATCTAATGCTTGCTCCATTGTGGAAATCACCTCTGCCTTAATAGCCTATATTTTTATGACAAAAAAAGTTGTTCCTAAATATTAGTCCAGGCTGGCCCCTAGGGTCTACTCTAGGAGGCCTTACATGTCTTTGTGGATCCTGTGCATGGGACTTGTGGAAAAAGCCAAATCTCCTCCTCTCTTTTAGAGGCCTATGTCCCTCCTCAACTCTTCTATAATGGGAAGGTGGATTATTTTGACCTTCAGCGACTTGGAGGTCTTCTGTCTCATCTTAAGAAGACTCTGAAAGGTAAGTGCTCTCATTGCCAATACCTGAATCCAGGTCTTGGCTGGAATTCACACAAGACACTCCAGGGAGGGAGCTGTGGGTAATGAATTTTGATTAAACTCAAGGCGAGGAGACTTGAGTTTTAATGAGATTCAAGTTACTCTGAAGAAGACACCACTCCTCTTGGGTGGAGTGTCATTTAAGTTAAGAGTTTACTGTTTGTGTCCCTGAATTGGGCATGTGGCAGTTGGAGGGAAGGGGATAGTCTGGGAATATCCTCTGGTGCGGTGCTGTTGCTGCACCACAGCCAAGGGCTGGGAGCTGTCAAAGCACTGACCATCAGCTGGGCTCTGCTGGGCATGAAGGATGCTCAGGATTTACTTGTTGCACCACTCTGGGCAGGGAGGAGCAGCCCTGTATGTGTACTGCAGCTGTGTGTTTGTGTGCAGCACACCACTCTGGCACTGGGCTTCCAAAGCCTGCCTTGTAGAAGGGTTAGAAACCCCTTTCCTTTCCTTTGGACTTGGTTTGTCTCTGGTTTCTGGCTAATGTGGTGCGTGCCTTTGGCTCAGATGTCTGTTCTCCTTCCTCAGTGTGTTTGCAAGGTGAGGACCATTTTCTCTGTCTCAGGCTGATCCCTGACTGTTCAAAATTAGATTACTTAGCTTGAGAACCATGTAATCTCCTCTGGTTTCTTACCAAGGTATCCCGGCCAACTTTAAAAACAGAGCTGTGGGCTAAAGAACACATTCTCCAGGCTTTGTACAGTGTAGCCATCAGCATAGCCTTCCTCTGTGTCTGAGGCTCAGTCCTAGTGGCTTGGGGACACATAATGGGACAGCATTGAAGAGCTGGATGCTTAAAAGGTGGTCTCAGGCAGAGAGTTGCCATTTCTGCACTAGTCCAGTTTGACCCTGGTGGTTGTGTCCTGGTTCCTCAGTTCTCCTATTCGTGGCTGGTAGGACCAGGAGCAGAAAAGGGTCTTGGGAGGGCAGCACCTGTTGCTGCTTTGCTGCTTGGTCTCTGTTCTTTTCATAAGGGCAGATCTTGTTCCATGTAAGGAAGCTTGGGAAAGGTGACCTTGTTCTGATGGAGCGTCCAACTTTTCTGGCTGCTTCTCTACTGCTGAGAAGCAGGAAAGAGGATGAGCCTTCCTCATCGTAAGTGAAGAGTGACTCCTGCGTTCATGGCTGCTTTGGTGTGCTCTGTGCAGATGACCTGGCTGCAAAAGCCAACATCCTGATCGACCCTGCAGAGCTGCAGGCAGTGACTATGGATGATCTTGATGAAGATGAGGAATCAGCAACATCAGCAGCACAGGTGAGTTGTGTTATTCACCTGCGGGGGCCCTGGTGCTGGGGTAGCAAGTTCAGCCTCTGGCTAGAAGGGCTTTGCTTTACAGCAAGGCAGTGCTGGGCCAGGACTGTAACCAGTCTATGGGCAACCAGATAAACACTTGGATGAGAGTCACTAGAGATCAGCAAGGTACTGGGTGCACCAGGTTTGAACAGCAAAATTTTCTGTGCCCTGCTCTCTCACTGCCCAGTGATCTGAATGTGCTGCCTCCCCTCCATGGCAGCTCTCGGTGCTTGCATTTGGAAAGGTGCAAACTGTAGACAGAGCAGCTTCTTGCTGTGCAGGTCTGCTGCTTGTGCCTGGCCTGTGCCCTTGGAGGAAGGAGTTACCCATTTGCTACCCTGCCTGCTCATCTTCCAGTGACCACTGTGCATCTATACCAACATCCTTGCAGGGGCAAGGGAGGAGCAGCAGGCAGCCAAACACAGCTGGAGCTGTTTCTCCCTTCATTTCCTTTCAGTCCCAGCGCCCCTCTGCTGCCCTGGCCATTGGTGGAGCTCTTGCCAGGCCTGCCTGGCTCAGCTCCCCCACCCTGGGCCGTGCCAACCGGTTCCTGAGCACGGCAGCCGTGAGCCTGATGAACCCGCGGAGGCCCCTGGGCACCCTGGAGAAGATCAAAGTGCTCACACTGCGCGTGGAGCAGCGCACAAGGGAGGACAGTGAGTACCCTGCTGTGTGCTGGCATGGCCCAGGTGGGCCCTGGCAGAATGTCATCTTCCAGCTCCCCAGAGGAATGCAGTCTCTTACTGCCAGCATTGCTCCTTCCTATTCCCAGGGCATGCTGACACCCGAAAGACACCTTTGCCATCCTGAACATGACACTGATGATGTTGTCACTCTCTGTGTGTAAGGAGATGCTGCCTTGGTTCCTCCAAATGCACTGAGACTTTGCAGGAAGGTGGTTCAGAGGCAGCTGTAGCCATGCTTGCTCTGAAGACAGAGCAGCCAGAGGATGATGTGTGCAGCAGCAGTGCTGTTGCTGTTGGGGTGGACCAGGCAGGCCTCTGAAGCTTGTACAGGGCTTGAGGAACTGGGATTTGCATGGCCTGGGTCAGTTTGAGCAGATGTGACAGGTCAGCCTGATGCAGGCAGCGAGATGAGAATGGTGTGGTAGTATGGTATCTAGTGGTATCTGGTGAATCACATGGGCTGGGAAGGAGCTCTGTGTTACAGAGGCACAGCAGGGCTTTGGCTTCAGAGAGGAGCAGGCAGAAATTGAGGTGCCAAAATGCCTTGCTGAGAACTTCTTTCCTGTCTTGGGAATGCACTGCAGTTGAAGGCACCCATGGAAACGAGGGTCTCTTGCTGGGCAGACCTCCAGAAGAGCCAGACCAGCCCATCACTGAGAACTCCCTCCTGGAAGTCCTGGATGGGATAGTGATGATGTACAACCTCAGTGTCCACCAGCAGCTTGGGAAGGTAAGTGGCACAATGCTGTGCAGGAATCCATTCCCTCAACGTCCATGCTTCTACACAGACTCTGTTTTCTGCTTATTTAGTGACTGTGTGCCCTGTCCTTCTGCCAACCTCCACTGGGGATCTGGTTGCATGCTTGTATGTTTAGGGGAAAAAAACCCTCATTTATTGTTGAAACCTGCTGCTTTTCAGATGGTTGGTGTGTCAGATGATGTGAATGAATATGCCATGGCACTGAAAGACACAGAGGAAAAAATCAGCCGCTGCCCAAAGAGGGTGAGTGTCTCTGGATTCCCAGCTTCCTTCTCTGGCAAAGCCTCAGTGTCTGGCAAAAAGGGTGAAGTGCTGCTGCCCAGCTGTACCAGCATCTGCATCAGGCCTTGTGGGCTTCAAATGAGACTGATAAGTGCTTTTTATAGCACTGATTCCCACTCCCTCCACAGAAAGGCTGCTGACCCCTTTCCCCCCTGCCACTACTCCCTAGCTAGCCCCAAGGTGGTATTTGCTTTTGCATTGTTTGTCCAGCACTGAAAAAGAATGCTATAAATGGCAGTGACATCTGCCCTCACATCTCTGCTCTCTTTTCAGAGGAGAGACATCCATGAGGAACTGCTGAAGAGCCAAAAGGTCTTCTCCGAGAAGCTCAACCACCTGAGCCGGCGCCTCGCTTGGATAAATGTCACCATTTATTCAAAGGTGGGCAGGAGCATAATGTGAGCAGCTGAAAGGAGGCCAGTGAGCCTCTGCATCTCTGCTGCTTGGCTCACATATCACAGGTGTCATTTTCCTGGTGTTGAAGCAATGTCAGTGATCTCTGGAGCTTCTTTTTCCCTTATTGTGCATCAGAGACTCAGAATTTCTAGGCTTGGCCACTCTCCTGTCCCAGGCTTGGTCCCATAGTGTTTTCTAGGACACAGCCCAGTCTGATCTGAGCTGTGCATGATGCTGTAGGCTTTCCCTTAGGGCACTGCAGACAGAAGGGTGCAGATCAAAGGGAGATTCAGCTCTCAAGACATGCCAGAGGATAGAGGCTACTGTGAACCATTTCCCTGAGCTGTGCTGTGTGTCATAGGGGGATCTCACTACTGCAGCTCTTCCTGCAATCTGTGGGATCTAAGTCAAGGGGTTCTTGTTCAGGTGTTCTTCCATTCTTANCTACTGCAGCTCTTCCTGCAATCTAGTCAGTTGTTCTCCCCTTCTTTACTTGGTTCCCATGCAGAGAGTGTATTCTACATTTACTAATGCAGTGGCTATTTGCACAGGTTGTCCCTTTCCCCCAAATTCACCATTTTCCAGGATAAAAGCTCTGGTCTGTTTTCTCACAAGCAGTTTTGCTGTTTTTTCCTGACTTCCCTTTCCCATTGCCTTGCCCTGTCTCTCTTTGTGGCTTTTGTGTGTGCCAGGATGTAAACAGGGAGGGCAAGAAGAGTTCTTATGAACACATCTGGCAGAGCTGCAGTGGCTGATCCTGACTCATGAGCTCTTTGCTCTTCCCCTCCTTCCCTCTCAAGCAGGACTGCAAGGCAGAAGCTCTCCAGCTGCATTAGCATAGCCTGTGCTTGCCAGAAAATAATCCTTTCTTCCCAGACTGCTCTGGAAAGGCTGAGGGGCATCACCAGGGTGCACTGCAGGTATCACTGTGCTGGCCCACGCAGAAACACTGTTCATGTCTCTGGATGATCCATTGTCATACTAAACCAGGACTGCAGTGTCACCTTTCCTGATGAATCAGCACCATCTGGGAGTGAAGGTTACAGCCTTCCCTGTTTGTGGCTTGTGCTGCTATCCTGGCCTGCATGGCCCCCAGGGAGAGCAGGAATGTGCCTCAGGAGCCCAGTGAGCTTGTGGAATGTGGCTGCACTGAGGAGCCTGTGCCTTCAGGGCTCTATCTCACAGTCATCTCGGGTCCCTGCTCTTTCCCAGTGGACATATCCATCCAGCAGCTCCTGCATCCCTGGGAGTTGTGTGCACTGGAGGGTCACATCTGTATGAGTGTTGCAGGCACTGCTGCTGCTGTTGGAGAGAAAGAGCCTGGTTCTCTCTAGGGGTGAAGTCCTGCTCTGTGCTGAGGTGTCAGAGCACAGCAGAGGCTGCTCCTTCCTCGAGGGAATTAACCACTGGTTTATTCTGAGCCAAGGGATTCAAAGTTAGAATAAAAAGGAGTGCTACAGCTTAAAAATACTGTTGGTTTTAAAGCACATAATGCTGCCTTCAAAACATCCCTGTGGGAATTGCAGCTTATTTTATTACAACACTGTATTTATCTATCTCACTGGCTAATCACATCTGTGTATCCTCTTGGTGCAGGCTTTCTTCTAGCTTGGCAATAATGTGAAATGATGTTTGAGGTTATCAAGTCTTAATAAAGCCAAATGCAACTTTTTTAACCTTAATGTTGTTCTGCACAGTTGCTTTTTATCTTGAAAGTAACAGTTTGGCTGACATGTGGGTCAGTGTTGAGAAAAAGATGTCTGTTAGTCAGTTTAGTTGATTTGCACTAGTTCAGCCTAATTTACAGAATAAACCCATTAAAATCTCCCAAAGATGGTAACAACATACTTTAGAAAAGCCTTTAAGCAAATGAAATGCCTTATCTGCACCTCTGATTTTAATTTTTTCTTAAATTAGAAGTGTAACCCTTCTCCATCTATTTTTATGCTATTGCTTATGCTATTTCTTGGCATCGCAGGATATGAACTAATATTTCCTCTTTTTATGGCTTTCTTGGCGCCCATTTTTATAGCTTAAAGTTATGTAGATGCCCTTAAATTTCCTGTTTTTAATTTAGGACCCTCTGATTTTTGTTTAGAGAGACAAGAGGCTGATGTTCCTCAGGACAGTAAATCTGGTTGAATGGCTGGCACAGAACCTGAGAGGCTGTGGCCGCCTATTGCAAAGATCTGAGTTGGTGTGAGCTTTCAGCCTGCTCCCATTTAATCCCTACAATGAACCAGCTTCCTTTCCAGCAGATTTCTGGAAAGTGCTGGTGCCTGCTTTCCTTCAGGAAAAGGATTCAGAAGTGTCCTTGGAATCAAAACTGACATGCTTGTTTGCCAGGCCTGTGTGGTTGCATATGCCCTGGTAAGGAGTTGTGTTTGGAGGGTCTCAAGACTTGGTGAGACAAAACCATCACATTGGTGAGGGTCGTGCTCTGAGCTTGAGGATGGTGTAGAGATCTCTGATTGTTTCTTCCAGCTGCCACTTCTGTGGCTTTATGGAAAGACCAAATGGCACAGATCTGGTTACTGAACTTAGAGCAGTTAAGATGTCTGAGTAGCATCTCCAATATGGGGATGTTCCTGAGGTCTGAGTGTGGTGCTGGTTGTTGTTTCTCCCAAGAGAAGCTGTCAGCTGAATGGGAATTGTGTTCTTTCTGGGCAGGAGAAGATGCAGGATATCTACTGGCTGCTGCGAGTGTGCATCCGCACCATCGAGCACGGCGACAGGACGGGCTCGCTTTTCGCTTTCATGCCGGAATTCTACCTCAGCGTGGCTATGAACAGCTACAGTGCACTCAAGAACTACTTCAGCCCTGTCAACAGCATGGAGGAACTTCCAGGTGAGGGGGTGGGGACAGCTTCCTGATTCTGGCCTGATAAAATCTAAAGCAAGCCACATCCTTGTGGTGAAGCAGCAGTTGGGCATCTTCCTTTCTGTGTCCGTTCCTGGTTGTGATGTGCTGCACCAGTGCATTGTCTGAGCTGTGGTCACTGTGCTCAGGTAGGGAGCCCATGCCTTGTCTGAAGCTGTCACAGGGCTGGCTGTAGTAAAAATCACTGGCAGCTATGGATTGTGTTTCCAGGGAGGTATCAGGAATGGGCTGGGGTGCTGTAAGATGTGATTGCCTCAGCAATTTCTACCACAGCCTTCTGGTTTCTGAGTGGGAGAGGATGCGCCATGAGTGCAGAAATTGGGTCTGCTTTCAAATTCCCCTGGGATTTGGAGATGTTCCTATGGAGATGACCACCCACTTGATGCCAAGAGTCTGTGTTTAGGTGGATTCCATCTGTGCACATTCTGTGCTTTCCTGGCTAAATGACCTCGCTGAGCTCTTAGCAAATAGTTCTGTGTTTTCCAGAGCCCATGAAGGTAAGAAAAGCTTCTATTCCCACCAGCAGGACATAGCTGAAGTGTTCACATCCATAAGTGGGGGCTGTGCCTGCTGTTTGGGCAACAGCAGAATTGAGCAGTAGCAGATTTCTACAGGGCCTGCAGGCTGGACATGGCTTTTCTGCATAGACCTAGGGTGTTCTTTGTGTGCACCAGGCACCTCTTGCTTGCCATCCAACTCGACTGCGTGGTTTTATCTTTCCCTGAATAACTGTTTCAGACTCTGCAGACTGAGGTGAGAGGCTCTCCTGGAGGTGAATGTGTCTTCCCAGCTCTCTGTTTCGACAACTAAACACACAACTAAGCTGCAGTTAGCTGTAGCAGAAATTCATTCCATGGCCTGTGCCATGTCCTTGGGAGCACTGGGACCACAGGGCTGCCCCTCAGGCTGTTGCCATGACCCTGCTCCCTCCTTCTCTTGCAGGCTACGAGGAGACCCTGATGCGCCTAGCTGCTATCCTGGCCAAGCATTTTGCTGACTCGAGGATTGTGGGCACAGGTAAGGCTGCATTCCTCTGCTTTGGGGTGATAATGTCACAGGTCTGGCCAGTGCCACTGCCAGTGGCTCACCACGCTTCTGTTGGGATCTGTCTGCTGAATCTGTTGGCTGCTTATGCCTCCACATTCAAAGTGAGGCTGGGCATTGTCCTTATCCTGCTTATTGCACAGGTAGATAAATGACCTAGGACACCCTTTTGAGAGCAGGACTCATGTCCCAGCAACCTGCATGTCCAGTCTGGGGTTATTCCTTGGCTGCTTGAGCCTAAGCCTGCTCTCCATGTCAGCAGGGACAATGTGCCTCTACATGAGAGCCAGTCCCTCCTGGCCACTGGCATTCAGGTGCTCCCTGTTGTGCTCTGTGTCCTTGGGTGCCTGGCCTAGTCCCTTCTCATTCCTCCTCAGACATCCGGGACTCCCTGATGCAGGCGTTGGCCAGCTACGTCTGCTACCCCCACTCGCTGCGTGCTGTAGAGAGGATCCCAGAAGAGCAGTAAGTGCTGCCCTGCCTATTCCTGGGGAGCTGGGGCAGGGCTGGGGTGGTGCCAGGGCTGGGTGAGGGAGCAGGAGGGCTGCCAAGCACCACTGAGGGTCCACGAGTTGCAGCAGAGTGGTGGAGGTGATTTGGGAGCATTCTGGCACCCTTGTACTGGTTGTTTGCTCTGCCCCAGCTCCACGGGTCCTACTGTGTGTCCTGTTTAATCCCCTGTTCCCAAACCCTGTGGGCTGACCTGGCTCCTTGTCTGGCAGGCGGATCTCCATGATGAAGAACCTCCTGGCTCCCTATGAGCAGCGGCCCTGGGCACAGACCAACTGGATCCTCGTCAGGCTGTGGCGGGTGAGCATCCTGCATCCCTGCCCCTCTCAGCACCTGGGGCTGCTGGGACACTGAACATTTCACTCTCCAGTAGCAGCAAAACTGTTTTTTCAGCCTCTGAGATCTTCCTTTACCTCTTTTGCCAGGGCTGTGGCTTTGGGTACAGATACACACGGCTCCCACACCTGCTGAAAACCAAGCCTGAGGATGCCAGCCTCCCCAGCCTGCAGAGTGAGTGGGGCAGGGATGGGCACTCAGGGCTGTGATGGGTGGTGAGGGAGGACCAGCCTCTTCCTTAGCAGCTGTCTCTACAATGGGCCAGGCCAGCTGTTGGGATAGCTGCCAAAGTAGGGTGTTCTTCCTGGCCAAATATCCAAGCCTGGTTTTTACAGCCTGGCCATCCCCAGCCTCTCTGATGATTCTTGCCTGCCAGATGGAGGGTTAATCCATCATAAGTAGGGATTCTGCCTTCCAAAGGAGAGGAGAGAGACCCAGGACTGCATCTTTACCAGAGTTTTACCCTGAGAGAAGGCTCTGTGGTGTGCACAGTGAACAGCTGCTGTGGGGAAGAGTTGGCATGTTTGCCAAGCAGCAGGTACCCTGTGAGAGGGAGCAGGTGCCCAGGGAGACAGGGCACTGGATAAGTTTGCAAGCAGGGAGTGTTTTATCCTGGCATCTCTCAGGGCCTGGCAGAGCCTGTCCTGCCTTTGGCACTGCAGTTTGGTTCTCAGCACTGTCACTGAGCTGAGGGGTTTCTCAGCTCTGTTGTGGCTGAGAAAGATGTGGGGAGGAGAAGTTGCCTTTCTTGAGATGAAGAACATGATCTCAGATTTACCCTCACAGGTTCTGGGCCTGTATGGATACATTCCTGCTCCCCCTCTGCTGTAGAAAAGGCTTTGTGCCAGACTTTGCTCCTGGAGAGCTGCACAGGGATGGGGGACAGAAGGGCAGGTGGCACATGGAGGTGTATGCTGAGCCCCATCCAGGAAGCTGCCTGTCTGTTCTAACAGCACTCTTGTTCTCTTTTCTCTCTCCTGCCCATGGTGCCCAGGAGATCTCTCTGTTGCTAGTTTCCAGAGTAAGTTTGTTGTGTGACCCTCTCTTGTCTGGTGGAGTAGCTTTAGAGAGCTCCCTGCTTCCCCTCTTCTGCCTAGAGAGACCCTTCTGTGTAGGCAGAGAGCTTCACAAGTGATTGTATTCCTCAGTTCCATCCCTGGGAGAAGCCAGGGGGGCTGTGCCCATGTGTGAGTCTCTGAGGCTGCACCATGGACCTGCTCTTGCACCTATTTTACCAGGGTTACCTCTGGGGTCAGAGCCCTGCTGAAGGCTGTGCCAGCCTTGAGTTCCTCTCATCCTTGGCGGCCGATGGAGAAGCCCTGGCACACACGCAGGAGGGACCTCGTGCTGCACAACCAAGCCATGGAGTGGCTGTCACCAGTCCTGTGGGGTGGTAATCGAGCTCACCCCATCCTGGGGAGCTCTGGGGCAGGAGCAGAGTTCCTCAGCTGTCGAGGCCTTGCTGCACACATCGTGTGGCTCCCCACAGTCTGAGCCCGGAGCGGGCCGTGCTGGCTACTGGGGACTTACTCTTGGGAGGGCTATTTTAAGGCTCAACCAAATCAATAATGAATGCTGATTTATTTGAAGAGGGACAGGGGACTCAGAGGTGTCCTTGACATGCTGCCCAGGGAAGGAGGAGGAGATGACCCCCCCTCCCCTTCACACCCATCCGTCTTCACCTTGTTGCAATTTGAGCACTGGCAGAGACAATGGGACAAACTGCTGAGCTAAGGAAATCCCTGTTTGTCTGGGTCTGCTGCTGCAGGCCAGTCTGAAGAGAGTGTGGGCAAATGCCTCTTCTCTGGTGCTCCAGCTTTGTCCTGCCTTTGGGATGCTTCCTTGGAAGACTCTGCACAGGTGGGGAAGGTTTGCTCCTGCTGCCTCACAACATCCATGAAACACACAGAGCACAGAGCACCTGGTCTCCGCTGCCTTTTGCCCGTGCTCACTGCAGGTGAGCAATGGATGCTACCTGGCTTAGCCCAAGGGGGGCAGAGGCTCAGGAAGGCCATCCGTGTCCCTGCTTGTTCCCAGAGTTATTCCTCAGCTCCACTGGCACTGAGCAGCTCTCATGCAAGCAGAGCTGTGCCTCAGTTTGGCTCCTGAGAGCAGACAGGGCTGCTTTCAGAGCTGGGCTGGTTGTGCTCGGTGGCTGCTGCAGGGACTTGTTTTGCTTTCACCACGGTTTGTAGGCAAGGCCAGGTGCTGTCCTGGCACGCACAGCAGGAGCAGCAGCAGTGGCTCCATGCTGGGCCCAGCCTGGCTTGGAAGAGCAAGAGCTGCAGGGTGGCTTCAGATTGTATCACAGGGCTCCTCTGCCCCAGGCCTTCTGCCTACGCACCCACCAAGTGGTGGAGGGAAGGTGGGTGGGACCGTGAGATAATCGAGCTGAGGTGTTGTGCAACGTGGGCCAGAGAGTTCACCCACATCCTCTTCCCAAGTCCAGCAAATTGCCTAAGCTAAAGAGGACTTTCAGGAGGAGATCTTGCCTTGATCTGACAACACCAAAAGCGTCAACTGGTAGTAGCTGAACTGTCCAAGCCCTTCGGATGGTGATTGCTTGCCCTCAGAAGTCCATCACTTATGATTCCTGATGGAAATCACAGAATCATAGAATGGTTTGGCTTGCAAGGAACCTTATAGCTCATATTGTTCCAACCCCCTTCCATGGGCAGGGACACTTTCCACTAGATCAGCTCCAAGCCCCATCCAACCTGGCTTTAAACACTTCCAGGGATGGGGCATCCATGACTTCTCTGGGCAACCTGTGCCAGGGCCTCACCACCCTCACAGTAAAGAATTTTTTCCTGGTATCTGGTCTAAACCTGCTCTCTCAGTTTGAAACCATTTCCCCATACCTAACCTCTCCTTCTGTCTTCCACTGCTGCTGCTCTGCCTTTTTCTGCTTTACAACATTTTATTCTTCAGGCTCATTTCTTGGTCCTTTTCAGTGGTGAAAAACTGTGCCTTATTCAGGAAGGGGTTTTGCTTTTCTGTGAGCCCTGTGGGGTATTCACCCTTGCCATATTTTTAGCAGCCCCAGAAGTTTTGGTGTCATGCTGGTGGGAACCCTCCCTGATGTGCCAGTCATGGAGCCAAAACTTGCATTATCTGGTTTGCCAGGGCTTTGCTTTGGAGGCACACACAGACCCCAGGAGCACTGGGCCATTCTGATGCCTCACACTCAGCCTTATGGATGTCTGATCTCCCAAATGCTGCCTGCTTTCCTTCTGCCTCACCCTGCAGCCTTCCCTTTGGTCCTCTCTGAGTGCATCTCCGAACGGGCACACTGCCGTGGATTCACAGATACATCTGGATCCTTTCAAAAACTCAGATTAGCGTTGGGTGGAGCTGCTTTGCTTCTGAATCTGGTCCATTTGGGGCTTTCCCCTCCTGTGCTCAAGCTCTACTGTAAATGCTGCTGCGTCCAGAGACCCCCTTGGGCCGCTGAGTGAGAAGTCTCCCAATTAGCCCTGTTATAAATCTTGCTGGGTCATTAGCAAACTATAAAAGTACATAATTACTTTCCTGTGATGAAAGTACGTGACCCTGCTTCTTTACCATTATCTAGGAAGAGCACTTATTGAAGGCTTCCACTTTGCCTGCTTTATTAATTTTTAACTCTCTCTAATAATGGGCTTCTGCTACTGTTAGACTTTCTGCCATTACTACTTCTATTACATAATCCTGCTATATTTTTTTCCTATAGTTGAAAAAACTTCACATTACCATGGTCAGTCGAGGATGGTTTTTATGTCTTCTCCATCTATGACCCCTTTTCTCCTTGTTTTTGCCTACCACTGGCTATGTTTGATTATGTTCACTTTACCTCTTACATTTTAACCTCTGTCTTTGCTTCATCATGCTCTCAGTGACCCTTTTAACCCAGGCACTTGCTGGAGCACTGGGGCTTTCTGGCTCCCTAATAATCTTCTTAAAGAACTCTGGTTTTATTCACCATTTCCCCTACCTAGATTTTCTTTTCCTCTATTTTGTTTATATTTTTGCAGGGAAGTTTCTGTTGTGGAAACATCAGATGTATCTCTAACCCCTTGGTTCCACGCTCTGTTGCCCACATTAAATGTATTGAGGTCAAAATTTCTGGCCTTGAAAAACAGCCAATTTCTGTTCCAATGACTGATGTTTATCTGTCATAACGAAGGCTAAGCCAAGATTGAGTGTCTTTTGTATTAGGGAGGTACAAATTTTAGAAGCATTAATGACTTACTAGTGCCAGGATCAAGGAAGTGTCCACAGACTCCCTGTGAAGTGACATCCCTGCCTGCAGTGGCACATAAGGGATGTGTCATTGCCCAGGAGGGCAGTGGTAACTGAGGTGGGTGGAAGGGAATGTCCCAGCAAAGGTGAACACACTGCAAATAAAGATGAACACAGCACCAGGAATGGGTTTTGGATGCCAGTAATGATTACCTCATCTGGGAACTCATGCAAAGGATGAAGATGGTCTTGTTGTATTCCAGGGCTTACGTTGCTTTCAAACAGTAGCGGTGATTGCAGCATCTTTAGATTCAGAATTCTCTTGGGATCAACAAAAGCCAAGGAAATCCCTGTTTCCTGGTGTTAGCTTTAAAACCTTCAATAAACCTGTGGAGAGGTTTGACAAAAGGTGCCAGTTTTTAATGCTCTTATTGTCTGGCACAGTCTGCCAGCAGCAGGGAAAGCATTTAAGAACCCAGAATTGAAGGTTTGGAGCAAGCTCACACCACTCATTGAAAAAAGACCATGAGGAAACAGTCATTGGCTAAAAATCAGGACAG
Source organism: Aleadryas rufinucha (assembly GCA_013397815.1). Lineage (NCBI taxonomy): Eukaryota > Metazoa > Chordata > Aves > Passeriformes > Aleadryas > Aleadryas rufinucha. The sequence goes on along the minus strand of VZTH01006501.1, from coordinate 56,218 downwards.
AGCAAGTTATTACAAGCATAGGAGCATCCTTCAAAAAACCAAAGCTGCCTTCAAATGGGGTAGACTTTGGCTGGGCAGTTTGTCCTGAGGTCTGTCCTGACTTGCAGTGTTGGTAAAAGAGGCTTTGGCAACAGACCAGCAGGACAACATGCAGAGCTCTTCCATGAGGAGTGGTGATCTCTGCCTAAAACTGCTTTGGTACTTGAAGGCTGGAAAGGGACTAATACAGCAGCAGTTTTAATAAAAAGCAGTTTTTACACACTGAAGGGAGGCTGGGGAAAAGAAGGCACAAAAAACTTAACCCTGCAAAAAGACCTTCAAATTCTGAATAACTGGGAGAGAAAACATGGATGGAATTCAGCATCACCAAGTGTAGAGTGGTGAAGTCAGAGTGTGCTGTGCCCCTTCATCCATCACTGACAGAGAAGACATTTACTGCTGGGCTTCTCCACTTGTGCCTCAGGACCAGTTCCTGAGGGTTATCCTTGAGCTGGCAACCTACTGTAATCTTTTAGGGAAGAGCAACTTGATGTCCAGTCCAAGGAACAAATTACACAACAGGAGTTATGAGGAAAGCAAAACAGAACAAAACCAAAACCACATTATGCCTTTGTGCAAATCTGCCACGTGCTTGTGGTTTGGATGCTGCGTGTGCTTCTGATTCCACCTCTCCAAAGAAAACCTGGGAGAGATCTTGGGCTTCAGGAAGGGGTGGTGAAAGGGACAAAGATGGGACAGTTTCAGTGTTAGACGCTGCACTAGCTGGTGCTGATCCTGTTTGAAAGACTGTCGTGGAGGTCTGGAATCACAGCTAGCTGGAGGAAGTGACTGGAGAGGAGAATCTTGCTGTCTCTACCACCAGAAGGAAGGGGTTACAGAGAATTTATATTAACAAATAAAGCGAGTAGGAGCCAAGCTCCAATCTGAATTCCTCCTGCTACACACAGCTGAACTGTGGAATGTTGCTCTGGGACACATTTAATGCTAAAGGCTTACACAGTTTCAGAGGACACTGGGCAAGAAATCCCCAGAGGACCAATAAATACATGAAAAGGATGTCTGGCTTGGCCATGTGTAGCCGAAGGCTGGGAAAGTACATGTGGGTGGGAGTAGGGCATCAAAGACATTTGTTGTGATGAAATCCCTCCCAAAAATGAGCTTTTAGGCAGGATCAAAGCCAGGGCACTGGCCTGCCTGGGGTGATTATGCACTGTGAGGTTCAGCACGTGTCCTCCATAATAACACAAGTTCATTGCACTTGCTAGTGGGTATTCACAGAATAATTTATCCTGTTCCCATTTCAGATGACCGTCTCCTGGCATCCCTCTCTGGCTTTGCTAATCCCAGCTAGCAATCTTTCTGTAGTTATGCCTTGCTTCTTGATCCCTAAGGATGTGATGGAAGTTGTCCTGTGTTTGCTTTGCCCACACTGGCCCTTCGAGTAGGCTGCAACCCCAGAGAATTTCTGCAGTCGCAGCACAGCTTGTTCCTCTGGGCATGGCAGTCCTGCTGCTGCCAGGGTTTTCACCTGCTCTTTCTAACAGCTTCCAGTAGCGAAAAATGTAGTTAGATTGGGGTTTTTCCCTATAGCTGGTAAATCTGCTCAAGTTTTTCTTTCCAAGCCCTGAATTTTGGGTTGAACTCCAGTACCCTTCCCTCGTAGTGTAGAATGTTTTGTGAGCCTCTCGCTGACACTGGATTCTTCTACTGGTGAGAAGCATCTGTCCCTTTTGTTCCCCGTTCCTTTTACTGCTCATCCTTGGGGGCTGGTGTCCCACACAGCCCTGACTGTGTTTCCCAGCTGCTGAGTCTGACCTCATCTATGGTCTTGATAATGAGGAAGCCCAGAGATGTCACATAAACAAGGGGATGTGCCTGTGCTCGGGCTGAACCTGGCTGGGGAGTGTGGGCACCTTTGCTTGAGCCTGCTAAGCACAGAACCAGCCTCAGCTCCGTACAGAAGCCTCTCAGGAGTGGGATTTACTGGATACCTTCCTCCCCAGATGCAGGCAGACCGGCACGGCCATGTGAGGCCAGGGTGGCCGTGCTGGCTGCGGGCAGCTGCTGCCACACTGGTATCAGGAGCAATTAATGCTGAGCTGACCATGGGCCTCTGCAGAGCTGAGCAGGAGGGATGCTGAGCTGCAGGGCAGTGCTCCTGTGCATGTGGGCAGCAGCAAGCACAGAGGGCTCTTCCCTGGTTAATTCAGGCTGGCATTGCAGAGAAGTGCTCGGAGGCCCAACAGGCACGATCACTGCTCAGAATAGTCCTTGTGCCAGCTCCCAGTGCCCTGCCGTCTCTGCTTACTGTAAGGCACAAACCAACATTTCCCAAGCCCAGAACTGGTCTCTCAGCCTGCCCTTGCCCCTCACTCATGGCTGCCCTGGGACCAGGCCACTGAAGCTGTCGCTGTCTGGTTTCAGAGCCGTGTCCCTCCACCTTGCTGCAGCGGCACATGGCAGACCTGCTCCGCAGCGACCGCGACCTGGCCCCCAGCTTCCTCAACAGTGTCCTGAACCAGCTGAACTGGGCGTTCTCCGAGTTCATCGGCATGATTCAGGAGGTGGGTGTGCACCAGGGCTGCGGGCTGCGGCACTCAGCGGGTGCTGTGCCCTGCAAGGCTCGAGGCACAGCTCACTGGGCTGGGGATCGCGGCTCTCCTTTTGGGAAGGGGCACCTTTATAAGCTGCCTGCATTGCTTGGCAGATCCAGCAGGCAGCAGAGCGCCTGGAGAGGAACTTCGTGGACAGCCGCCAGCTGAAGGTGTGTGCCACCTGCTTTGACCTGTCGGTGAGCCTGCTCAGGGTGCTGGAAATGACCGTCACGCTGGCACCGGAGATCTTCCTCGACTGGAATCGCCCGTCGTCAGAGCTGCTGCTCCGGAGGCTTGCCCAGGTATCATCCAGTGTGAAGAAATGGCATCTGGAGGGGCGTGGGGACCCCTCTGCCCTCTCTCCAGATGTATGGTGAACTGGGGGCTCCTGCTGCAAGTGCTGTAGTGCTTAGAGCTGCTGCAGAACAAGGGGTGCTCCCTAAAATCTCTGCATATCAACTGCTCCCCTCCGTTGTATCTGGTCTGGTCACAGCTGATTCCTACCTCTCTACTGGGAGGGAGGGTGACAGCTGCTTAAATCTTCCCTGTGAGGGGCCAGTAAATGCTGAATTCTCCTGTGACAGGCAGTGTCATGAAGTCTGGAGAGGAGGTGTGGTACATCTGGGTAAGGAGCTGTGGAGAGCATAGCTGGTTTCACAGGGCACACACTCCGATGTTTGGGTAGGCATCTTGGTCCTTTATCCCTCAGTCCTAGAACATGGTACCAAATGTTTCCACTTTCCTGCCACAGTGACTGGGACAGCCCCATTCCAACTCACAGCACCCCTTAGGCTCCAGTAAATTAGTTTCTTTTCTAAAGCATGAGAAATCCCAGAAAGCTCTGAGGGCAGGCTGGCCTTGTACAAGGTGGACTGGTGGAGAGCAGTCTGATGTACTTTAGCAGTACCTCAAAGGCTGAGACTCAGGGCTCTGAGCAGATGAAACAAAGCAAGAGGTAGTGGGGTCTGATACCATAATCATGAGGGAAGTGCTCAGCTGGATGAGGAGGAAAGTGAGGGGCCCTTAGCAGGTGACTTAGGCAAACTGGGGAATGTGCAGCAGAGAGTGGGATGCTGCAGCTTCCTCCTTGCTACCTGCTGCTGTCATAAAGCCGTGCCCCAGCACTGACCATGCCCACAGAGGGGTGCAGTGTTCTGCTGTTGTGCATTGGGGCAGCAGGAAGAGGGATGCTGCATGTGAGAGATGGTGCTCAGCTTGCAGCGGTTGTGTCAGGCCTGGAGCGGCCCCCACTCCTCCCACTGGGGAGTTGGGTGAGAGCTAATGGTGGCTAATTAAGTGTCTTCATATCTGATTCCATCTCTGCAGATTGTTCTCTGCACTCACCCCGTGCTTCAGAGCTGGTAGGGCCCATCCTGCTGCCAGCTCCAGGCAGGGCAGGACCTGGACTGTGCTTCACCCTGCTGACACTGCTTTTGCCCACGGCTGCCAGCTCACTCTTCACAGGCTGTGGCTGTCCTGGGGACTGTAGCTTCTGCTTGCCAGGAGCTTTTATCTGCAGAAGTAACTTGGCTTCTGTAGGTGGGAATTCAGATTTAGGTGGAAGGTGCTGACATTCAGGTATCTTGACCTCAGACTGACTCTTCCCTGGGAGGTTTTGGTCTGGTACAACCACTGTGATGTGATACCACTCCTTCCATGCCAGGGCCAAGCTAGGTGTGTGCTGTGAGCCTCCCTCTGTGCACCCACCAGCTCTCAGGGACTGTGCCTGAACTATAAGGAAGGACCTGCTGCCCCAAAGCTCTTTGGATGCTGCTCACAGGAAGGCCCATCCAGAAAATACAAACCCTCTCTGCTTTTCCCTACACAGCTGTTGAACCAGGTGCTGAACCGTGTGACAGCTGAAAGGAACTTGTTTGACAGAGTGGTCAACCTCCGTCTGCCAGGTGAGCCCAGTCTGTCCCTCTCCATGGAAAACATGCTGGGAGCATGCCCTTGGGAAGGGAGGGATGGCTTGTACCAAAGGGCAGTGCAGAGCTGGGTGGGATCAGACCTCAGACCTGCCCTGCTCTGCCTGTCACACGGTGGCAGAAGCTTTTACCTTTCTCTTTTGCTTCCATAGGGCTGGAGAGCGTGGACCATTACCCAATCCTGGTGGCTGTGACAGGGATACTGGTCCGGCTGCTGGTGGACACTGATGTTCAGGGGTGAGTGGCTTTTGCCTTCCAAAGCACGGGGTCTCTGTGTGTGGCACTGCTCTGGGCGCTGGGGCCATGGGAGATGTTGCAGGATGCAACATGAGCTGTGGGGACTAAAGCAAGGTGAAGCTGATGTGTGTGGAGCTGGCAGAAACCAAAGAGTCACGTTCCCTGTAGTAGCTGCATCCCAGTGCCACCTCTGGGTGCAAAGCCCCTTCCTGTGGTGGTGGAAAACCCTTGTGAGAGGTGGCTGTGAGGTGCTGTACTGACAGCATGTGTACACCTTGCTCCTTGGGCTGGGGTCTGGCACTGTGTGACAGGGCAGCTGCTGTTGGAAGTTGTGGGTGCTGCGTGTGATAGAGCTGTGCTGGTGTGGTGACACATGCAAAGTGCTGCAGCACACAGTGATGGCTGGAGGGGAGCTCACTGAAGCTCCTTCACCCTGGACCCATCTCAGGAAGGCACCAGAATGTGTGCAGAGCTCTCTGGCTGCCCAGACATGTGCCACAAAGGTGAGATGAGTCTCCTCCAGGCACTTGGGTGATGCTGATTTTAAGATGAGACAAATCTTGTCTTCATGGTAGCCAGTTATTCAGAGAGGCAGCACTGGGGGAGTGATGTGGCTGGACAAAGCCACAGCTGACCTGATCATTTATGTGTCTGTGTCTGCTTGTTCCGAGTCCTGCAAACAGACTTGTTCTGACACCCTGCAGCCCTCCCTTTTCTGTCTCCCAGTGTCATTTGCAGGTGTCTTGCCTGGTCACTGTGTGCTGTAGGCTGCTGTAGGAGATGGGGCTCTTGTGTCTGTGCTGCACATCCTGCTTGTTTTCATGTCTGGAGAACACAGTAGTCTCTGGCTTTGCAGAGAGCAGAGTCCCATCTGGCCGAGCGGCTCAGCCCTGCAGCCAGTCTTTCAGCTTCTTCTCTCAAGGACTCAAAGATGTACACAAATGTATCTAATTATAACCTGCCTCCTGTGGCTGCTGCACCAGTCTCACAGCCCCCAGTGTGACAGTGCCAAAACCTGGGCACAAGGTCATTGATCAGTGGCCTTTCTGGGCTGTGAACAGAGGTGGATTTTGCTCGCCCCCAGAACCTTGCTCCATGGAAAGGGCAAAACATCATGAATTTGATGCCACAACTAGACACTTCTTCCTGAAGGGAAGGGAGAGGTGATAAAACAGTTCCCTGCATGCCAGGATGAGAAGTCCTTCCCTGCCTGTCTCTCCCTTGAACATCTGTCCCAGGTCAGGTCACTTGTCAGGTCAAAATGGGGAAGGGTTGTCCCTCCGTTTATCAAACTCCCAAGGAGTGCTGGGGAGATGGTAGTGGGGTATCAGTCACATCCTTCCTAGCCTGCAGGGAGTCCTGAGGAGACTTCCAGAGCTTCCAGACTCTGTCCTTTCCCTGAAAAGCCCGTTGTGCTTTGGGTTTGTGAATTCCAGGCAGCCAGTGTCATCACCAAGTGGCACTGTCCCCTGTGTGCCTACAGCATCCTTCATGCCTTGGGCTGCACCATCACAAACCAGAGGCACTGTGCTCTAGGGACATGGCAAGTCTCTGATGTTCAGGGGCTTTGTAGTCACTTCCCTGAGCACTGGGAAGGAGAAATAAATGCAAAATAGTGGAATGATGTGTGAAAAGCATCGTGTCCTTAAGGTGGACCTAATTGAGCGGGAGAAGCAGAAGGTGGAACAGGAGGAAGTCCAGGGAAAAATATCCATAAACCAGAATTCTTCTGTGTGATTTTGCAAAGCCACGCACTAAACCTGAGGTCTGATACGTCAGTGATCTATAAAAGGCAAGCAAATGTTGCAGGGGAGCCATTGAGGTCAATCAAGACAAAAGAACACTGGGCTGACAGTCACCCAAAACCCAGGGAGATGGTGTGTGTCGATGATGGCTGGCCCAGGGCACAGCAATGGGAAGCATCTGTCTCCAGGTGCATGAGTAAGAGGAATGGAAGAGGAGAATTCAAACCTTCCTCTGTACACACCCAGAGGGGATGATTGCCGTGGCTGAAGTGATTTAAAGGATCCTGTATGTAACCAGGCTCTCCAGAGCAGACCTGCTTATGTGAACCCATGTGTAGACAGCTTTCCTTTTCCCTTTCTCCCTCTCACTGCAGCAAGCAGGATAACAGGACAGGCTTTTGTCCTTCCCCAGAAGCACTCTGCCTGGGCAGTGCTGAAAGCTGGTGGAAATCTCTTCTAGGTCCCATTTGGTAACTCCCAGATTGCCAGAAATCATTAACAGAGAGATTTTCCAACCCACATTTGCACGTAGGAGCATCCCTGTTGGAATTACCCGGGACAGGATGACCCTGACTGCTTCCCTGTGAGGAGGCTGTGCCCCAGAGAATGAGGACAGGGACAGGACCTTGGGAGACTTCCTTGGTTTGGCTGTGTTTTTTCTGGTTACCTCTAACCCAGCAAGCAGATGCTGTGCCAAGCACTTGGTTGGAAGGTGCTGCAAACATCTGAGTCATAGGGAATGGGCTCATCTGGTAGTGAAGGAATGAAGTCCCATTTATGGGACGAGAACATTGCAGTGGGGAAGTAAGTAAGTAAGAAAGAAAGTAGAACCAGGGCCCTGCCAACACGTCCAGTTGCATTATCAGGCTGCAATCAGATGCCTCAGCTGCTCCTTTCCCAGTACAGGACTCTCATCCAGGCATCAAGTCCTCTTGCTGTGGACTCCTGGCATCAAACAGAGCCATTAAGCACAAGGAAAGGGAACATTGCCCAGGCTGGGCTGTGGTGAGACAGTTGATCCATCATTCGCCGAAGTCCCTGGACGGAGCAGGCTGTGCTTTTGAGAGAGCAGAGGTGCATTTCCTTGCTGGGTCAGGCAGGATGGGCCAGTGCTGCTCATGGTGAGCCAAAGCTTCAGTGCCTCCTCCCAGCCCTCGGGTCTGAGAGCTGTTGGGCAGCACTGGGGAGTGTCAGGGGCTGGCACGGCCGAGGGCAGGGATGTCCCTTTGCTCCCTCTGCCAGCCTTAGTGACTGAGCAGGGAAGAGAGGGAAGGCAGGATCTGCCAGGCTGAGCCAGGAGCTGGGCTGAATCCACACCACAGACCCTGGCTGTCTTCAGGCAGTATCATCCTCCCCTTTGTCTGCTTGCTAAATAATTGAGCAGATTTTCTATTAAGCCTCTTTCGGAGTGAGCTAATGGAGCGGCGTTGGCCAGAGCTGGTGTCAAGATCCTGGCGAGATTGAGTGGCAGGGGAAGGGGTGAGACTCAGAGGTGAGGCTGTGGTCCCCTGTGCATGAGGGCATGCTGTAATTAGGATGGGCTTTTTGGAAAGTGAGTGGCCATCCCAGAGTGGAGAGGAGCTGTGTTGTATCAGGGCAGGGCCACTGCTCTGCTCCTTGGGCTTCCCTCATGCTCCCTCCGTCCCCTCGGAGGCAGGGAGGTGATGCTGTCAGGGTGAGGAAAGGGTTGGGGCACATGCAAGGAGCCAGTGAACCAGTCTGTACAGGAGAAGTCCTAAAGAGCCTTCAAGGTGCTTCTCCCAGGGACTTCTGCATGAAGGATGGAGAAGACAGAAGGAAAAGCACTCTGTTCACCAGGAACATGGTGGTACCAGCCATCAGAGCACAGAACAGGGATCCTGGACCAGAAACAACCATGCTGTGCCAGTGGGATGCTGAGCAGGAGCCTGTGGGACCTGCCAGAAGCAGCACTGAGCTGGTGTGATGTTGGGATATTTCTGCCTGAGTCTCTGCACTCTTCTCCTTTGCAAACTACAGATGGTTGCAGAGACAGAGGTCCCAGATGGGCTGGGAGGAGACAAAGAGGTTCCCAGGGCAGGAGTAACGTATTGGTGAGCAGAAAGGTGTAAGGAGACACAAAACTGAGTGGGAGAGGAAGGCTAAGAAGACTGCACATGCTGGCACAGGTCCCTGTGTGCCAGGGCGACCGAGCTTTGTGCTGACCCATTACTTTACCCTGCAGAGTCAAGGAGCAGGAGGGAGGTGTGGCAGGGAGCCAGGGGTGTAATGGTGGAGATGGCTGCCAAGAGAGGACAGTTTATTCCTTAGGGAACATCCATTAGGTTTCCCAACTCCTGCCTGTCAGAGAGGCTTTGCTCCTGGCTGTTTTTCCTTGCTGAGATGTTCTGCCTTTCAGGCTGCTTAATGAACTGCTTCGACAGTTCAAACCGCCTCCCAGTGTTCACTGGATCAGTAATGTGGTGTGGGATCCTTTCTGAGCATCAGGAATGTGTGAAAAGCAGCAGCAGGACTTTCCTGGGTAAAGGCAGTGGGATCCCTTGAGGGCAGCACGGATACAAACCTCAGAACAAGTCCCTGGAGAGCAAGCCTCAGCTTTCCTGCAGGGATAGGAGAATTGCAGCCAGCCTAGAAGAACTCTCCTGGGCTTTTACAGGCTGGTGTGTCCCTGGAAAGGCCCCTGGGAGCTTTTCTTAAACTCCCTGAGCTTTCCTCAAGCTTCAGTCATTATCCTCAGCTGAGGATGCAGGTTTGCAGGAACGCTAATGCCTGGGAAGCTGGTGTTGGCAGTGGGGAAGGGGAAGATTTTCGAGGAGACAGATAAGGATGATAAGGTGATAATGGGTGGGTGACACCCACTCCGGGTGCTGGGGCCCAGAGCAACACTTTATCTCCTTCTGGAGGGAGGTGTGGTGCTTAGATATGGCACATGCTCTGGCACGGGCTTGGCACTGTCTCAGCAGATGCAGGCCACACTGGGGTCAGTGCCCTTGTCTAGTTTGGACATGGGTGCAGTCAGCTGCGTCTCTTCTCTTTCCCACACATTCCCAGGTCAAATTCAAACCTTCCTTCCCATGGGATCCCTGCCTGGGCGCAAAACCAGGGGCGATGGCAGCACCTCATCTCCACCCTCAAGGTGCCGCTCACCTCTGCGTCTGACACGGACGCACCCCATCACCCCCTGGCAGGCCCCGGTGTGGCCAGCACGGCGTCCTGGGCCCGTCAGGACACTGTGCTAACGAGAGGTGACAGGGCCAGCGGTGGCGGGCGTGGGGAGCGAGGGCAGGGGCCAGCGGGGCCTGTCGCTCCGCATCCGTCACCTCCGCCGGCCGCGGGGCACGGATCGCACGGAGCTGCGCAAGGTCACTGTAAGGAGCAGCCAGGCTGGCTCAGGAGAGCTGCTCTCCCAAACACTCGCCCCTCCTTGGATGGAAGGGGGGTGGTTTTGACAATTTATTTGGGCGCAAAGTTGAGTTTTTGCAGGGATAAAAGCTGCTCGTTTCCTGGCCTAAGAAGTTGGAAGGATGTGTGCTAGTGTGGTCCCGATGCCGCAGGGTTCTTCCCCTCCCACCAGTCACAGGGCTGTTCTTGGGACCAGGGCGCTCAGCCACGGGAGGGGGCTGCAGGTCTCCGAAGGGTCCTGGTCCCCGTGGTGGCTGAGCTGTGCTCCTGCCCACAGGGCAGCCCCAGTCTCCCTTGTGCTGCATGTGATGGCCACATGCTCCTGCTCCAGCTGTGGATGGGATACTGGGAACTGGCAGATGAGTAGGATACACTTATCCCTCTGTGGGATCAGGCATTTTGGAGGGGGCAGAACCACTCCCTGTTTCAGGAAGAGGCAAGGGTGGGTGCCAGGGAAGGCAGTGCAGGTGACACAAGTGGGGTGTGTGACACAGATGGGTCCCTCCATCTGCAGGGAGCACCAGGACTAAGCCAGAGGCAGGTCCAGTCCCATCCCTAGCGGTGCCTTTCCCCTGCATCTAAACCCTGCTTGTTCCTTTTGGGGTCTGAATGTGCCCTTGTGTCAGTCAGTGCTGCTCCTTCCCCAGCTCCCAGGCATCATTTTGGGGACCTGCCCTCCCAAGGACAAACCACTGGATGCTTCTCTCTCACCAGTACCAGGCCAGCAGCGCATTTAACCCCCTTGCTGAGGCCACCTGAAGGCCATTTGATGGGAACAGAGGCTGCAATCCAGTGCAGATTGCCTGGCTCCCTGTGCTGGGCCCACAGGAGTTCGGGGTTCCCTCAGACCTCAGGCTCCCACCGCTGTGCCCGTGAGCTGCGGGGTGGCTGCACACTGCTGCAAGGGCAAGGAGACACTCAGCCCAGCGTGAGCTTAAAAAAATAGGCATTTTTATTCCAATGGAACTAGAGAATTACGACCCAGGAGAGGGGAGGATTACTCACATTTATCGATAGGCTGATTAGGTTACTGCCTAAATAGCTGTGCTTGAGCAGCGTGTGTCCGCCTCAAGGAGAAGCAGCGAAGGAGCGCGTGGTGCATCGGAGACCTCAGTGTCCTTGGTGGCACGGGGAGCTCTGAGCAATGCGGGCTGGGGCGCTGTGTCTCGTCACCTAATCCTGCCTTGACGATTTACAGCTTCTCGGGAAGCAAAAGCTTGTAAGGTTTTCTTGGCTGCTTGGCTGGTCAGGCACTGAGCTCCATTCCTCCGGTGTGGCCACCTTTGGGGAGAGGGTGTGTACCCCCCCTGTGATGGGGTCACAGTCCCCTGCTCCCAGCCATGGCATGCTGATGGAGACCGGCATGTGCTGGGAGAGGACGGTGGCATCTCCATTCCTGAGGGCCCTGGCATGAGCCAGGACAATGTCCCACTTGTCACAGCTATTCCTTGGCCTGGGGGGTCTGTGGCAGTGGTGTCAGGTTGGGCATATGCCTGGGGACGTGGCAGACCCCCCTGCCTGGTGTCACATTAGGGAGGGTGGGTGCCCAAATGAAGGAGCGTTTCTCCAGCATGCTGGGTTCATCAGCGTTACCCTTGTGCTAACAAGGCCATTGCCAGTGGGTTATGCAGGGTGCTCTTGCTGGGCACCAATGTGCCTGTGGCCCAGAACCCACCAGGAGCCCATGGCCGAAGCGGTTGTGGGTGATGTCAATCACTCCCGAGGGTCGTGGTCAAGCCAGAAATTCGCGATGCCCAATAATCCTGTTCTAGCAGTGATGGAGGATACCAGTTCTCGGGAGGCCTCGGCTCTGCTCCCAGCTCTGTCCCACTAAGACACAATGGGGGTGTCAGAAAAGACGGAGCTGATGGACTCTGAGTCCGACTTGAGCTGCAGGACCTTGGGGTGTTTGGGGTCGGGGAAGTCCTCGCCGAGGGCCAGGCGGATCTTGCCGTTCTGTGTCTCCCTGACGGGCTCGAGGAAGACAACGTGTTTGTTGGCGCTGGCCTTGCGGTTTGGCCCGTCGGTGGCAGGAGGAGTGGTGCTGAGGATGGAGGACTGGGCGCTGCACTCCTGCGGGGTGCTGAGCGGGGCCGGCTTCTTGCAGCAGCCCAGGCAGCGGCACGGCGTGAGGTACAAGTAGATGATCACCAGCACCAGGCTCACAATGCAGCCCAGCAGGGTCGTGAGGCCGGTGCTGAAGGTCTCCTCAGCTGGCTTGGGGTAGAGGACGGTCAGGTTGAACTCGCACATCCTGCTGAAGTTGTAGGGGCTGTTCATGGCCAAGCCTACGTAGACCCCTGAGAGCCAGGGTCTGGCTACGGCGATCCTCAGGCTGCCATTGAGATAGACCTCCAGGGAGCGATTGCTGTTCCCAGGGTGCTTGATGGGCTCGTGGTGAGGGGTGATCCACATGTAGGTGGTGGCTGCATGCAGCAGGCTGGTGTTACTGGTGTTACAGGTGAGCAGGATGGGCTGGCCCACCATCGCCTCCAAGTGCGAGAGGTCCGTGACTTCGGCGCCCGCCGAGCAGTTCTCAAACATGTGGCTGTGTTTGAGGAACTTGATCAGGGACCGGGGCGCGTTGTCAGACACCTTGCAGGTGTGTTCCTCAAAGAAATCTTTCACAGAGCTGAAACCTTGCTGATTCCAGCGCTGGAGCATCAGGTAGAGCGAGCAGCTGCACCCGATGGGGTTGTTGTGCAGGTACAAGCCATTGCCGATGTTTTCGGGCAGAGCCGCCAGCACGTCCACGGGGATGCTGCTCAGGCTGTTGGAGGAGAGGTCCAGCGTGCGGAGGTTGTAGATTCCCAGCCGCTGCACCGCATGGAAGGGGAAGGTGGTCAGGTTGTTCCAGCTCAGGTAGACCTTCCGCAGACCACTCAGCTTGGCAAAGGCGTTTTCATCCACCCGCACGATGCGGTTGTTGTAGAGCAGCAGCTCCTCCAGGCTCACCAGCGCCTCGAAGTAGTGCGTCTCCACGGCGTGCAGGTAGTTGGAGGACATGTCCAGGTGCCGCAGGAAGGAGGCATTGTGGAAAGCCCGCGGAGAAAGGTTCCGAATCTGGTTGTGGCTGATGTGAAGGGCCTCGAGGTGCGGGAGGGCGGCCAGCCAGCGGTCACGAAGCTGGGTGAGGGCGTTGTGGCTGAGGTCCAGCGTGGTAGTGGTGGGCGGCAGTGCCTGGGGCACCCGCAGCAGCATCTGCCGGCTGCAGCTCAGCAGGTCGGAGGTGCAGATGCAGGCGGCGGGGCAGCGCTGGGGCTGCGGGGAGGCTCGGGGGGCGCACAGCTGGAGCAGCAGCAGGAACAGCTTTGCCACCCGCGGCCAGAGCGGGTCCGCGGGCACCGGCGAGGACATTGTGGCGGGCAGGAGCCTCTGTACAGCCCGGCGGCACGGCCAGGCTCGATGAGACGCTCGAGAGAAAATCTGCCGCCGTCTCCCGTCTCACCCCCAGTGCCGGCTTGGCTCTACCAAGCATCCACAGACGCCCTTTTGCACCCCGCGAAAGAGTATCCCGATTCCAGCCGTGGGGCTTGAAAAGACCTACGGGGCGGCATTGCCCTGCCCGGCTCTGCCGCGGCTCACCCGAGGGTGCCTCATACCTGTGCTCCGGCCGGCCGGGGGCTGCCGGGGGTCGGGTGGGAGCCGGCGATCAGCATCAGGGGGCTGAGGCGCTGGGGCGCTCCGGGGCTGTGTGTCGGCTTGGGCGGCCGCCTCGCTGCCTCCTGGAGCTGCTCATCCCTGGAGTGCGAAGTTTCTCAGGGCTCAGCGCCGCCGGGGCACATCCGCACGCTGCGACCTCCGGGGAGCCCCGTCCGGCTCCCTCCCGGGCAGCATCTCCGGGAGCCGGGCGCGCTCCGGGAGCGCGGTCCCGCTCCTGCCCCTATTTACGCGCGGGCGGTGCGCGGCGAGGGGGCCGGGCGGGATCCCATTGGCCCCGGCGCGGGGAGTGGTGGCCGTGGCGGTGGCCCTGGCCCGGTCCCTGGCCCCGTTCCACGCCGTGGCCCTCCCTGCGAGTGGGCAGAGCGATGCGCAGCCAGCACCGACCCTGCGTGGTCGCTTGTCCCCAGGGGAGCTCAGGACCACTTCGGTGTGCCGTAGCGGTGTGCAGCCGCTGGAGAGCCGCGATGGCTGTAATCCATACAGCGGCTGCTCCGCCACTGCCCAGCCTCTGGCAGAATTCTGGAATAAACCCGTCACCTCTGGGAGCCCCTCGTGTCCCATTCCGCACCCAGGCTGGGAGTGGGGATGGCGGGCACCTCCCGGTGCTGCTTCTCTCCCAGCCGTGGTCCTTCCCGCTGCCCTCACCCTCGGCATCCCCACGAGCTGCGACCCCCCACCACCCCCGGCCCTGGGGTGAGCAGGGGGCTGAGCCCGGCGGGGTCCCCACGGCAGAGGGGGTGCCGCGGGCTGGTGGCGGGGAAGGAGTGGCCACAGGGTGAAGGACACGCAGGAATGTCATTATCCAGAGCTCGGGCGGTTAGTGGGAAGAGGAGAGCTGGGGAATTGGTTTCCATTAGGGCAGCAAAAAGCTAATTTGGCGGCTGCGGCTGCTGCGAGTCAAGGGGCTGTTAACCCCCTGCGCCCCGGCTCAGCCTGGGCTGAATGGCTGCTCCCTTGCCCCTCCTGCCGCTGGGGCAGCTCTGCTTACCCCTGGGCCGGCCACAGAGCCTCTGCTCCTTGCCAAGGGCTGTTACCAGGCCACAGCACTGGTGCCCGATGGAGACACTCATTAAGGCGACCTTCATCTGTCCTGGCTGTCCCCACTGAAGCCAGAGAGAGCCACAACTTCTCCCTCCTGTATTGTGGGGGGACCCGCTTGCCCTGAGGGCACCCTGAGCTGTCCTCTTGGTGCAAGAGGCCCCCAGCCCCTGGCATGAGGCTCTGCAGAGCATCTCCCCTGAGGTGCTGTGACCGAGGGCAGCGCTGGCTGCTTCAGCGGCTCTGCAGCAACCCAGGCTCAGGCACTGGCCCGAGGGCTGCAGCCTCAGCAAGTGCTAAAGCACCACATCGATCCCAGAGCCTGAGTTGGGGTGGCAGAGGAGGAGGAGGAGGAGGAGGAGGAGGATGGCTGCTGCTCTTTGGCTGCATTTGAGCACGTTCCCCTGGACTGAGGGGACAGCAGCTGGGGATACTGCTGTGGGAGTGCAGGGTGGGTTGTCTGTAGTCTGAGCTCTGCGTCCCTTGGCAGGACCGAGCGCGCGACCGCGGTGCTGCTGGCGGATCCCTGCTTCCAGCTGCGCTCCATCCAGTACCTGCTGGGCCACGCCGAGCCCTCGGCCCTGGCAGCGGCCGCCCCGGCCACGGACAAGCGCCACTTCTCCCTGCACACCTGTAAGTGTTGGCCCTGCACTGGGAGCTGGGCTGTACTCACCCCCCACCACAGCTGGGGAGGGAGGAATGGGGCTGCTGGTGTCTGTGTCCCCTGCAACACATCCCAGCCCTTTTAGTCTTGGGGACAGGTGTCTATGCCCTCCTCCACCACCCCAGCAGTAGCACTTTGGATGGGGATGTACCCAGTGCCAGCCAGTAGTTCTGCCCTTCTCAGTGCCCAGTGCTCCCTGTCCTGGCTGGTCCCCAAGGGCAGCTGCAGCCCCCGTGCATCACTCAGCAGCCTCAGGGCAGCCTGAGGGTCCCACCCACCCCACACACGCCCAGTTTGGCCCCCCCAGACACAGAGTACATCAGTGCTGAGGAGCTGGCAAAGGTGGAAAAGATGCTGAACCATCTGAGTGAGGAGTCCAAGCAGGCGGCTGCTACCACACTGGTGAGTTCTCCCCCTGCCCCAGCCCTGTCCCGGTCCTCAACAGCAGGCCTGGGACACGGGGCTTTGGCTACCACTGCTAACTGCCTGGTAACCCCCACAGCCCACCAGCGAGGAAGACCTGTGCCCCATCTGCTACGCACACCCCATCTCGGCCATCTTCAGGCCCTGCTCCCACAAGTCATGCAAGTGAGTAGCTCCCATGCCTGACCTCCACCAGGATGACTGCCAGCCCCTGGCCCTGCCCTGTGCCATGTGGATAGGGGCTGATGCTCTTTCCTCCTCTGTCCCAGAGCCTGCATCAACCAGCACCTGATGAACAACAAGGACTGCTTCTTCTGTAAGGCCACCATCACGGGGGTGGACGACTTCACCAAGCCAGCCAGCTCCTAGAGCCCAGCCCCACACCACGGGCTCCCCCAGCTGAGCGGGGCCACCCCCCTGCCCCACGCTGGCTTCTCCCCAGACGCTTGCCCTGCTCAGGGCTGTGGGACCCTCACCCAGAGGGTCAGGACCCAGCATGGGGCAGCAGCGTGGGGTGGGAGGGCTGCAGGGTGGGAGAGGCCGGTGCCCAGCAGCCTCTCTGCCCCGTGGGCTGTTCTCAGGGAGGGGAGCCCGAGGCCTCGGCTCTGCGGCAGCCACGGGGCCAGGGCAGGGGGGCCGGGCTGGGCATTTGGGCTGTTAACTTGCCCCTGGCTGGGGGCTGACTTCATGAAAAGCAGCATTAAATTATTCTTCCTTATGTGGTGCCCTGAAAGATGGGGAAGGGGAAGCCAGGCCGGCCCTGGTGAGTGATCCAGTGTTGGGGCCGCACTCAGGTGATGCTTAACAGTAAATGGAAATATAAATATTTAATCCAAGGATAGCTGGGAGCGCAGGGCCTGCTGGGGGCTGCTACATGATGATGCGTGGCTCTGGCACGGACTCGGCGATGGATTTGTGTGGCAGCACATTGGCCCCGTTGAGGTAGAGCTCGTCGTTGACGATGACATCCTCGCCCAGCACAGTCACGTTCTCCATGCGCACCTGCCCCAGAGAGGCCCGGTCACATCCCTGGGCTCGGGGCCCAGTGCCAGGCTCCTGCTGCTGCCTGCAGGGACATCCCTGCAGCCACAGCCCGAGGAGGCGGGAGGGCAAGAGCTGAGTCCCGATCCCCTGCAGGGGCACCCAGGTCCTCACCCACTGCCCCACGGAGCAGCTCCAGCCCACGATGCAGGACTCCAGCCAGGAATGGGAGCGGATGCGGGCCCCTTCCAGCACAGTGCAGCGCTTGATGCGCACCCCGTCCTCCACCACCACGCCTGCCCCGATCGTCACATTGGGGCCGATGACACAGTTTGCCCCGATCTTGGCACTGGGGTCCTGGAAGGAAGAGGGGCCATGTCAGGGTCGGGAGGGCAGACAGCTCTTGGCATAGCCCATGCCGCTTGGCCAGCCAGGGAAGAGGAGGGCACAGCTTGAGGATGGCAGCGAGGACAGCGGTGGGACAATGCAGAGAGCTCATGACATGCCCAGGGCTGGTGTGCTGGGGGCTGGCACTTACCACCAGCACATTCCCTACGACACCAGGCCCCGAGTGCAGCTTCTCGGGGTGCTGAGCCCGCAGTGCCTGCAGGTACATGCACATGCCCGTAAGGAAGTCCTTTGGCTGCCCAATGTCCATCCAGAAGCCTGTGGGGACAGAGCCACGGTGACAGCCCCCAGCCTAAGGGTGGCAGTGCAGGCAAGATCCCCGATGCTGCCTGCACTGTGCACAGGGCCTTACCCTGCAGCTCCATGGCGTAGAGCTGCCCATCCTGTGCCATGGCTGGGAAGATCTCCTTCTCAATGGAGGTGGGGCGCAGCTGCGAGGATGGGGCACAGGGCTGAGCAGGGGGCACAGACCCCCAGCATGGCCCAGCCTGGCCCAGCCTAGCATCCCAGCTCGTACCTGGATGCGTTGCAGGATGCCAGGGCTAAATATGTAGAGCCCAGCGTTGATCTTGTTGGACACAAAGACGCGCGGCTTCTCCACGAAGCGGCAGATGCGGCCGGTGTCGGCCTCGCACACCACCACGCCGTACTTGGCCGGCTCCTCCACGCGGGTCACCACCAGCGAGCCCTCGCCGCCGTGCTGCCGGTGGAAATGGGCCAGCGCCGCGAAGGGGAACTCGCAGATCACGTCGCTGTTGAGGACAAAGAAGGGCTCCCCGTCCTCGGCCAGCAGGTCCCGCGCCAGCGCCAGCGGCCCCGCTGCGCGGCCGTGAGTGACGGCGCAGGGACGTGGTGAGCCCAGCGCCCGGGTCCTGCTGGCCACACCTCTGCCCGTCCCAGCATCCTTCTCAAGTCCCCAGTCCCTCTGGATCCTCATCCGGCCCGCTGTCCCTGGTCCTGCCTATGTCCATCCTGGCTTACCCCTCCCGATGCCCCTGCTCCTCCCGGCCGTACCCATCCATAGCCGTGCTGCTGCCCGTGGTGTCCCACGCCCGGTGTTCCCCACCCCCACCCAGCCCCCCCCCCCCCATGCCCCCCGGGCCCCCCCCCCCCCCNCCACACCCCCCCAATGCCCACGGTGCCCCCCTCCCAGCGTCCCCAGCCCTGCCGTACCCATCCCGGCGTCCCCCCCAGCACCCACCCTGCTATCCCCGGACTTCCTCCATCCCGCCTGCGCCCGTCCCCCAGCCCCAAGCCCCTGCCCGAATCCTACCTGTGCCCAGCGGCTCCTTCTCGTGGGACATGGAGATGCGGATGCCGAGCTGCGGGCACAGGGTGAGCGGCGGGACAGGCCGGGTTGCGGAGGGAGGCGGGGGGAGGCGGAAGGGCCCTTACCCGTTGTTCTTGCTCCCGCATGGCGGCTTCCAGCGCGTCCGACATGTAGCTCACCGCCAGCACCACATGGCTGACGCCCGCCTG
>VZTH01006501.1:0-37572 GCA_013397815.1 Aleadryas rufinucha | reverse complement strand
CCCGGGCCCTGCCTCCCGCCCGGGTCCTACCGCCCAGCCCGGCCCTGCCTCCCGCCCCCGACACACCGCCTGCCCGGGCCCTGCCTCCCGCCGGGTTCTACCGCCCGCCCCCGACACACCGCCCGCCCGGGCCCTGCCTCCCGCCGGCTCCTACCGCCCGCCCCCAACACACGGCCTGCCCGGGTCCTACCGCCCGCCCGGGTCTCAGTGCCCGACCCGCACACTTCCCCGCTCGCCCGGGTCCCATCGCCGTACGGCCAGGTCGTTGCTGCAGCCACCGCACCCTGCCCAGGGCCAGGGCTCCCTCGGGACGCAGCAGCGACGGGATGACCCCGATGAGAAGCGAGCAGCGGGACGGCCACACCGAGAGGGGACGTTCGCCCGAGCCCCCCACCCCCGTCCCCGGGGTCCGACGGCGGGAGAGGCAGGCACGGCACACCGCGGACAAAAACAGATCCTTTAATGGTTTTTGGTTCTCTGTGAAGCACAAACAGGGTGGTTATTCATGTAAAAACAAACGGGGCCAAAGCTATGTACAAGCTGTGGGGTCCCACCGTGGTGGTCCGAAGGGGAGGTGGGGAGGCAGCTCCCACTGAGCACCGGCAGCGTGACCCATCTGCCACGGCCCAGTGAGGTGGGGAAGGGCAGGAATGAGCGCGGGGGGACAGCAAGGGGCTCTCCAGGAGCTGCAGCCTGGCCTGCCCGAGCACGGCCCGCGGGGACAAGGACATGCAGAGGTGGGCGGTGATGGGCTACGCTGGGGCAGGGCCAGGGAATAATACGGCTGTTGTGGGTACCTACACCCCAGCACTCACCCAGCCTCCCTCCCTCCTGCAAACCTGCTCCCTGAAAATCCTGCAAGTCCTGGCAAGGTAGGGACCCGCAGGAGCAATGAAGTAACCCAGTGCAGGGCAGCGTGCCATGGATAAAGGTCCTTGTCCAGAGGGTGGGAGGGGAGCAGTGGCTTGGGCAAGCTTTGAGGAGCTGGGAGACAGGCAGACAAAGTGGGCAGCGCTCCTGTCCCCTTCCACACCAGTGCCACAGCCCTGTGCCTGCTGGGGCAGCGAGGCCGAGCAGCCGCGCGTTCCCGGCGGCCTCTGCGCACATGGAGTCGGCACACATGCGACATGCGAGCATTCCCCAAACAAGCTTTCCTGAAGTAATTAAAAAAAACCCCAACCCCAACCCTGGCCTTGTGGGGACGCAGGGAAATGGTAACACCATGGAACAAATCAGTGAGAGCAGGAGGGAGCAGCCAGGGCCCCAGCACAGAAACAGGAGCTGAGGTGGAGCAGGGTACGGTCCGGTACCACCAGGCCACAGTATCAAACGTTAATTCCTCATCAAAGGAGGCTGGGGGACATTTATTTTGGGAAAGACTGACTCCGTGAAGCAAAGCTGAACAGTCAGGCAGTGGTGCTGAACAGTCAAGACAGCGGCACTGCTCAGCTAGGTCACCCCTCACCTGGCCCCTGGAGACCCTCAGGGAGGAGATGGGGATCAGCCCTAAGCCTCAGCCTCCCCTTCCACCACCCCCAGACCTGTTGGAAGAGCAGGGTCTGGGGGCAGAGGGTCCCCGGGGGAAGAGGGCAGCTTTGTGCTAGAGGGACATAGTCTGTACTTTACAGGAGGGAAAGGGTTGAAATGGTCCAAAATGCCCCGCTGCACAGCTGGGGTCATGTTAACTGCTACAGATACTATTGCTAGCCCACGAGCTGAGTGCTTGCAAGTCAGTGGTCCAGGGCAGAGTCATTCCTGCAGAGCCCTGTGCCTGCCCATGCCATGCCATCAGGGAGCGAGCAAACCCCAGGCTCGAGCGCAGCTCCAGGTGTGTGGCATTCCCTCCCAGCCACAGCTCTGCCAGGGGTTGCATTTGGTCATTTCATTTCCGTGTTTGGGGTGGCGACTCACAGTGCCCAAACAGCAGAAAAAGGCAGCATCAAAAGCAAAGCCCCATCAGCAAAACCCAGGGCAGAGCCAGCGACACCAAACACAGGGACCGGCACTGGACTTCTCACCGGTGGCCCCACAGACGCTGCCAACCGTCAGGCAAGCGCCCTTTCCAAATAACTCAGGAGAAATTCAAAGGGGAGGCTCCTGAGGCAGGAGGCTCCTCACACCAGAGCTCCAGCCTCGCCAAGAGCCCTGGGCTCTCCTGCTTTCTCTTCCCTATGTCCAGGTCCTCCCTCCAGAACGCACATGTGATGAGCGAAGAACCAAGACACCTGACACCCAGCAGGCATCTACAGAGCCTCCTCCAGAAGGCAGAGCGAGCGCGGTCAGAACTGTCTGGTCAGCACGAGGAGTTCTTCCATCCTGCCTCACCTCAGCTCTTCTATCCAAGTACATTTAAAAACCAACAGAGCGATACAGTTGTTTAAAACCAAATTTGTCTTTGTTTTTCCTGTGGTAGTAGGTGGTCTTGCCTGCTCCTGCCACAAGGACAAGAATAAGAGGCCACAAGCCCAGGGCTACTGGTTTTCCTCACGCATCTGTTCCATGATGTTGATGAGGCTTTCCAGCCCGAACACGTAGCCCATGTCGGGTCCGTCGTGCACAGTGGGGTCATCACGGAAGCCTTTGAACGTGCTGTGTGCAAAGTCAATCATGCGCACGTCCACCTTGGGCTGGGCCGAGGAGCCGGGCTCCGAGCTGCCGCCGTCCTGGAGGCTCTCCGGGACAGAGCCGTCCACCCGCTTCAGGCGCGCCTCCGGCCGGCGCTCCACAAACATCCCCGCCCGGCTGTCCTTCCCGTCGTAGATGATGAGGAGGGAGCTGGAGTAGAAGCGGTAGGAGGCCTGTCTCTCCAAAACCGCCTTCAGGCTCCGCAGTTTGGCCAGGACAGGCTCAAAGAGGTCCTTGCGCAGCTCAATGCCGTTGTGCAGATACTGGTAGAGGGCGTTGCGGAAGCCTTCGATGGAAAGGCCGCGCCCATAGTATTTATTCCTGCATAAGTAATGCCCTGTGTCCAGCTGATAGACCTGGAACACCAAAGGAAATGCACATCAAGTGGGAGCAACAGGCTAAGCCCTGAGCTGTCTTGCACTGACAGGGCAAGGGGAACTCATCCCGTCCCCATGATGACTGAACAGGAGCAGGACACAGCTCTGCTCATTCCCTTAATCCCAAAGCTCACGGGTGCAGCCCAGGGGCATACTCAGGATGCTCGAGTGTTAGTCCTCTCCCAGGACACCCAGAAGGTGGCTCATCAGTCCCAGTGCCCCAAAAGGCATGGCACAACTGACCCCCAAGAGTCAAACAGCAAAGTCTTACAGCAACTCAGACAATCCTCTGGCAGCAGGAGCTGCTGACACCTACTGCCATTATGTGGCAAGTGATTAATGAGGAGCCCTCATTGCTTCAGAGTCTGTGGGCAGAGATCTGGGTTACAAGACCTGGTTCCTTCAGTAAGTGGGGAAAGGAGTGATTATTGCACAGCAGCACCAGCACCAAACCCTTGTGCACAGGGCCCAGGCACAGCAGAGCAACTTTTTAACAATCAGTGCAGTACAGAAGGAAATGTCGGACACCTCCATGCCCAGGCACTGTCATTCTGGCTGAACACTAAGCCACAAAATTAATTTTATTAGAAAATCCCCTAATTGTCAGTTAACAAAAGAGCTCTGGACAGAGCAGGCCATCTCAGGAGAAGCACATTCCTTTGTTTTAGACTTGGAAAAGAAGACAAAAATAGCATGAATGCTGGTATACCTACCTGCAGTGGGAGGTTCAAATTCAGTGCTCAGCAGGAAACACTAACTGGGAGGCTTAATGGAGCTGTGAAAAGGACAGTGCAGCATCTGCAGCCTGGGAGATCCCTACCTGCATCCCACACACACGCACACCCAAGGTGGCAGAAGTGCTCTGTTCACACTTCTTCATCTGCCGAGCAGCCTTCTCCTCAGAGGCATCATCTCCGTGCTGTCTGGTCCCCATCTTCAGATCAAGCACACAAGGAAGCTTGAAGTGATGCACCACGTTCTCCAGCAAGAGGAACTCTGGGATATGTGTCAAGGAGAGCTCACCCACCAGAGACACCCCAGGGCCACCACAGACAGAGACTTGGGCCAGCAGGGTTGGGCAACAAACAAATAGGAACCAAAGAACAGACAAGACAAACGGCTTGGTGAGTTGAAGAGAAGGACAAAACCCAAGCAGTGGACCCAGGCTTTGACAGGTGGTAGAAGGAAACAGCCTAGAAAGTGGAATGGCCAACAGCAGGAAGGTCACATGCATGTGTACTGGAAATTCAGAGGGGAAACTGAAAAGCTAAATGCTGGTGTCAGGAAGGACAGAGTATGGCAGCAGGAATTGCTGATCCATTAAGAGAGAGCTTAAATTCTAATCAAATCAGCCATTTGACCATATGGATAAACAATACAATCCCCATGGACTGAAAACTCAAGGGTCAAGTAATGGCAGGGTTGGCCTGTCCAGAACAGCAGCACTGCCCAATGCCCAGGGGGGAACTGGGGAGGTGACAAAGCCAGGAAACAGAACAGTAACAGGAGCTCTCTGTCACCAGCACACAGAGGGCAATCCCCCGCATCGGGGCACAGCACTGAGAACACACCCCAGGCATTCTCTACAGCAACTTGTTCCAAAAGGGAGAAAAAAACCCCCGAAAGTTTGCCCTAAGGAGTCCCACAGGGCACAGATCAACATGTTAACATTGAAATGGCAAACAGAGCACAGCTGGATTAAACCTGCAGGAGAGAAACTGTGTTTGGTTTAGAAAGAGGAACTTCATAAAAACAAGGAAGTGTGCTTAAAAAGGAGAGGGCAGCCAAAGAGAATAACTTCTCTTCAAGTGATGCAAGCTATTTAAAAATAAAAGCTGGAGTCTCCAAGCACACACTTGAGAATTGGAGAAGGAAGCCTAAGCAGTTAAAATGATGAAGAATACAGCTATTAAAAGTAAGTTTGTTTCTATGTGAGGAAAACAATCCAGGTGAAACAAAATAACCCCACAAGCTGACAAGTCCAGCAAAAGCAGGAGGAGTCATTTGTGAAGGCACAGAAACAAATCCATCTTCAACCATATGAAGACGTCAGTCAGACTGCCTGGAGGTGGAACAAGATGATCTTTAAGGTCAGTCCCCTCCAATCCAAACCATTCCATTATTCATTAGTGTCACAGTATGGGAAGCAGGAAGGAACAGCATAAAGGAACACGTAACTCAACTGTGGTTGTGTGAGGGACAGAAATGCCAAGGGAAATGCAGGCCTGGCTGCCTCAGGCACAAAATGGGTAAGGCCAGGGCAGCAGCAGCCTGACACACCCAGCTGTGCTGCCCAAAGGATACTGTACAGCTTCCGGTCCTTGGACTCCGACCGCATGCGGCTCAGCTGCTGCTTGTGGCAGCGCAGGCTCCAGGGGTTGTAGCTGATCTTCTCGGAGCTCAGGCCGCTGTTCCCATCCAACATCTGAAATGGAACATCTGAGTGGATGTGCAAGTCCACCCTGGGACTCTTGGTTTCCTGGATGCTGCTGGTGTAAAGACAGAACAAACAGGCCTGTTAGAATCCAGGAGTTTTTCACATACTTACGACTGTCACATCCTCCCCCGGCACACAACCATCTCCTGTTCCTTCTCCTGCTGCACACAACACAAATCTTCTTAAAAGCAAATCCTCACCAATACCCTGGGCTGTGGACCCACACTCCAGGATCTGGATGATCTAATATCTCTGCCAGGCTGTACTCTGCTAATAGATAGAGCAAGCAGGAACACTTGTTTCAGCAGGAGCTCTGGATGTGGTGAGGAGGCAGAGACCCATATTCAAAACACCCTGGGAAGAAACCCCATGGTTAATAACCAGGTGGACTGAAGAGTGTTCAAATCTACTCTGTATGCTTTGGTTCCACATCTGATACACTGCCAAGGGTTATCCTGTGTCAAAAGCATTTCATGTGGATGAGTTGGTCCTGAACCCAGCAAAACTCCTGACACAGCCTGAAGTGCCAAAATGTGCTGGGCTAGCAAGTGCACAACAGCCTGACCACCTTAAGGAACTGCAAAACATCCTCAACCAAAGGAGTAAGGAAGAGAGACCTCCTGTTCTTCAGGCTGCCACTGGGCCCTCCAAGTTTTACCTTTCAGTGCTGTCACTGGCCAGGCCAGGCTTCTCCTCCTTGTGCTCGGTGCCGCTGCTTGACCTGTGAAGGCTCCGGCGCGAGTGCTTGCGCCGTGGCTGGTCCCTCTCTGGCAGATCATCCTGCTCCAGAGCCTCGTTCTCCACATAGGGATAGGCCACCAGGTTAATGTAGCCATCACTGTCTCCCTCAAAACAGACAGATACCACACCTGCCAGGGAGAAGTAACAGGTCAATTCTCCCAGGGGAGGGAACATACAACCATTAGCAATCCAAATGTTCAGTAGGAAATAGGAAAATGTAGCTCACAGAGCAGCAAAGCAAACTCAGAGCAATGAAAGAGGGGGAAGCTCTGCCACCGCAGGAAATAAGGACAAAAGTGCAGCTGGTAGGCTGAGGGTGTGATTTATTTCCTTCCTTCAGTCTTGCAGCAAATGTCGTCAAACTGGAGAGAGTCAAGTACAGTCTGCCAAGATGCTGAGGGGAGCAAAGCATGTGAAATAATATCTAGTTTTTCTGGGTAAGTACCTATGTCCTGCCAAAGCGTTCCTGCTGTTGACAGGGACATCACTGGCCAAGCAGGACTGTGCTTTCTCTGCTAAAGGAGCTTTCCAGCATCAGAGCAATGAAGTACAGAGCCCTAAGGCTGAGGTGACACCTGCCACTCTTACCACAAGTCAGCCAGTCTCACAAAAAAGGGACCTGCAAGGGCCCAGGGCTTCCAAGCAATAAAAACAGGGGGCCCTGGAAGCATAACTACCTCTGCCAAGTGCAGGCAAGAAGGACCACGTGTCCTGTCCAGTTTTAACTTTAGAAGGCTCCTGGGAAGCACCAGAGTCCAAGGGAAGTTACAGATCTTTCACAGCACAGACTCAGGATTTATCTGGCCAGCCACACAGCAGGACCGCTGACACTTCCAGTTAGGGCTGACATCTTCATTTCTGGGACTGCCCCAGCCCTGAAAATGAGGCCATCAGTCCATCTCCTGATGTGCAACGACAAAATGTTTCATTAGCTTGTCACTAGTATTGACTAGCTGCCAGGAGTATCAAATGACAGATGCACTGAATCAAATGATTCATCACAAACATGAGAAAACCTTGTCCTGCTCAGCTGATGCAGGCCATCCTGTTCCTGTCCTTCCTTTCTCCTTATCTGCACAGGACAATGCTAACAAGGTTCAGGTGGCTCAAACACAACTCCAGAGCTGCTGATGACTCCAGAATGTCACTACATAAATGTAGTGACAAGTATTCAAAGTGCTGCCTGAATGTGCTCCTCAAGATATCTCTGTGAAGTCTTACAGTAACATCTGAATGCTCAGACAGAAAATATCATACCCAGCATTCCTCTCCCCCAGATCAGTAGGAAAGATTTCTGGGACTGTCAGGAAGCTGCACAGGATGACATCTCACACTGGGATGGACTTGCACATCCCCATGCCATTAGGTACCAGGAAGTATCTGACCTCAAGAAGACAGGAGTCCATCTGAACTATCAGCTTCATTGGTTTAAAAACACCTCCCCAGGAAAGACACATCATATGGATTCTAGGAACTACACATGCTTCAGTGGCATTTTTGATAGGATACTAGAGCACTGTGTGGCCCCAGAATGGCTGGAGGGTAAGAGAGGAGCCATCTGTTGCAGACTGCACCCCTCACTCACGACCTGTGTGCAGACACTGCTTTGAGACACTCAGGCTGCAGCCAGATGCAAAGGCAAGACCCTGAACAGATGGTGGTCCCAGCTGTCCATAAAGCACCATCTTCCCAGTGCAACGTGGAGACAAAGCAGCAGAGGGAACAGGAACACTGAGCTCCCCCCAGAAGGCTCCCTGACCACATCACCATCCTGAACACAAACGCACAAGGCCTATCGAGCTTCTGAAAGACACAGCTGAGCTGCCAATCTCCTACAGTGACACAGGCATTGGAAAATTCCACTCCTTCAAAGCAGCTGGGGACAAGGCTGCACACCAGCACTAGGAAAGCCGTACTTCCTGCTTCAGCAGCTTGCTGCTACAAGTCCATAAAAGAGATGGGATGAGGAAGCAATAAATTATGGAACTGGAACGTGCAAATGCTCAGTCTCTGATCTGGCTTCATTAGCTCAAGGTCAAGGCTGTAATTGACAATAACTTGGTAATAAAACTGCCTCAGTTACACATCCATAACCTTAAACTTTGGACTACAACTGTCACACTGCATGTTCTCTGTCTACAAAGAGGAGCATATACAACTCAGTGTGCCTACAAAAAGAAAACTTCCTCATTTCCAAGCACTGCTATCAAACTGCCAGCCCGCAAAAGAGAGTTTAAAAAAGTAAAATGACACCAAAAGACAGCAAGACAGCAGCAGTTGCAGGAAAATGGAAGGGCAGGTTCTTGAAGGCTGTAACTGCATTCTGGAATGCCAAGAGGCCTCACCTTTGTACTCAGGTGTGAACTCCTTCATTTCTGGGGGCAGGGACTCATAGAAGCGCTGCTCCCTGGTGATGAGGGGCTTGCAGACAGTGTGGTCGTCGTAGCGCATCATGCTGCTGTGGCCGCCCACCTGGTGAATGAAAGGCTCCAGCAGCACCCCCCGGTCTCCAGATCGAGTGGCATTCTTGCCATACTTGCCCACTTCCATGGTTTGACAAACACACATTGCGTTGGGCACCCGTTGCACTCTTGGAGCATGGGGAGAGCCACATGGGCTGGGAGGGGTAGCTCAGCAGCGGTCAGGCAGCCACGGGGGGGAAATCCGGGCAATTTGCTTCCTTGGGGTAATCTGAAAAAGAAAATGAGATTCTTGTTAGTAAAGGACCACTTACACTCACTCCCTGTTCGCTTGGAGAAGCTTATGGTATTTATTTATATCCGTATCCTCTGTATCCTCTTTCGTTTTCTGTTTACATCCTCCTTGTTCCAGCATGCTCCTCACCACCTCTTTAATCCTACAGGTAAACACACACTAATTCAGAGGCAGTCCCATGCAGAGCTCCTCCAATAGGATTGACAGCAGACAGCAAAAGGAGGAGATATGGCTACTTTGAGCCTCTCATCTTTAGAAAATACTATTTCCTTCCCTGTTCGTTTTATTAGTAAGGCAGTGGAGCAGACTGTGAGCTATAGCCCACACCTGCCTATCAGTAATGGTGACTGACACAGGCAGTACAAACATTTCCAGAATCTGAATTTCACTCCTCGTGCCTCTGCATTTTTTAACATCTAAATGACTAAATAATTCCTGCTCACCTGCTACTGTCACACTGTTTCCTCCTTTAGTGTTCACTGACATGAAAGACACAGAGTAAGACAGTCATTCTGTCACCATGTGTGCGCTGGAAATGAATGGATTCTGCTCAGATTCTCTCCTTTATTACTCCCAGCCTTTCAGGACAACAATTTCCTAATGCTTTCACAGCACCTATATGCACAACAAGGCTCTGATCTCTAGAGGTAAGCAAGATATACCACTAAATCCAAATGAGATTACAAGTGCTTTAGAGAAGCAGATGCTCTTTTAATATTTGCAGAGTGCCCGGTACAGCCACAGGATGATTGAAAAGTAAAGCTGCCCAAATTCTCTCCAGATGACTTGCCCTTTCCAGCTTAGATCACAGCTGCTCCTGAGGCTGCTGGGGAAAATGTCACAGGATTTCCTCACAACGATGAGTTATCCAAATGTTGGTACAAGAACCAAGTGGTGACTACAGCTTCCGAATGCATCGAATTTCCAGTTTCTTCTCACAGCAACAGCCAAGGGCAGTAATTTAAGAACTGAGGGATCCTGGAGGCCTGAACAAGGGACAGGCTCAGGCTGTTCCTCATCCGGCCACAGGATGTCTCTGCAGCTACACAACACTGCCAGGCCGGGGGAGGTTCTGGATGAACGCGAGCTCATCTCCCCCGCTCCAATTCAACCATGTCAGAGATGAAGCTGAAAAGATTCAGAAGGAGGGGCGATACTCCATAACAAGTTTAACCCAATCTAACCCAAATTCCCCACAACAGGACAATGCTTCTCTCTCTTTGTCTGCACATTCCTGCTCGCTTCCTCGCACTGGATTTTTGGGATAGTATGAGTGTACGTACATTTGAGTTGAATCATCTCACTGATCCCACGGAAAACATTTCCTTTTGTGGTTACACGACCACACCACCACATTCCATGCAAGGGAAATAATGTGAATATTTAGCTGGCTTTTGCAGCAGGGGCCAGGGAATAAGAGGGAAAAAACCCCGTAACACAGATGGTGCCTCTCTGTAGCAACTCATATCAAAGTCTGTTCAAGGCATCCCTCAAAGTCTGTCTCCCAAACTCACTCAGAGCCTAAGCTTTATCACAAACAGAAACATGCTGGGGATTTCTCTCCTCCCTCTTATTTGCTTTATCAACAAGAAGGAATTTCAGCAGCAGACGGTCATAGATGTTTTAGTTGGGTTTAACATAGTTAATATCCAAGAACAAGCAAGGTACCAGCATCTGCAAGAGGTCAGCACTTCACAGATTCCAGACAAATATTTCCCAGACTTAGGTCTTCTCTTCCTGATGCAGCTCTTTCTTGGATTCAATTTCTTTTGTTTTGCCAATGACTAAAGCAGAGCTTTCAGCTATTCCAAACAATACAGAAGACAAGCTTAACTTCACACCTTCCTGTAGTTTAAACTTCATAGGACAAGAGAAAGAGAAGATTTATCTGTGAGACAGTCAGGAGACATGCACATGATGCTCAGGACTGCAGTCATCCAAGGGCTGCTGGGAAGTGGCTGCGGCCACCAAGTGTCCTGGGCTCACTGCCAAGTACCCCAGCACCCCCAAGAAAACCCAACATGACAAGTTTTGGATGTGCAGGCTCCCTGGGAGGAAGTGACAGCCATAAAAACAAAACATTCTGAGGCTGTGACACCAGAGAAGGAGCTGGGCATCAGGTGGGGACAGAGTCCAAAGCCAGATGCAACTGCTCCACACATGCATCCACACACTCCACAGAAACAGTGATACAGGCAGTATTTTCCCATGTACAAGAGAACGTGAGAAAAAAAAATTGTGGCAAGCAGCATTTCACAGGCAACATTTTTAAAGAGGAACATTTCCACAGGGCTTGAGAAAGAGACACTTTATAGCTCAGATACAGCTTAGTGTTTTTCATCAAACTAATTTAAAGTAAAGGGTTATTACTAAACATGGACACTATCCACAAATAACAACAGAAGAATCCCAGCAGTTTCAAACGAATATAAAGCAGAAAACTATTTGAAGTCCTAAATATTACTCATCCTTCATCTGTTAAACAAAGGCATGAGTTCAACTATTTTAGCTGGCTTATAAAATTCAAAGTCCTTCCAAACAAACTGCAAAATGCAGTGCACAATCCAAGAAACAGCTTGGAGAGAGACCGGTTCATTTAAGCAGATCCTTCAGTATCCTCCAGCACCACCACTACAGCTCGAGCAGCAGTTAAACACCCGGGCCAGTTTAGCACCCCCTTCCAAGAGACTGATCTCTCCTTAGCAAGATAAAGTGCCCACTGAGCTGGACTGGGGAAAGGTGGGGGGTGAGGTTCAGGAGCAGAGTTATCCGTGACTACACAGACACACCACACCCTGTATTTCATTATCCTCCCCAGTAACAGACCCGTGCACTGGAACAGAATTTGCTCTACAATACTGAAGTCTAGACATCTCTGTCAGTGTATCTGCTCCAAGTCTGATCTGCATACCTCACTGTTCAAACACTTCTTGGCAATAAGATGTGTTTTCTTGTAGTAACAGACATTTCCAAACAAAATTCAGTAAGACATTCAAGATAACTCTGCTCTTCCTAACCCATGAAGTGGGGTAAACCCCATCCCCAAAACCAACATCACCCTCTGGCAGGGAATATATCCCTCCATAGAAACAGTGCTGTTCTCTTGAAGACCCAGCCAGAGACCTCTTAGACATTACTGAACCCTGGCTGAAGACTACAGGTGTCTTACCAGACCAAGGAGATGCTCCTGCCAGTTCACAGTGCCAGAGAACAGGAACAAGAACAGGGATGTCTCCTCTGAGGATGTAACTTAAAGGGGACAGAAAAATCAGCCTTGGAGGTCACCACATGATGAGAGGTGAGGAGGGCAGGGAGCTGCAGGGCCGTGGGTGTGAGAATTACTGCTGAGCACACCACGATGCCGATGTCCCCACTCCCCAGAAACCATCTTGTACGGGAACACTGGCAACGCTTCACGACTCACCAGCAAAGCTACTTCCCTAAATAAAAAGGAGAACAAATGCTCTGAAAGTGATGCATCACACAGCGGGAACGCTAACTGCCCCAAGCAGCTCGCACATCTGTGCTTCCAGAACCGCCTCTCCTCCGACTGCGGCCCCCAGGCCCCGCCGTGCCGAGGGCTAAGGCAGATGGGCACTGACGACTCTGGAGACGGGCCACAGGCGAGGGATAAATACAGACCTCAACGTCACGATGACAGAAGCTGGACTTTCCCTGAACAACCCCAGAGCGCTCAGGAGCAAAGCACGAGAATAGAAAATACCAGTATAGCAAACAAGAGGACTAGAGCATTTGGTCAATTGGTTCCTGGTGAGCTAGACTCATTAGCAAAGAAAAGCAGAAGCATCTGTGCTGAAAAGCAGGGTTTTTTCTAGTCATGCTGGATTGGATGAGGTATGAGATGAAAACCCATTCTAAGAAAGTTTAAAAAAAAAAAGTGTTTCCCACTGTGCTATGAGATCAACTTCCCAGCACAAAAGCTGATCCCCACAGGTTTGAGACATGTCTGTCTGGTCAGCAGTAAATGGAGATGAGCCCTGGGACCCGGGCAGAGAACACAACTCTCCAGGAACCTGCAGCAACACTTAGGATTTAACCAGAAACATTTGGCTTTTCATGGTATCCAGGAAGCTACAAACTTTCCTAGCCTGCTTAACACATAGCTTTGAATCCTGAGCCTTCTCATGCATCTTACCCAACACTTGAACTACTACCAAATTCTCCTTTTTAGAGAGGCTGCTCTCACCATGGCAAGTGTGGCTCATCAGATTGAGGCCAGGAAGTAGAATACAATCTATATACATGCATCCAAAGTGAAACAGAAGTCTCAGGAAAAGCTGCTCAAGAATGCCAGCTGAGGAGGAGAATGGCAGCAGTGAGGCTTGGGGAGGAAGTGCATTGAACAAGGGCTTGGAGAGGACAATAGCCACTACCAGGCATGCTCCACCCTATGCCATGAGCTGAGCTTCCCTCACCAATTCTCTTTCTTCCTCAACGACAGGGCACAAATGCACCAACTGCTGAAATGTTCACAAGGAAGGAGCCTGATCTACTTAAGATAGAGCTTGACTGAACCTAGAGAAAGGGAAATAAAATACAGTACAAGTTCTTAAACATACCCTATGGTTCTGGGTCCTAAAGATCTGAAGGAAGACTGTGCTGGTTTTAGCTGGGAGAGTTCATTTTCTTCCCAGTAACCTCTATGGGGCTGTGGTTTGGATTTGTGCTGAAAACAATGTTGATAATAGAGATGTTTTCGTTATTGGTGAGCAGGGCTAACACAGAGTCAAGGCTTTTTCTGCTTCCGGCACTGCTCCAGCGCAAGGAGGCTGGGGGTGCACAAGAAGCTGGGAGGCAACACCCCAACTGGCCCCAGGGATATCCCAGACCATATGATGTCAAGCTTAGCATACAGAGCTGGGGAAAGAAAAATGAAGGGGGAATGTCCAGAGTGATGGCATTTGTCTTCCCAAGTCACTGTTACTGTGATGGAGCCCTGCTTTCCTGGGGATGGCTGAACACCTGCCTGCCCATGAGAAGTGGGGAATGAGTTCCTTGTTTCACTTTGCTTGTGCATGCAGTTTTTGCTTTACCTGTTAAAACTGTCTTTATCTCAACCCACGAGTTTTGTCACTTTTACCCTTCCAACTCTCTCCCCCATCCCACCAGGAGGGGAGTGAGTGAGTGAGTGGCTGCGTGGGGCTGAGTTGCTAGCTGGGGTTAAACCACGACAGACTATTTGTGCCATACTTCTATCACACTGATCACAAAGCTTCAGCACTTCTGCCAGCAGCCTGCGAGACCAAGAATTTTCTCCCCTTCTCTCCCTAAGAAAGGAGCGGAAGCCAAGCCTTTTCAGCTCTTTCTGAAGAAAGAGAGGCCGAGCCATGCACTTTTAACTCGGGCTGGAATGCCGAAACCACTCGCTAAAACCAGTGCTTAGATCTGGGGTTAAACAAGGCTTTTTTTTCTTAGAGGCCAGATTAGCAAGACTTGCAAAGGCCCTTCTGCTGTCACCTATGCATAAAGCACTGCATGTTTTCTGGGAGGGATGAGGTACTGGGAGTCCTTGTTAGGGATTCAGACCCAGGACACAGACAGTGCCTGTTTTCTCACACTGGCACGCTAAAGCAGTAGCCTCTCTCTCTGTTTTCTTTCTTTCTTTAAACCAAGTCTTAGCACACAATCAATGAACAGGGAAGGTCTGTCACGTTCAGCAGCATATGGAGCAGGTACTCTGCAACATTTTGTGAACACCTGTCATGCAGCTGTCTGTACATGGGGGTAACCCAAGCTGGGGCTCAAATGGCCTTTTCCAGCTTGTATTCCTGTCTGGCCTGATGCTGGACAAGCTGGCTCTACTGTGTAACATCATGCTGGGGAGCGGTGGAGGACTGCACGTAACAGGGATGATATGATTTAATTCCCTTGCTGCTCTTTTCTCCAGGCTTCCCCTTCCTCACTGGAGAAATACAGCACATTGGTGGGAGGGCACAGGCTGCCTGGGGATGTGCCAGTCCTTGTCACTGCTATCAGTGTCACTGCAAAGGCTGCAAGAAGGGCCAGCCCTGCTCTGGTCGTCCCCACTCTTTCCTCTCCAGCAGGCAGGGAGGATGAGCAAGAGGGAGCCGAGCTGCTGAATCCTGCTGCTGCACCTTGCCACAAATACACCCTGCCTTGGTAGAAAAGGGCACCTTCCTTCTCTCTTCCAAAGCACTGGCTGCAGTCCAAGCCTGAGAGTTTCCATAGCAGCAAGACCTGATGGAACACATACAACAAAAGGCTGCTCTATCAGTACCAGCCCAGAAGACTTTTTTCCAAGCCTGTGCCTAAGAGAGCAGGGTCATCCAATATCGGCTTTGCATTTTATAGGAGATGAGATTATGACACATGCTTTCCAGAGAAGGGCTTAGGGAAGATCAATGCTTGTGAAGCTTCATTGCTCAGCTTTCTGTGAGCTAATTTCTGGCTTCACATCATTTACAAAGAGGAAGAAGTCTCCACAGGTTATTTTTAAATTATTCCAATGCAAAAGCTGCTGTTCAGCACAGCTTTCCAATCCAATGGTCAGAGACAGTTAGAAAGGAATATACTTTCAACAGTCAAAAGCCACAATGAATCAACCTAACCCACCAAGAAAAGACATTTTTGAATTCACATTAGTGAAGGGGCTCAGAAACTCATCAACAGGCAGAAAATTGTCCTTGCACTCATAGCATGACAGGGAAAAAGGAAAAAGATCCACACCATTCCCACTGAAGAAGCCTGGCTCAAAGACTAACTCAGAAAGAATTTGTAACTCAACTTATGGACTGAATAAGCAGAGGAAACAATTTTACCTCCTGTCTCAAAAAATCTTATGTTTAAAATTTTCATCTAAAAAAAAGTATACCTACTCTCTAGTCACAGACCTTGGCCTCTTCCTGACAGTGAGGCTTAAATAAGGCAGCCACATCCCTAAGAAAGTCCTGCACAGTCATCCAGGTGACCACCCAAATGCCTTCCCAGCAGGAAGGTGATGGAATGACTACGCTAAGTCCAGCAGGAGCAGGAATCCGTTCAGAAGCTGCACTTTCATGTCAGCTGGGGGTACCAAATCCTACAATCTCACCAGCATGGGAAGGCAGGACGGATGAGCAGGTAAATGCACCACACTTGCTGACAGCAAGAGAATGAGTCAGAGCTGGTGATGGCTGTGCTGAACCAGAGGACAAACGCTTTGCACAGTGAGCACTGCTGGCAGGAAGAGGGAGGTGTGATTTCGTGGGAGCGTGGGCAGAGCTCAGCCAGATGGATGGCACTGGGAAGGGCTGCTCAGCACTGGGGAGCTGCCCCACCAAACTGAGCAGAATCCACTGCAGTCAGGCGAGCAGGTCTCAGGTTTGTGCTGCAACAGGGGGGAAGAGAACAGCTGGCACCTCCTAAGTACTTACCTCATCTTCTCCTGGCTAAAAATGCCTCAGAAGACCTTGGAGGCATCATGCCAGAGCCAAGGAAAACAACCTGGCCTAATCTCCTACAGAATAACTGCTGGCCTCTGAGCTGAAAGGTGCTGTCATCATCCACATGTGCCAACACCTCTGGAGTTTGAGCTCCCACTC
The DNA here is from genome assembly GCA_013397815.1 of Aleadryas rufinucha. Classification (NCBI taxonomy): domain Eukaryota; kingdom Metazoa; phylum Chordata; class Aves; order Passeriformes; genus Aleadryas; species Aleadryas rufinucha. The sequence goes on along the minus strand of VZTH01006501.1, from coordinate 21,115 downwards.
ACACCTCCATACAGACTGGACAAGGAGAAATGATTGTGCACCTCAGCCTCATGTCCCTCAGACTCCTAGCTAGTACAGACACCTGGAAAGCTGGTGGGAAGACGGGACAAGATCCTTCCAGCTTCTGTAGAGAGGAAACAAGAGGAAACTTCCAGCAAAAGCACCAAAATCCCAGAAAAAGGAAGTACTTGTGCAGCAATAAGAGCAGTTTTTTCAGGCTTCAGAGGGGTGGTTGACAGGAACTGAACGGAACAATCAATGTGCTCCACCTTACACTTGTCACACAGAGAAAGCAAAGCACAGGTGCCAAAGTGAGGATTCTGCAACAGGAAAAACAGTCAACTCCCCCAGTTCAAGAGCAAGGGCACACATAGAGTTTCAGACCTTATGTGGGCAACCAAAAAAAAGAGAAAGGAGGAGTGTTTTCTGGCTCTTTGCCCTCCACAATCTTATAAGAAATAAGGGAAGATAAGGGAAAACACAAAAGAGAAAAAAACCCCAAACAATAAAATTTGAAGATAAAAGTCAAGCAAAAAAAATTAATCTATCCCGAGTTTTTTTTTCTACTTTCAGAATGTGTAAAACCAGTGAATTAAGAAAACCCAGGTGAACACCCAGGCCTCCAGCTCTCTTATAGGGAAATGACAGTTAAAACACATACATCAAAAGTTTGGTCTGCACAAGAAAAAAGTGCACATTGATACTTTATTCATCCACCATGTTCTCTTTAGGTTGGTAAAATGGCAGGTTTTGGGTTGAAAGAAGCTTGTCTTGGTTGCTCTATAAAGTGATGCTCCATAAGGGAACCAATGCCATCCAAATGCCTGGCTTTAAAAAAACACCCAATATTATGTTGAGATTCCTTCTGGCACTGACTGAGCCAAATCAGTGCCTAATTCCTCCTTCAGTTATTTCTTCAGACCATGGTTACACAGGCAGGCAATCCTCTGACATCTGGAACAGCATGAACAGCACCCTCCCACTCAACTCTGCTGCACTGGTACAACTGTTTGCAGCCTCACCATGAATCAAACCAGGCAAGTGATCACAGTTAAAAATAAACCAACTTTGTTTTGGTTTTTTTAAGGATTACTTTTCAACCCAGGTCAGATCCCCAATCTATTGTGCAGCTGTACAAACAGTTGTATCAGCACAAGGTGCCTGAATTGCTGATGGTTATCCTTGTGCCTAAAGCCAACGTGTGCATTCCCAGCTCACCTCGTTCCACGGCTGCTGGAGAACAGGATCACTGACTAAACTGAACACGTAGGGGACTTCACTGCCACTGCTTACAGCCATGGAGGGTCTCTTTAATGAGACAAAATGAGGTCACACTGATGTCTATCCTACAACTAAGGCATGGCTACTGAGCTCCCTCGAGCTGTCGCTTGTCCAAAATTATATGTCATTTTTGCAGTCTGCATGCTGAAATAAACATAAAAACATGACTAACCAAGTCACTAATGCGAATGAACAGCTTTGGGCCAAGTTCTGCAACAAAACTCTCCCAGAAATTGCATAACCACTAACTATCTTGGTGATCTTCCATTCAAGAAACACAAGCCTACGTGATGTGCAGATTCCCACTAATTTGAAGACTGTGACATTCATGGGGAGCCTATCTGCAGTTTTGGCAACCCTTCAAATTGCGGCTGAATTTTTATTTGAACATGGAAATACAAACAGAAATACTGAAAACCAGAATAAGCACTAAGCAATGATGCCATGCTAGCACGCTTTAGAAACAACCATGAGAGAAACAGACTGAAGGTTTTCCCAAATTACCAGCTCAAATACTGTTTGAAACAAAACCAACTGAAAATACCTCCTTTTTTGATGGCTGCCTGGGAACCTACTGGGAAATACTTGGTTCTCTGCTTTCAGTTGGTGATAGGTACCTGCATCAGACACACACCACTGTGAAAAGTCTTCTCATTGAAAACAAGGCACAAAAGACTGAATAACCATAAAGATCTGACTTCTAAAATAGGGCAGGAGGCACGTTAATGAAACAGCTTCAGGAAACCAGCTTTCTACAGTTTCTGTTGTGTCTGCTCTAGAAGGCAAAAAAATAAGTCTCTAAGCTGTTCAGCAGCCTTTTTTGTAGATGTCATCACATCAGTCCATGAAGACACGAAACTGAAAAAATTGCTAATTGGCAAACCTTACCCTTTGTTCCTTAACATGCATCTCAGGCTGTAGTTCCATGACAGCTTAAGTAAATCTAAGTCAGCATTCTTCAAACCCATCCTCTCTCCTGAGTCAGCACTGGCACTCACCGATCCTGCTCAGAAACCAGCCTGGCAAACAAGTTAACCCGGAAAAAAAGAAAAGTTGTTTTCGCCAATGTGGCTTCCTGAACTGGTTTAGTGCCAGTGCCCAACGAAAGTAAAAGGGGACAATCACTGAGAGGGGCAAGGGCAGGCACAAGAGTAGCAGAGCCAATTCCATTCAGCTCCAGCTGCCCTGCAAACACACGCTCAGAGAACAGTCTCACCCCCTGACTTTAAAGAAATGTGAGTTGTCACTTGCAGCAGAAACATCATTTGACTTTTTCACCTCTCCTGACACCTTCTTTACACCTGCATCAGCACTCCTGCAGACAGCTACATTAAGTACCCGATCTGGTAGGAAAACAAAACAGCAATATATAAAACAAAACAAAACGCCTTCAGTTTTCAGTTGGATCAGGTCCTGAATACATCTGACCAACAATCCCCCAGCATCAAAAGATGGGATAAAGTGGGAACCAAGGCACAGCAGAACTCCAGCTCCAAGCAGCTGTGAAGCTGCTCTCTTACTCAACATAGATAAAATATCAAAACATAACTACCAACAGTTATACAAAATCACTTTGGTTCAAAAGATTTAAACTGTACATTAAAAAAATCTGCAATCTAATTCTTCATGTTTTCATCTTCCACAACACACCATTAATATTTAAAATGCCCTATTTCCTCAAAAATAAATCTTTAATTTATTTGATAGCAGCATTATTTTCAGAGCAAAAGAGCTGCTAAAATATATAGAGGAGAGTGAGGAACAGCCTGTTGTGATTAAATAGGGCATGACAAACAGCAGCAGCATGCACAAGCAGTACTGGGGAGCAAAGCCAGGGGGAACAGTGACAACAACATTATACAAACAACACTGATTCATGAACAACAAAGAATTCTTAGAAACTGCTGCCTGGGTTACATCCAAGGTTCTCTTTACCTTGGTTAAACTATTAAGAAAGTCACTTCAGAAAGCTGACCACTTCTGCACAACGAAGCTTTTTAGGAAGGAAGAGCTGATCCATCTAAAGGGCTCTGTGTAGGAAACCACTGCAGCAGCTCCTGTGAAGCAAAGGAGTTGCAATAACACTGAAGGTGACATGAAGCTGGAAAGAGTCATTTGTCTCCTGTCTCACCATGAAAGGGCTCTTGTGCCAACACAGCTCCAAAAGCTGCATCTGTGTATGTACCCCTCACCTGCTGGAGAGCAGACACATCCCCCTTGGCCATGCACAGCAATTCCTTCATGGTAGGGACATTGTAGGGTCTTCTCAGGAGAGTTTCACTAAGGTGTGTTTCATGGCTTTAGCCTCATACCCATTTTCTCATGATCAACATCTGCTGCAGCAAGCTCTCATCACTGCTTGTAACACCTAACTCTGGACACTGCATTCATCAAATTGGGGATTCCTGAAATGCCCAGCTTTGCTTCAGAGATGCAGAAAATTCAATTTCTACTTGCTATCTTGCTGCCAGGTGGAGGACATCACACTTAAGGAACAGTCTGGGCCATTTCCGTGCAGAATTCACTCCTCCAAAATTCAGAGATTAAGTTGTGGCTGTGTCTTGAACAAGCAGCAAGTTTCCATTGTATTTGGACAATCTTGCAAAAAACATAGGTGTTTCAAAGAAAACACTAAGTTCATGAGCAAATGCTACATCTCTGTCTCAACACATCACTAAGATATCATAAATCACAAGCAAGAAGTTAATCTTAATAAATTTCTGACTGCTGACACTCACTAAAATTGAAAGTATTGCACTTTAAATATCAAATAAACACATTACAGGGTTTATAAGAAAATTAAATTTATTTAAGAAAATTTAGTAAAGCCATCATTTAGGACTGCATTTAGACACCCGAATTTCCCGCAACTCTCCAACACAAGCAAAATACAGCTGCAACAAAATAAGGCAAAGGTAAAACCGTGGTGAAGCTGCACAGCACTAAGCAGAAGCTCGTGGTCGTTCCCTTCAGATCAAAGCACGCTCAGTGTCTCATGAGGGACAGACCAGTATCTCTACACAGTGAGACTTTATAACCCTGTCACATAAGATTATCAACCCATATACACACAGCTGTCTTCTGGCAGGTAGTCAAACCAGAGGCAGTGGGAGTTTTACAGGGGTCAAGACTCTTGCAGGATTCATCTAGATCTACTTTCTGCTGCTGTGAGTTGAAATATGAAAATGGGAGAGGAATTGATCAGAGAGGCAACAGAGCTTTGCGCAGGGATTGTTTCTCACCCCGCAAAAGGTGACCTTCCAAAGCCTCTGATTCTCCTCTCCTTTAAGAGGATTATGAATCCTACCCTTGGGAGACTTCTGCTCAGCTACCAGCGCACTGCTATTACACATTAATTTACTAGTCTTGCCTCCTCATTCCCATCAGCAGAAAGATATTAGAAAAATTTATAAGATCACTGCACAAAGACCAGTCCCTTAATGGAATCTCTAATGCAAGTAGAGAAAGCCACAGCCAGTGATGTTTGGAGGGGACTCTTCTTTGTGGCTGTCACACACCCAGCAGCAGATCTGCTCAGTGCTTCCCTGCTCAAATCCCAATTCAGCTTATCTGCTCCTGCAGGCTGCTGACTACCATGGAAGCAGACATTTCATCAAGGAAAGACTGAAAAGCAGAAATCATCATATGCTAAAAAAATTAGGGCAAGTCTAGTGAATGTGGTTCACAGCTCCTCAGCTCATGTACCAAAGCAGAGCCTCAGCAGGCACTAAGCCCAGGTGGGCTGTCAGGAAGTGAGAGCAGCAATGCCCTGCAAGAACACGCTGGCACCTCAGAGGGAGAGCCAAGGAGCAGAATGCAGCACATTCAGTTACGTAAATCTTTCTTTTTCACAGACATCAGAGTTGAAGAATTTGAGGACAACTCTCCCCCTGTTCTTTCGGGTTTTTTTTCACCTTCCAACAAGACACCATTTGGACACTTCTGAATGGAGTCTACAAAGCAAGTCCTGAATCTTCCCTAGACAACATAACCAGGAGTCATTCCCCTTGCCACTTAACAGTGCACAGACATAAAGGGATCCATGCTGCCATAGAGGTGAACATACATATTTTTTTCTTCATAAAGTAATCAAAGTTAGAATGCATTATGAATTCCACAATTACAAAAAAAAAAAAAAAAAGGTGGGACTAGACATGAAGGGAAACCTCAACAGGAAGGAACACACTGCCAGCATCTCTGTGAATGGAGATTTAGGATGAGATTAGACACACATACAAGCTAATCCTAATGGATACAGTCAGTTCCCATTTGGAACAAATGGCAAAGTGTTCTCAGAAGAAAAAAAAAGCACTGGCTAACACAACAGAAGATCTCAGATGCATCTGTAAGAACACTCCATGGTTTTGGCTGTTTCAGACTACACAGTGCAATAGTAAAGTACAGGCAAGAGTTAAAAGAGTTTTAACCAGTAACTGCACAGAGAAGCTACAGGGTTAACCACAGACACACAAAAGCCATAAGGAGCTGAACCCATGAAGAATTATTACAAAAGCCATAAATGCAGAGGAGCTAAAATTACATTCCTTAGGCAGTCCTGATAAAATAAGAATGATCTATAGCTTTCCAAGGAGACCCCTAACTGAAAGACAAACGTAAGCAGCTTGTGGTGAACTTGGATTTTTAGTACTGTTCTCAACTTGTAAATTATGATGCTTTTAAAACAGAAAAAAATAGCTTTTATTAGAAAGTCAGTTGCTGTAGACAATTGATCCCCACAGAAAAATACACAACTAGGACAAAAAATGAACTTCTAATTGCTATTTTTGATTCTGCAGTGGCAAAAAACCTCAAGACCAACATTATGTAAGACCATTAACCTCTTTGCTCATAACTGGCGCCTTAATTTAGCACACTACCACATTAGATAGCTTAAACTGAATTCTTAATGCCAACACATGCCACTGGCTGCAGCAAGGCAGTAATAGCAGTATTGGAAAGGAGAAAAATTCCCAAAGCAAACACCATGCATTGAATTTTGCAATTATAGTTCCTTGGGTGTAAGTATATATACCGCAGCCTGACCAGATCTAATGAAACAATATTCCTTCCAGACTGGCAATCCTGAAAAGATTATGAGATGCTCCACAGTATCTTAGGAACACTGAAAAGAACTCAAAGTACATATTAGGTGTGGACTGACAGAAAACCTCCAGATCACCTTTTATAATAGCAGGTTTGTCAAACCCAAAGAGGCTGTAACCTGCTGAAAACAAAATTACTTTGTTTTGACTGATTGTCTTTCTTCTTTTCAAACTAACCTTGCAGCATTCCAAACACAACCTCCCCAGGTATAACTGAAATCTCCAAAACGACCATATATTGTATTTAACTATAGTTCAGGGGCAATCACATATACACATGACTGAATGAAAAACAAAACAAGGTAATCTTGAAGAACATTCATGTGAACTCCCCCCACTTCTTCCCAAGAAAAGACAGATTAATCTTCTACACTGATAATGAGCCAGACTGATGAATTTCAACCAGACAGCCTCTTAAATACTGTCTTCCATCCACTCTTATCACATTGTGGCAAAGAATGACATTCAGGAGGGAAAAAAAAGACTGATTAAGAGCCTACTTTCAGAAGCTAACGTCTTGCTGTGTGGAAAGAGTTCTATGAATCACCAGTTCATCCGCCTCTGACTCCATTTACTCTTCAGAATTCCCTGATGTGCTTGAATTCATACTCCACCCATCCAGCCTGTAATGTCCCAACTTGCATACAAGAATACTGTGGGAGAGTGTCAAAACACCCAGCAAACTTAAGCTAAATGGCCTCTAGTGCTCTTCCTCATCCACAAATCCGATTATTTTATCACAGAAGACAATTGAGATGCGTCAGACACAACTTATAGTCAGTAAATCCATACTAACTGTTCCCAGTCACACTCCTTCACATGTTTCACACAGAAAGGTGTACCAAAAGGACCTGACCCATGACTGTCCCCAGGATTGACCGCCCTGGATTATTCTTTGGGCTGATTTTGAAGATAAGTGATCAGACATGTGCCAGCACCTCTGTGAGTTGACCAAGACTGGCACCACAGCACCATCAGGTCCCAAGGGCTCCCATGGCTCAAGTTCTCTCAAGTAATCCCCCACTCTGTTTCCATTTGCTTCTGACTGCTGGTTCCTCTTTGAACCTTGTCTCTAGACACATGAGATCATGCAACTGCAGACTCAGGCACAAAAAGCACCAAATACCTCAAGCAAGTGTGTGCATCCCTCATCCAGCCCCCTTATTCAGCAGAGTCTTTGTTTACCCTTTTATTGCTGATGTAGAGGTAGAGGTTATGTCCAAATTATCAGGAATGTTGCAAAAAGCACTTCCTGTGAGAAAGTAGCTACTTCCCCAATCCAAAGACAGAAATGCAGACTAACATAGCCAAGTTTGTTCTGTCTGTATTCCAGGTTGTCAAGAGAAACCCCAGGTCACTTTGCAGACATAAAACAAACTTGCTGGAGTTGCATGACCCCATTTCTAAAACATTTGGCAAAACAGCCTCCTTCTCAGTGTTGGCCAGGCTGAGTGTATTTAGCAAATGCAAGTTAGGTCTGCGAAGAGCAAACCCAGACCCTCCTGAAAATCCCTAAGAAAGTTGCATGGAAAAGCTTCTTTCCAGCTTTAATTAAGAATAAAAATCTAGATGACAGAATAAGGAACTAAGACTTTCACCCACGTAGATGCCAACTGCCCAGATCGCTCTTAGTATAGAAATGGGGATGTTTATGACGACACCATTCTCTCACGGCTTTAACACGGGTATCATTTCAGTGTATAAGATGAGGGGGAGCTGCAGGAGAGAGCTCTGAGCTCTTGCAATGCTCCCCAAGAGAAAGGAGAGCCAAGGCATGGAAGGCTTGCAGGCCAGGTCCCTGCTGCAGGCTCCTGGCACCGAGCGGGCGTCTCACCGTGCCACGCTCCCGCTGCCAGAGCGGCGGCAGTGCCTGCTGTGCCTCAAAGCCAGCACGGAAGTGTCACAGAACCAAACAAAAGTACTTTTTATCAAACTCCACAACTCGCAAGTCTCCCCTGCCCCCTTCTGGGAACAACATGGATTTGAAAACTTCAGTATCTTCTTCCAATGATAAAAATGTTTACTTGGGCAAACAACAAAAAAAACCAGAAAGAGCTTTTTGCCTCAAGCATGAGTGCCTTCAGCAAAGACATGGATATTATTAAATGCATCTCCTGCAGCAGCAGAGACAGACTCACACTGGATTTTCTTCATCCATACACTGAAGCCACTGACAGGAACTCCTGCTTGCCAGAAAATGGCCGGACAACTCACTACAGCTCAACTCTTACAACTGAGCTGATTCACTCCTCAGGTCACGATGCAGATGCACAATGCAGGCTCCCTGTCCTTTACACCCCAATAACTCAGCTACTTACTTCCCCAAAATAAAAAAAGTAATAAAAGAAGAAAGTACAGAAAAAATAGCAACTGCAGCAAAACTTGCATGATATGCAGTAACTGTTCAAAAACCTTCTCCAAAACTTACAGAAACCACATTCTATTAACCTGCTGACTGAGACCTGACTTAAGCAAAAATCCCTTTGTGACTTGCCACCTCACATATTTATGTTGGGACTTCAAATGCAAAAGACAAACAGGCCTCATTAGGGCCAGAGCAAAAAGTTCTCCCACCTGCCTCTTCCTACCACTGCTAACAAGGAAAACATCATGCTGCTGTTTATATGTGCAGATTTCCATTTCACAATGCTTAAAAAAAAGAAAAATAAAGCTGCACTTTACCTTCCAGAGTACAGTCCTGCAATGCTCTGCTACTCAGAAAGCTTAAGCAGATACTCAACACTTTGTCTTTGCTTTGCACATAGACTACAGAGGAAAGCTAAGCCAAGATCTCACATCCCATTCCCACCTGTGACAAGAAGGGAATTTTCAAAGCATAGCTGCTGGTAAGCAGCCATTTAGGATCTGTAAAGGGAAATGTTTCTCATCTTGAAGAGACTGACCCCACAGTCAAGATCCAGACACTCGATCCAAAGAGCACACTGCGAACAACAACACGTCCTGTGCAAAGGGAGGGGAGAGCAAAGGCAGCTGGTAAGGAGTAGAAGCTGGCTCCAGTACTCAGGAAGCAGCACAAATGTTTTGTTTCCTTAGGAATCAGGACAACATATAGATTTAAACCTATCAAGTCTAAGAGTTACGCATCAAAGCCAAGCACAAACTTGCCACGAAGAACCATCACAAGCCAGCTAATCTCACCCTTATGGCCTCTGAAAACCAGCGTTTGATTTGGTTCACTTCAAGCTCACTGTAAAGCAGCTTTACAATTCCTATGATACACTGTGGGCTGTGACACCACTCTGATCCATCTCCTCCTCACATCTATACATTGCCCTTTTTCTGAGCTGCCTGAGAATTAATTATATGGAAATGAATAGTGTTAGATAAGGGGATTCCAAGCAACTGGCTCTCTTAAAGGAGCTGAGGACTGCAGCATCTCTGCCTTCAGAAAACCTGTGGCAATGCCCATTCAGTACAACTCGTGTTGTTAGAGAATGAGTTTAAGACACAAACAAGCAAACATTGGTACTACACGCATCTTCTCACTTCTGTGGCCAGAAACAAACATTGCTCAACCATGGCTTGGGCTCTACCTCTGCCTCTGGTCACCACCAGACCACATCAGAGCAGCATCCTGACCAGAGGAGGTTCTGCCAAATTGGCAGGTGATACACAAACAGCAGCTCTGAACAAAAAGATCAACACTCCAATTTTTAATATGTTGTCCGCACGAGCTCCACCTACCCCTCCATGGAATGCAAGGCTCTAACAGCTTCACAGCCTCATGTGAGCTGGAATTTCAGTACCCAAGAGGACTTTAATCTCACATATGCAGACAGAGATACACCAGGGCGTTTTGGCAGTTACAACAGCATTTGAGAGTGAATGGAGGGGCACGTGCAACAAAATTTTCTCTTTCTCTGTCTAACTGGGAAGATAAAGCTAAACAAACATTTTGCCTCAGCTACACTTGTCTTTTTCTACACGGGGAAGCAGAAAACACTCACATTTGGCAGGCCCCTAATGGCATCCTGCGGTTTTATCAGACAGCACAACTTCTGTCTGAACACTGGTAAAACACTTAAAGCCAGGAGAAATGCAGCAATTCTTACATCTCCCTGCTGAAGCTTAACAGGTCAGCAAAGTGCTCAGTTGATTTGGTTAACAGATTCTTCAGATAACCATAATCTACCTGAGGTTATCCAAATGGAAAGGGAAGAACCAGGAATAGGCTACTGGTTTTGGTGCTTCTGCTGATTGTTTCCATGATCTTGGTAAAACCATTCAGTTGTGGTGTACTTCAGCCAGAGAAAAACAGCTTTTCAGAAAAGAACTATTTACTTGACTATCCTGCTGCTTCTATACCATATTTTTAATCCAGCAGTTTAGCAATCATTTCACTTTTCACGATCCCCTTGCACTTCATTTAAACTTAGTCTTACCTGGTAATTAAACTCTCAAAATTTAAGGAATTTGTGTCCTAGTACATCAACAACTGAACTGTTTCTGTTAATGCAGACTCAGATTAGGGCACCTCTTTCAAGTGAATGTGGTGCTGTTTGGCTGAAGATCCAAATCCTTGAGCAACTTTTCTGCTCATATGGCAGAAACAGAAAGACAATCTAGGAGCACATCAGTCCCACAGAAAGACTTAAGAGAATAAAAGCAAGAATATCCAAACAAGCTGACTTCACCCTGGTAAACAAATTCTTATGCCTGTTTGTTCTGCTACTGTAATTCTGAGACATCAATACCAAATAAAATTTGGGGCTTTCTTGAACTGAAAAAGGTCAGAGAAATGCAAGGCAGTCAGTTATACAGTACTCCAGATTACACCAATGCTCAGAACACCATTTAATTTACTCTATGAGATAATGGAACTGCAGATTGCCCTGTGATTTCAAGTAGACACCCATTCTGGAATAAATACACCAAAGTTGGTATGGATAGGTAAAATATTTTATGCCCAACACAGAGGATGCCCTTGTCTCCTGCTGACACTCCTTCTAACTTTACTTTGCCAATGAAAAAATTAATTCAACTGGAAAAGACATATTTTGGGCCCCTACTTTTCTATCTAATCCTTCTTTCCTCGAAATACGTGCTAATCACAATGACAAATAAAGCACTCTTCACTCTTCACCTTCTCAACACCTCCAGCAAAACAAGTTTTATCTTCAAAGTGTCATTTTATCACTGTGACTGTATCTACATTAAGGGATTCCACTGGCAGAGCTTCACTAGGTAAGGATGAACATGCTGATTAATGCAGCTGTCCCAAGCAGTTGTAGCAGAAACAACCTTATAAGCACGTCCACAGGGAGTTAAAGCCACATAATCACATTGCAAATCCATGCCCCTTACTTGACACCAGTTTAATTTTCCTAAGCAGGTGACCCTTGAGGGTCACAGGCAAGAAAACATGAGCTATAACTTCTCAACTGGACACTTTATTGTGATTTTTTTTCTCCATGAGGAAGTACCAAAGGAAGGTACATTCTTGTATACAGTATATTCTCTTGTCCTGTCAACCCACTAAAAAAAAAAACAAACTAAAAACACTGAAAAGGAAAGAGAAAAAACTGAGCTCTGCGTTAGAGGGAAAAAAAATCTCAATGCAAATGCTGCAAGAAAGTAAACAATGCCATGGAAAATTCAAGTGTAAAGGGCAACATTTCATTTCTGAGGTTTGGAATGGGAAATAATGAGGTCTGTCATAGCAAACATACTTTAGACAAAGACAGTGCACTAAATCTAGTACTTAATTTAAGTAGAATATATGACATACTATCTGATGGGACTAAAAGCTAAGGAAGTCATTTCATTTGAAACTAGATAAAACTCTAAAGAGAATTTCATACAAGGATACTCTCATCCCTCGTGACATTAAAAAATTCAGTATGGCAAAACACACATGACACACAACTCAGGGTCATGGAGGGGATTTTGATCGGGGCCTTTTGTTATCCTGTTACTCTCCTGAGGATCAGCATAATCTGCAAGGCTTTCAATCACTCATACTGAAAATCTTAAAGCTGTTAAAATACCTTGGGGTTGTTTTGTGGCTTGCAGCATGTTCTGGAAGGAGAGGACAAAGAATTAACAGGAGGCCCAGCCACCTGAGTGGAAATGAAAGGCAATCTGAACCTGAGGCTGTCTTCTCAGGAGACACGTGCACTGGTCAAATAGCCACAATTTCAAGCTTGGCAAGGTGCTACGTGTTCTGAAGGACAAAACCCAAAACCTGGCATTTAAAAATGCCTGCAAGATCATTTTACCTAATCAAGAGCCAGCACAACCATCCTTTGGCACCTTCTTCTAGCAAATCTCACACTTCCAAGGGATCCAACATAACTTGGGTTTGCAAAAGGAAATATCCAAGAAGGGAGCTCTGAACACAGTTCACTCCACTGTATTTCTCAAGCATCTTCCAAAGGGACCTTGAATATTCCAAATCTTCATCATTACTCTCCTATATACTAACCCTGGGCAGCAGGCCCCTTGAAATGCTCTACCACACCAACCAGCTCTGTTTGAGGGATTGAAACAAGAAACTTCTCTTCATTTGAAGTGAAGAATTAGACAAACAAAGCCTATATTTAACTTCCTGTTCACTGAAGCAGTCGTAAACAAGTCCCTGTAAACACTCTACAGGTCACAAATTCCCAGTATCTTATCTAAATGTTAAGCTGCTGAAGTGGATCTCAAAGCTCCTTCCAACAGGCTTTCTAGTGTGCCACTTACAACAACTGAGGCCACTGGTTACATAAGAGATGTAAAGCCAAAGCAAAAAGTATGTTAAACCTGATCTATTGTCAAATTGGTTTGTAGATGATTAAATGCAGCACCTGCATATACACAAAAAAATAAATTTCTTCTGCCCCACATGCTAAAAAAGCACAGCACACTCACCTGGAAGTCACACAAACTGTGGCAAGTTTGTTTTTAATAGCAAAAACTCTCTCAAGTGTACTACAGCTACCTTGGTTTTTCACACTTTAAATTCTTCTGAAGATACTGCAAGGCCATGTTGCTGGTTGGCTTGAGTTGGGTTTTTTTCCTACAAAATAACAGTCTGCTAAATCACATGCATTCTCACAGCCACAATACATCACGGGCTGTGTATAGCTAGAGAAAGCCAATTTCCCTTTAATTTTCTCTTCCAGATCAATATAGTGTGATAACGTGTGCCAAAAGCGTTTCATCTCAGGCTGAAAAACACAAAATAACAAGCATCATGGGTGGAAAATAACACACAGTTCTCTTCCTTGAGAGTCATAAAAAAGCTGCAAATGACAGGAAATCTGAAACAAAGTGCTTTGCGCTCATGCAAGAGCCAACCTGGCAAGCTCACTACCACAGAACACTGATCTTTAGCAGAATTCTTAAAAGGTTTTGAATTTTCTTCTGGTTCTCGTGTCACAATGGGATGAACTCCAAAAAACATAAAGTCTCAAACACTTCGCCATCTAACCTGTGATCTTTAATTGCCAGGTTTTAGGAAGATATTTTAACTGCAGTGAATAAAGACCATGGTTCACTTCTGGCTGGCGAATGAATAGAGACCTTGGTTCACTTCTGGCTGGCCAATGATACAATACCCTTAACTATCTTAACAAAGAATATTTGAGTCAAACTGCATTCACAAACCAGAATGAATTTTTAAGACAACTGGTTTTTGTCATTAGGTGAACCAAACTGTCGATAGGTTCAGTTTTTTCAGCTGAAATTCACTGGAAGTGTCAGTGCTAAGGATGCTACAATGGAAATTTCTGTGATCTTACTTAACTAAAGCTAAGACTAATTAAAGGGAAAAACAGAAACCTCCAAGTGCTGTTATTACAGGAAAAAAAAAACACCAGCGTGCAGAGCACCTGAAAAAGAGTGCAAACTATTTGGACTCCACATGGTACACAACAGTGATACCTACTCNTCCGTATTTGTGGGATGAGAATCAACCCCCGTGAATCCAGCGGGTCTATTCCTCAGATGTGTCACACAGCTTTATGCAAAGACCACAGCTTGGAAAAGTGGAATAAACCTTTCACCAAGCAGCAAGTGCTGTGAGGGTCTTCCAAAACTCCAGGACTTGACCATTTTTTTAACCACTACACCAATGCAAGAGCACCATATCTCATCTCCTGCAATAGCTCCAGCAATTTCATGGCAGTTGATGGTTTGATTCAGACACTGAGTAAGACACGGGACTATGTAGCCCCCAGGCTTCTCTCCCAAATCCTTCCTGCTTTAAATAACTCACTGACATCTGCACTCCGTGGTGCACTGATTTTGGTGCTCAAAGCTGCTTATCACCTATAGTTAGCTGTAATGAGATCATGACTGCTCCCCACACGTGCTTAAGCTGCTCAGACAGTACTGTCAAAGGACACAGAACAAACAGCCAGCCCTATCTTCTTGTGCCCTTTTTAAGATTTCTAAACTCACTTTCAGGAACACTTCACAATACTTTGATACCAACAGTGGGCAATGTTAATTGGAATTAAAGATCACGTGATATTTTGCATTAACCTGCTCTGGAAGTTAAAAAAAATGGGGAAAATGCAGCTCAGCACAGAGCTATAGGGGAGAAAAAAGAAAAGAGAAATGTCACAACAGAATATATAACCTATACAGTAGTTTAGCTTTAGATCAGAACTTAAGTTAGCAGTGACAGACACAGGAGCATGCCCCTAAGAGAAGGCACCATGTGTCTCCTCTCCCTACCCCAGGAAGGCAGTGGTGGAGCTCAGCTTCTCTGGTCATTACCTTCTGCATTTCAAACTAAGACAGACCATCACCCACACAGGTCAGAGGCCTCCCCACCAGAAAACTGAACTGTGACAACCACTATTTAAACACACCATGTCTCAAGAAAACAAGGTCATTTGAGTCTGTTTATACCACAGGTATACTGAGTCCTATCTTTGTTGATAAAGAACGGGGGGAAAACAGATATGATAGACTTTCTTCCAAATTCAGGAGATATGATAGACTTTCTTCCAAATTCAGGACAGCACAAAGTAACCTCTTTGAACCTGATCAGATCAGCCTTATCAACTTTCAGCAAACTAACCTCGGAATAGGAAGGGAAAAAGCAGATAATGATAAGAGCTCTGAAATCATTGTAAGGTGATTCAGCTGCAAATCAGCCACCTAAATGGCCAGAATTACTAGAGCATGAGAGAACCTCCAAATCTTGGAATTTTAGTTCTTATTACAAAGAACTGACACAGATTTGGTGAATGAACAGGACTGATTTTTTCACTCTGTGCTAGCGCACTTACCTGGGTGTTCCTGTAGTATCCTTCACAGGTAAGAGCAAAACTACCACAAACTGTATCTACATATCCTTACTTCAAGGGTAAAATTACAAAGGGAGAGGTAAAAAGCAAGCAGTTTATTTCTCTTTGCATGATCTCTAAGGTGGCTGCATACATATTCTGAGCAACACAGAAAAAAGTTACCTTGGAGATGTCACCCAAGCTCCTTCGGCTGAGCAGTCACTGGAATATGGAGCCAACTTCTCACAATCAAGAGGGAGCAGGACCCCAGAAGCAAGTCAGCCTGCAAGATGATGTATAGAAATGAGTTACCAAGTGCTACATTAGCTTTTATTTAGATCTTTACTTGCTTGTCAATTTGGAATGTTTGAAAGCATGCCTCCCCTAGAGACTGGGACTGGAATTCACAGCAAGTTCCTTTCAGGATGCAAATGCTCTCACTCATTCCTGTGGGCTCTGACAGACGCTCTTTACCAAACCCACCAGCAGGGCTGAGGGGACACACTGTCCTCAGTTGCCTCAGCCACCCTCAGCTGAAAATTCCCAACCAGGGGTGGAGCAGAGCAAGATGCATGACTGCTCCTCACCAGGCAGGGATGGGCATTAGGGAAGAAAGGTTGAAGTAGAGTATATTAAACCATAGCAGCTGAACAGGCCTGGCTGTAGGCCCCAATACAAGGGAGGTAGCATTTGGCAAAGCAGCAGGACAGCTGGTAAAGGAGATAACCTTTCTAACTACAAAAGCTAAATCAGAGACAGCTTATCTACTGCAGCTCCCAAACACGTGTAGTGACGTCCTACCAGGACAGGCACATCCATCTCATAACCTCTTTCACTGCTTTTATCAGATTTGGTTGACACAGATCTTCTACTAATATAATTATGACAGCTACATCTGTGTTATTTTTTCACAAAACAACTGCACCCATTTTAACTGCTGTGAACACATTAGAGAGAGGCACCCTGTAACAGCAAAGCTTATTCCTTTACTCCCAAAGAAGGGGTTCAAACATTAATGACACCACATACTGACAGGGGTGATGCAAAAATAAATGCAAGCTTAAGAAGCTTGTCTTTTACACACAGTTCATGCCACCTAAAATGCACATAGAAGAGCCTGTGGATACAAATGAAGGCAAAGGACTTGCACCTCAGTACCATCTGCAGAGGGGTTCACACCAGCATGGACTACACAGGCAGCCCAACACACTGATTAAGAGAACTGAATCTATTAGGAAGCACATCTACCCGAACAGCACACTGGGAAAGACAAAAATAACAGCTGCTGCCACATCAGAGCGGCACAACGCTGCGCACAGGCGATGCCTGCAAAACAGAAACTAAGCAGCCACGCACACACACTTCCTCTTCCTCCCCCCACCACCCCTACGACACCAGCAACAAACCTGATATTAAACACTGGCCAGCATCCTGCTCTGCATTCTTGTCACATCAGGAATAGAAATGAGGGAGACTGCTTGCTGCTGCTCCATATAGCTGAAGGGCTCCTTCAGTTTACAGCACGTAACACAAACACTTGACGTGACTGTTGCAGAGGGTTCTGTCGCATTTTCTTTTATTTTGCTCCTTTTCTCGAGCTCACCCATTTCAAAGCTCACTAGGGACCATCTGTACTTACTAGACTTGGTTTTGATACATTCACTCTCAAAGACTGAGAGGTCAGAAATAAAAGCAGTTGTTCCTAGGCAAGTCACATTATATAAACAAGCAAGCAGAGAGCCACACACAAACTCTGCAAGTCAAGTTCAACACTAAACCCTGGCCAGCACCAAAACTGACAATGTGACACTGTCAAATGCAAGAGTAAATAAATTAGGCTGCAGCTTTTTGTCAATACTAAGTTCTGAGACTACAAACCCTAGCATCAACACTCCACTGTGATGCTCACATCTCCAACACATTACGAGCTTATTCCTGATGGACAGATTGGGGCAATCTACTGACAGCAACTGAAATGCCTGGGTTACACTGCAATAACCAAGGCCTATGTCAGATTTTCCATGGCTTCGGTATCTGCACTTCAACCACAGATGAAAGAAACACACCTCCTCTAGAGCACAGGTTCTGCATATCCAACTTCAAACTTAGCACCGACATTTCTTATCCCAATGGAAAGCACAATCGGTGCCACTCCATACCCAGCGTGCCAGCCAGAATTCACCAGATCCACAAAAACGTTTAAGCATGGAGAAATCAACTAAAAACTGCAATCTGAAAAGTGATCAAACCTTTTTACAAACATTTGGTGATCCACTGGACCAAAGAGACTGTGCCCTGTAAGCAGATGGTCAACAAATAGCCCCAAGCTTGTACAGGGCTCCTTATCTCACAACAGTAAAGCTCAACAAGGTCACATTTCAGAGTTTGATCATTTTACCCAAAATGAATAAGCTCCATATCTGTGGGAGAAAAGGAAAGAAACAAACCAGGCAGCTCAGATGGGATGAGGAGAGCAGGCGACTACGTGATTAAGAAGAAATCATAATGCTTGTTTAAAAGGCCAATTAGCTGATTAAGGGCACAGGTACTGCTCCAGCCTGGGCACTTTTTCAACCTCTGACTGCCTGCTACTCTAACCTTGACTTTTCACTACATGCAATGCAAGACAGAATAACTTCCAAGTCAGTTGACCTGCACAATCTGCCAAGAGAGCGGATCTCAAAGCACATCTAATTTTTCTTCGTATAATATTTTTATAAGAAGGACACGTCCAGTGCTGTCAACCTGATGATGAGGCACACGATGATTCACAGAAGGAGAGAAGCATGGACACTACTGTTTCATTTAATTTTTAAATATATGTAAAAATGTGGTTTAAAATCATACTTATATATGAGGAAATAGATAATGTAAAAATACACCGTTGCACTGTTACACAGTCACACTGCAGATTACCCTGAGCTCAGATAAGATCCCATTCCAGCACCAGCCTCATTTCCCTTGCACCTGCAAAATCATTTAAGCATCCACAAAGCTGGGTAGAAAAACAGACAGTTTGTCTTCAGCTTGATCAGTCTGTAAGTCAGGGAACTCTGATTCTCACCTGCACAGGCACCAGCAAAAAGGCAAGAACCTCCTATAGGGTGCAGTCTATACTTACATGAGCTGAAGTACCTGTGAAACCCCACACGGAATGTGAAACTGGTGATCAGAGGCAGATCTTAAAAACTGTCCCCTTTTTCATCTCAACAGATAATCGTGCTCACTTCTTCCTCTATGCAAGAAACGTGCAAAACTGCCACAAAGTGCCTAATGAAAAACCAGAGGGTCCAGGAGAGTGTCCTACCAGCATATCCTACTCTTTCCATCACAGATCCCTATGCTAATGACCTTATATACATCAACTTCCCCCCTGTTCTCACAAAAGTCCTTATCAGACAGGCAGCAAAGGCAATGCCATGAAAAAGGACATTTCAGATCAGCTTAGCAGACTCCAACCAGGAGGGCATAGGTTGTTCATCCATGCACCTGGAAATGGTTGTGCTGAAAAAGCTGAGAGGGTATGAAACACCCTCTAAAAAAGAAAAACAAAAATCAGCATTAGGACATTTCAAAACGTTGACAAAACAAGAGTTTGATGCAGTTGAAAAAGCAATCCAACGTTATCTTGCTTCACAGAGCACACAGATAAATCTTTTCACAACACAGAACTTTCCTTCCAGCTCCGAAACAAAGCGAAACAAAGCACTTACCTTAGGTCAGAGCTAAACTAACCCAGCCACAGAAAAATACTTCTCAATCTAAATAACAAGAAATTGTTACATAGGATTAGAATAGACCTATTTAGGGCTACAGTGACAACGTACAATATCTGATACACCTAATTCTAAAGCACTTTGAAGCTCCTGACGTTATTTCTGTAAAAAGGAAATCAGAGTCTTAGTTCAGTGATAAATAACAAGGACACTATTATTTTCTCCATCACAAGCCTGACCACACACACAAGTGTTAGCCTATCAGCTGCAGGTGACAGTTCACTACAATGAGACTTTCACAAGACACTGCTGCATATTATTTTGTGAGACAAGCCACTGACTATGTTTACACAGCCCTAACGATCACAAAAACATTACATTAAGAATGAACAGAGACCCAAGCCCACACCATTCCTGCACCATTCAGTGCTTCGTTAGCAAAGGCCAGTTTTGGAATCCAGCTCTGGAAGCTCTGAATACCAAGTTAAGCCAGGTGAACCTGGAGGGAGGAAAAGCAGATGGAGCAAAAACAGACCAAGACAGGTTGAAATGAGAAAAGCAGCACATACCAAAGTATACTGCTCGGGAGGGGAAAAAAAAAAAAAAAAAAAAAAGAGAGCTAATGCTGAGCTTAAAAATGAAGGAATATGGAACCTGGAACTAGTTTAAATTCAGAGTAGCTCAAAAACGATCAGAAGTAGGTACCACCTACCCCAATCCAACCCCTCCTTGGAAACCCCGGGAAAGGTTGGTCCCGGTCCAGGTCTGCAGACCCATGAGTACACCTGCCCCGGGGAACTGCCAGGCACTCCGGGTGTCCCCATCGGGGCAGCCAGCGCTCCCGGGGCCACCCACACCCCTCCCCTGCCGGGGGGCAGCACGGACGGGCCCCCAGCCCCACCAGCCTCCTCACCATGTTGGTTTCATGTTACCGCCGCGGTTTCCGAGCTCCTTCCTGCGCGCAGCTCCTGTGGAAGGGAAGGAAGGGCACAAAGGGAAGGGACGCTCGCTCTGCCCGCTGGGCACGGCCCTGCCCCGGCACCGCGCTGCCCAGGCCGGGGAACCCCGCCCCGGCCGTGCCCCAGGCGGGCCCCGCAGGGCAAAGCGCCCGGGTCTCACCCCCGCACACACGGGGACGTGCCGGGCTCCCGCCAGTCCCTCCTCACGGGGCCGCGCATGGATCCCTCCACCCCAGATGCACCCCGGTGCTCGCTGCCCCCTCTCCCCGGCTGCTCACGGGGCCGTGCCTGTGTACCCCCTCTCCCTTCACGGGGCCGCACCCGGGTCTCCCCTCACGGCAGCGCGCTCGGCTCAGTCCCCCGCCCCTCAGCCTGGCCAGTCCCCGCCCGCCGCGGCTCACCGGGGCTGGCGCTGCCTGCCCGGCCGGGACACCGGAACGCGGAGCCCCAGCGCCGCCGCTCCCCGCCGCTCGAATCAACAACAAGATGGCGGCGCCCGAGCGGGCGGGGCCTGGCGCTGGCCGTCATAGCAACCGCGCCGTCCAAAGCCCGCCCCGCCGCCCTGCGCGCCAATCCACACCCGAGACCCGCCCCACGGGGGCCCTTTCGGGATGCTGAGAGGTCAAGCTCGGTGTCGCTCAAGCGCGGCACCGCCCCGCCCNGTGTCGCTCAAGCGCGGCCCCGCCCCGCCTTTTCCCGAGCGCGGACGGCGGCGCACGTTAGACACACGTGACGCCCGCCAGTGCCCCGCCCCCTCCCGGGCGGCGCCGCCTCATTGGCTGCCCGCGGGGAAGGGGAGGTGCTCGGCCCCTGGG